>ML803499.1:13388-53099 GCA_009831015.1 Picea engelmannii
CCAAATCTTAAAGGACAACCTGACCATGGCACATAATCGCATGAAACAACAAGCATATCAACATCGTAGTGAAAGAAGTTTTGAAGTAGGGGATTGGGTGTTTTTAAGACTACAACCATACAAACAGATGTCCCTCAAGAAAGACAAGAAGGATAATTAATTATCACCAAAGTACTATGGCCCTTATAAGGTGTTGCAAAAGATTGGTACGATGGCATACAAATTGCAGTTGCCTGCATCTTCACGAGTACACCCAGTTTTCCATGTTTCATGCTTAAAGATGGTTTTAGGCGACAAGATCCCAGATCAAACTATATTGCCAGAACTTGAAGAGGAAGGAAAAATCATATTGGAGCCTGAAGCCATCACTAACACAAGAATTCACCAACTGAGGAATAGATCCATTTCAGAGTATCTCATTAAATGGAGGAAACTACCAGTTGAAGATTCCACTTGGGAAGATGAGTCTTTTATACAGAAGCATCCATAGTTACTCAAGCATTGCGGACAACACTTGTCTCGGGGGGAGGGGCATGTTAATCCCTAATATTGGCTCATTACCCCTTAATTGGGGCATATTACATTAGTAATGTTATTTTATTTATGTCAGTTTTATTCCATTAGTTGTAATTATACCGCCTAGTCTCCTATATATACCAAGGAGACATTTTCATTTGGAATCATCTTGTACTTGAACATTTAAGTGGGGTAAAAGGAGGTTGCCCCCTCGAAGAAGCTTATTATCTGAAATTATCTCTTTTTCAAGGCGTTGAGTACTTTTTATGAGGTTTTTCTATGTTATATTGATATTTGGCTCCTAACAGATACATCTTTCTACCCATTCTAGAATTCTATGTAAACATATCTATTATACCGAGACCAAAATATTGACTGATTTAGTCCCATCTAAGTTGACTATACAATTATGAGTAGTGGTATAGTCCTATTTTTTACTATTAGAAAGTAACAAGGTTCGGTCCTTAAGTCCTTCCTTTAAAATTTGAATACACAGAGACAAGAATCGACCATCCTTATGAACCTGAACTATCTCGCCCATGATGATAACATTCTATAAAGAATCGTATCATTCTGTAGAAGCCTATGGCACTCTCTTAAGAGAGGTAGAATGAAGCCCGAATACCTTTTGTGCACCTGGCATGGTCCTGAATATGGAATGTTGAAGGGGTGAAGTCCCTGCACAGAAACATAAATCCATCTTTAGTAATCAATCAACAACAGTTAAACGAGCATAACTTTCAATAGAATTATTTAAGAAAGGAAATTTTTATATAGAGTTTCACTTAACTAGTGACTTGGGAACCCTGATGTCCCTCTTCCATTCACGTTTTTGGTTGAGCAGACACCCTAGGACGAAGGGGAAGGTGGAACAAGAAATTCCTCATGGGTACCCTTGCAACAACAGGGTCCCATCATTAGATTGGTTACCAAATCGTCTAAATCAAACCTTTCAGAAATTTAAATAAATACGCAACAATAACATTTCAAATCCAAAATGTAAGGGTCATGTAGTATGTGTAGACCGAATGCATGAATCAAGTCAGGGTATCATTTTAAATGTTTGTGCCGAAACGAATGCAGTGCCCAAACTATAAATACATAATTAAATATTATATGTCGAATACATTTGTCAAAGTCTAAACATAAATTGAATATTTGTGCCGAAGAGAATGCAATGATCAGAGATTATGTACAGAGTTAGTATTTATTCTGAATACCAAACTTCAAGTGGTAGTTTCAACACACAGATAACAATATTATCAGAATGAAAGTTGTAACCCTAAATTTAATCACGGATGCAAATAATAGCATGATGTAGGGTGCTTCTTAATGCATCATTCGGTACAAAGGATTCCCACTATATATATATACACACACGCACACACACACACACTGAATGGGAAATAGAGTAATATTTTAAAATAAAACTACAATTGTAAGAGTCATCTAGTGGTTTGAGAGAATCTATAGAATCGTGGAATCCCAAGTAAATGAACCAGTCTAATAATACCCAACAAAAGAAAGGAAACATTATAAAATCTTACTGAAAGGAAATTTTCTTTCATTCGAACAAAGTATAACATGCAACACACAGTGTGGTATTTACCCCTAAACCAACTTTCTGGACAAAAAAACTCCCACGGGGTCTCACAGAGACCCAAAACCAAGTCACAAAGCATAAAAACAAAAGAAACCCTATGAGTAAATTTAATATTCTTTAATCCTGAAAAATTCCTGTGAAAGAATCGTTGAAGTCGAAGACTAGAAGGCGAAGCATCGAGAATTTTCAGAAGGGTTTTAAAACAAATAGATGGAGAAGTATCCTTAACTGGTTGAAGGAGGGTGACCTGTTAGAATTATAGCTATCCATTCTTATTTTTCCAGGATGAACCTTCTCCACGACGTATACACCATATCGACTCTTCATAGTCACCCTTGAAAAAATTACACAGAGTGACAAAGCCGAAACGAGGGAATAAACCTAACTAAACACTTTTGGAATCTAATAGAGGAAACAATTAATGAATTTGTATCATTCCATGTGACATTTGGGAGGAGGATTACTCTTCATTGGACACGAAGGCCAGGTGACAGGCCTCGGAAGGGACCCTGCGCAGACCTCCATTAAGTAACTGGATGGATGATTCAATGCAACCCTGACACTCCCACCTCCATTTCGCGTGACAAGTTAATGCGAAAGAGGGAAAGGTTTTATAACCTTACATTGTAGCTATCAAAGTTAAGCTCTCATTTTTGTTAGAGTGTAACGATCGGTCAGATTTTTGTTACATAACTCGTAAGGAAGGATGTTACCCTTAGACCCCGACGAGATACGACCAACTTTTTTAAAATTGAAGTGGACAAGGAACTAAATTCGTCTGATATTTCTTTGTTGGTCAAACTAAGACTAAAAATCAAAAAATCACATCTACTACAAGACTATGTCTTATGTCATGAGAATTATATGTAGGATGGGATCACTTTATTATATGTAACCTGATATATTTTTCTTTACACAAAGGAACGCAAAGGTGGTTGAGACCTTGAAAAGTTACCCAACTGAAATACTCATACCCTAGAAATATAACTTATGAAAGGCTTTAATAGTGTTAAACATGATACATTTAAATGTATGTAAACACACATACAAAGAGAGATAATAATTAGGATATTATATATATAGATGGATATGTACCTATATATATACTAGAGTGTATGTTGCGAGGAGTAAGGATTTGTTTTTGAATATTACTAACACTTCCCACTGATGATAAAAATATCAAGGATTTCGAAAGGGCTCGGACTGATAATTTCACCCTAGATATACATATGACTATTATGTAACATGAGTAACTTTAGGAAATATAAACAAGGTAGGAAACATAAGCCCAGGGAGAGTTGAATAGAGATAAAGTCTTCACTTTGAACTTATCCTTCCATCTTTTGAATCTGTAATTTGTAAAGAAAGAGAATTAATGTCCCTAATAAAAAAAGAATTATTTCATAATTTTGGGGTTCATTATAGTCACATACATTCCAGAGGATTTAATACTGCACCTAGACGGTGAGCATTTTTTCTCCAACGGATCATTCTACGCTTGTTGTGAAAGGGCAACGGATAAAACCAATGGCATCATAGATTTCACCATCCCATTAGAGGGAAATGGTTTAGCCGTAGCACCCATGCCCATTCCATTTCTTTTTTCACCACTGCCAGAAATAGTACAGACTCAGAACTGCTTCGACAAACAATATGTCTTGCATGGGCCATGGATTATCACATGTGGGTCGCGTCTACTATTAATTGCAAACAAATGGATGCATAGAGAGTTGGTAATTATTGTATGGGAGTTTAATACTCACGCCCACGGGACCTGGGCCAGGCCTGCGGGGGGGTTGGGGCGATGCAATGCTCGACATCGCCCCAGCCCCCCCGTGGGCCTGACCCAGGTCCCATAGATATTATAATTATGTTATAATATAACATTGTTATATTATAACATTCTTATAATATAGCAATGTTATATTATAACATTGTTTTATAACAATGTTATATTATAACAATGTAACATTATTAACATATTATATAGTTATATATTTATTTTCAAAAAAAACACTTAAATAAATTTGTAGATTAGGTAATATTAGTGTTTTTGTTAAGTTTTTTTTATTTTCGATGTTTTTTTTTTAATATTTTATTGAATTTTGATTATTTGTCCTTTTTCTTTTTTCATTTTGTTTTTCTTTTTTTAACTTTGAGGCGATTTTTTTTCTCTTCTTTTTAACAAAAAAATGTATTTTTGTTTTTTAAATTATTGTTTTTCGAAGAAATTTTAAATGTTTTTCATTTCTTTCTAGTTTTTCTTTGTTTTTCACCATTTTGTTAGCTCATTAAATTTCTTAGCTCATATGCTTTGAATATGGTCAATATAACAATATTTTTAAGAAATTATTTATGTTTCATTCAATGTAACTTGTATTTACTTTTTTATTATTAAAAGTAAAAAATTATTAAAAAATGACGTTGAATTTTTAAAGTATATTGTGATATTTTCATGGCATTATGTATTACCTTGTTCTTTGCGTGATAGTAACATTTAAAAAGTAAACATTTAAGGGTTTCTTTTATTATTTTATTTACAGTAATGATGAGCTCTTTTACCACATTATAAAAATGTGTCATTTTCATACCCCAATTTTAGAATGGGTGCTACCGGTAGCAGTACTTTTCAACTTGATGGTTGATTTTGAGGTTTTGGTTTTAATGGTACCAAGTGATAAAAATACGATTTCAAATGATCTCAAAATTTAACGTTTTAAAAAGATAAAAAAATTCAAAAACATCTTATTTGTTTTTAGGTGTTGATTTTCAGGTTTTTCTGAGCTACTATCTAAGTTTTGAAGCCCATGTTTGAAACATGTTGTAATTTTGACCCCATTTTAAAACATGGTGCTACTAGTAGCACTACTTTTTGATTTGGGGGTTGATTTTGATGTTTTTTTTATGTAAAATATGGGTTTTTGGGGCCAAAGTTCTCGTTTTGAGGTCACAGTTCTCATTAAGTTGGTAACTATGTTTATTTCTTTTGATTTGATTTCATATCATATGTGCATGCATATTTACATAACTCAATCTCATTACAGCTAACATACACATTATATTTCTTACTTTACTCAATGACTAAAATTAAAAAGTAAAGATTTAATCTACGATTCATACAATTCTACTAGCTATTAAGAAATACAACCATTCAACAATAAAATAAACAAGTAGAGATACATACCTGAACAAGTGTTGGAACAACAAAGGGAACAACCAAGTTCGACCCGACCGTAGAACAAAATAGCCAATCTACTTTCTTCGTTCACCCCCTAGACTGACCATGAATCCATGAGGGCGAACCTCAAAGATCCTCTTTCGCTATAGTCTTCTTTCAGATCAGAAATTCTCCTTTCCTCACACTCAGAAAACAGTGCTCATAGCATCAAGTGATATTCATTTCCCCATCATTGTTGATTAAGGTTGGTTGTCATTGATGTCAACCCTTGAAGAAATCCCCGTAGCACAAAGGTTTGGGTAATGGAACCAATATTGTTTGTTGTAAATATGACTCATTATTGTTTTTTCATGGTTGATAAGAAGTAAATATGGATGAACTCCATAGTGGTCCCCTTATGGTGAAATCCCTCATGGGAAGACGCTTTGTGGAGTAAGAGAACCCATGATTAATTATGGAATAATGAGATGAAGGAAATTGAATTTGTTAGGTAAAATATCCTAGATGGATAGTGCTTGTCATGTCATTTCCGGTGGTATGTGGAACATCACATCATTCCTCACGGTTAGAGAGTTATGGCCATGAGAAGTTGGAGACCCCAGCTTTGGGTAATGGACCCAAGTTTGTTTGATGGGTAACGGTATGAGTTATGATATATTTTTAGATAATACTATTCTATATGTATAGTACATGTCATTCCATTTCGGGTGGTATGTAGAACGTCACATAACTCCTCACGGTTTGAGAGTTATGGCCTTACGAAGTTAGAGGACCCTCATATGTCATCTAGAAGCCCCAAAAGGTCAAAGTAATCAAAGTGGTTTAAGAGATTTTAAAAGGTAAATAATAAAGTGAAGTGACGAGTGTATTATAATTCAAGGTGAATACAAAATAGATAATTTCAATCATAAATTTAATGGAGCAATTAGAAGTGGACCCAACCCTAAAATAAGGAAAGTGGACCAAGTGACCTAGAAGATGTTTTTAAGGAAGCTACTTGGAGAGTATAAATAAGAGGCAAGGCTCTCTCATTTGAATCACACTTGATAATATTGAATATCTATGGGTGTATAAGGTAACCAAATGATATCTAAGCTGAAATTCTAAGGAAAGTGAAGAAAAGAAGGCTGAAATTCAAGGAATGATAAATTATTTTGATGGTGCTTTCTAAGGTATGTTATTTACAGGTCATCTCACCATGTTCACTATAATTTTTTTTCTATAATGAATCAGATCCTGAAATTTTAATGCAAGTGAGAAAACATATCCAAGTATCTGTGGTTAAAAAATCAGCTTGTGTTTCATTTTATTTTTGGAGTTACACTCCGTGGAAAATAGGGTTTGTGGCAAGTCCTGAAACTAGTCAAAATCAGGTGTTTCGGGTAACAACGTCATAACTTATTCATAACAGATACAAATTTCATGAGACTAAATGTGTTGGTTAGGGTAAAGGATGTAGTATGTTTTTCAATAGTTTCATATCAATTCATAAAATATTTTGGTGGGGCACGCTCTACAAGGTCGCTCTCTAGAATAAGCTAGAATTCAACAAGGTATGCCATTTTTGCTATAACTCCTTTTCTGAGAGGTTCCAAGGTGTGACACTTGGATGAATTGCATAAAACACACTGAAGAACATTTTATATCAGTTTCATATCTTTATTCATTACAGGTACAAAGTTATGATTATTTCAAGTCAAGGTTGTTGACTAATCCAAAATTAGGCATGTGAGACTAAAGAAATGTTTGATGAAAATGCTAGTCTCTTGTTTTTAAAGTTAAGGAAGGTTTGAAGGAATGTGATCATATAAACCAGGTCTATTATAGAGCTACAAATCAGATTTGGATGATGAAATTGATGAGGGCTTCTGGTTGTGGTACATGTTGAGTACATGGTTGAGACAAATAGTTGATGAGTTGGCACACATACATGAGGTGTATAGTTGATGATGGTGGTACATATTGGCGAGTCATAGTTGATGAGTAGTTGACACATGGTTGGTACATACTTCATACATGGTTGGATGCATTTTTTTATGGTACAGGTTGATTACAGGTTGGTGCATGGTTGATGCACTTGTTTATGGTACAGGTTGATTACAGGTTGAGGTACAGGTTGATGCATGGTTGATGCATGGTTCAGATTTATTGGTATAGGTTTACAGTGGTATATCTCACAGTGATAGTGTGGCAATGGTTCCATCATTCTACTTCTACTTCAGGGTGGCAGGACGGGGCAAGGATAGGTGGTTGTAGCCACCTTCCAGTTGTAGCCGGAGAACATAGGGGGTTGTAGCCTCCTTCTGGTTGTAGCGAGAGAATTGGGGAGTTGGAGCTTCCTTCAGGTTGTAGCCTAAGAAACTAGGGGGTTGGAGCCTCCTTCCAGTTGCAGCTGGAAAACAAAGGAAGTTGGTGCTTCCAATTAATGTAATTCTTCAATACATATAAGAAAAAACATTCTGTGGTTTTCTCCTGATTTGGGTTTCCACGTAAAACATTGGTGTATTGTGTATGTGTATGATTGTTGATTTTTTCATTGCTTATTTACTCTGCAGTTATTGGATGATAATGCTTCATTGATATAACACTTGTATTATATGGTTAAAAGGGATTAAATTTCTCTATTATTGATTCACCCCCCCTCTCATTAATCCAACAATCATACTAGGCAACATCTTACCTCCTCCCATATGCTCTATATGCATAACCTCTTATGCCAAGGTCTTTTTTCCCCTTTGGGAATTTTCGTGGATTTACAAATCCCTGATTTTTCAGGGGTTGTCAATGGCCAAATTCCTCATTTTCCACATGTAAAATTCATCCTTGTGGTAGTTCAATCCTATTCCCCACTCATGGAGTCATGGTCAGCTGATTTCAACCTAGTTGTTCCATTTGTCCCTCAATAATTAACATTAAAAATTATTTGTCTCTTGTAAGTGCCATAGTCAAAGAGTTGGTTGGGAAAATCAAATCTTTGACCAACAATCACAATAATAAATTACAATTAACCCAATTCCAAATTCCAAATTTCCATAAATGGAAAAAAAATTCCAAATTCGAATTTTCCAAAAACAGAAATAAATTCCTAAGTGCGTACAAACTTTAATAATAATTTATTTTTGGGGATATTACAATGTCACGACACAATTTTAATTAAAAATTAAAAAATTTAATTTAAATTTAATTTCTAAATCACATATAAATTTAAATTTAATTTCTAAATTACATATATATTTAAATTCAAATTCAAAATATTTAGATACCTGCAGAACTGACCACTTATTCACCTGCCAATAGACTGCACCAAAAACTGCGCCAACAGACCGCTCAAACGACAAATGACTGCAACAAGCAACTCAAAAGAATGAAAACACCAGGTCAAACAACTACATTAAACAAACGCACCAGGTCAAACAACCGCAACAAACAACTCAAAATACCTCACTATCACTATCACTCGCCAAGAGATCAAAAGACCTAATGGTTACAATGTGTGGTTAATATATAAACATTTCTTCGGTCGAAATACTTTTTCGGCTGAAAGAATGTTTCGACTAAAATATCTTTTTGGTGGAAATATGTTTTCGAGTGGAATATCTTTTGGCTAAAAAAATATTGTGATATGAATAAAATCCATCTGGATAAAATTCTACACAAAAATCGAGGGCGTCATCACTATACCGTTCGATTTGACGTTCAATTGTTCGCCAGAAAAAAAAAATCTGTTGGCCGAAAAAATGTCTTTCGGGATTTTGGAAATCTGATTGTCATGAAAGTGTTACCCAGCTCCATGAATTTACCCTACACCCAAAGCCACATTTTTTTTCGGCATATTTTTTTGCTAGGTTTTTTTTGGACTGATGGGATGTATTGGGTCCTTTATCAAAATAATATTTTTGAGTGTGAAAGGCTCTTGAGCTGCCTTCACTTTCAAGATGACTTCTTTCCTCAATTTCTACAATACTGGTACCACTTTCCACAATGTTCAAATTCACTTGATCTCTAGGTCCTTCATCTTCCAAATCGACAATCTTTTTTGGCTCACTAATTTTCATCTTCTTTTTAGCAATTTTCTCAACATCAATACCCATAGTCTCTGAAATATTTATTTTGTTGTACATAGTGGCTTTGGGAATTTTAATCACTAACTTTTGAGGAGCTTGATGTGTTTGAACTTGTTTCAAAGGTTCTTCCACATCAATACACAATTCCATATTATCTAATTTGTCCAAGCCTTCAACATACTCATGTTCATAAGGTGCATTTTTATTCATCTGTCTTCTCTTGGATATTATCTTATGTGGATCATATTTTCTTCCTTGTATTTCTGAAAAAACAAAATCTTTTAGTTTTTCCTTAACCTATGATAAACATGATCTAGACTTAACAACAAAAGGACCAATAACAAAGGGGAATTTAATGTTAGAGGATATGTGCAATTTGATGAAGTTCTTTGTCTCATAGATGATTCTCTGTGTGATGAACTCAAGAGAAAAAATCCCGAGAGTTAGGAAAACATGTAACAAGTAAGGAGATTCATGAAAACCATATACCCAAATCATTGTTGAATTCATAAAAAGTACCGAGTCTCCTACTCCATTTTATGGATTTGGTTGTAGGCAAATTTCCATGTCCTCCAAAGCTCTGGGTAAACTTGCATTAAAAATTAGAGAATAGATTCTTGACATGACCTTGTTGATGAATATGAGAAAAGTGACTATTTTACATTCAGTATATCCAAAATTTTCTTCAGGGATTTCTCCATGGTTAATTGCTAAGATTTTTTTTAATAGATATGTATAATATATGAAATGTCTCAAAGAGTGGAAATTCACTAGCTTCATGTGAATGGTGTTAGCTAAGAATTCATCAAAATTAATTCTGACTGACTGACTAGACTCTGAATTGAAAAAGATCAAAAGAAAACTAAGCATGACTTCAACAACATATTTATCACTATCTAGACCTAGGACCTGACTCAACAGGGAACAAACCCACTGAAATTAAATGAACATCATGTTGGTACTCATTGGTAAGTACGGGCTCTCTAACATTTGTTCAGGTTTAATGATTTGTTGTAGAAATTGACTTATGAGCTCTGGATGACATTCTCTATAAACCCTAATCATCTTTTCTTCGTTGAATGACTCAAAATTAATGGAAAAATATTCTGGTATATTGAGTGACTCTTGAACTGACAGAATGTCTATTCTACACAGGACTTGAGTCCCCTATTTATTGGCAATTACCCTGTCTGCATGGGAATATTGCTCAGTGCGCCAACCTACGAATTAAGGAAATGGGAAAGAAAACTCAATAGAATATGGGACAATGGAAGCCTGGACTGCTTCTAAAAATGGAATATTATTTCCCTTTATACCAGCGAAGTTACTTTGAGACATATAAATAGGGGAAATAGTGATATCAGGATCAAATACATCTGCATCTTTGTCAATTAGGGTTTCCTCATTACCTTCAAGTTATTGCTCTTCTATTGACAATACAATGGGATCCATGGAGATGAGATAAATACCTGGAAATGAACTATAATGGTGAAAAGTTGTGCTACAACAGAAAATGGTGGTCGCGACAGTGTTCCAATGATTCTTGTGTTTGAAAATAATAAATAATGAAAATGTCACATCGATACTTTATGCTTTTCAATTTGAGGAGATGTGGATTAGTGGTTTTGGAAAAACGCATTTATCATTCTACAATCAACTAGATGCTGACACATACCCCTAAATGGAAAATGCGGTTTGGATTATGGGACCACCCTTTAGAATTATCGCCCGCACAACTTCAAATTCCACAATGCTTTAGGATGCACCACGTGCTCCAAGGGTGCGACTTGCCTCTTGACTGACTTGGTAGACATAAAAAACCCCTAGAGTCAATACTCCACCATATGGTCTTGTGGTAGACTAAGGGCCTCTAAGGAATAAGGCCCCTACCTTGTTGCGCACCCCTTAGAATCATCGTGAGCGACTGTTGCAGTCGGCCCTCATGGCATCGTGGGTCTTCTCAAATTAGGTAGTCATTAACCTACAATTTGAGCCACGACGAGAGTGATAGTAGGTTGTGGCAGGGCTATTGTCCACACCTCTCCCTCAACATCTTTGGTAGTCGTGCGTGACCGCTCTACTCCACATGTGAGTCTGGTCGACAAGCTATCATCGGCCTGCATCATCAACGAATCATGTCAGAAATAATATCCATAATCATATCATCTAATAAGATGCAGAAACGTCATATATACAACAATCAAACCCCAATTTTCCACTCCCTGACCCAGTCTAGAGTCCAGGGGGTTTCAATGATGCCTCTACATCCTCGAGTTCCAAAATCTTGCACACTCAGGAAAACCGAGTCAATAGTACATGTCTAAGTCAATGCAGAAAAGTAACATGTCATCAATCCATAGTGCCTCATAATCATAATGAAATGCCCAATAGTATAATAATATGGATCACTTGCAAGCAAGTGTCCTCAAAGAATAAGTTCACTCAGTGCGTGTAAGAGAAGGATGTTATATACACCCCCTTGTGGTCTAAAATTCATCCCGAAGTTTCACATTATATGTGTCGAAATAATGTGTATCATGGTATCATAATTATATCTATCAAACAAAAATGGAAACTACTGGTGCATATCATATGCGTCCTCCCAGGTTGTTGAGTGCGGACTATAGGTGTCCCACTAGACCATGACCTGATATATTGTTCGACGTCGTAGATGTCCAATACGATGATCCAGGATGTGGATTGGCTCAGCCATGAGCACCCCCTCCTCCGATAGCTGGAAGGAACTCATGTCAATAACATGTGTAGGATCACTAATATAATGTCTCAAAACAAATACGTGAAAAACATCGAGCATACGCCTCAAAGAAATAGTAAAGGCTAGTCGATAGGCCATAGGCCCCTTCCTCTCCACAATATCGAAAGGTCCCATGAACCTAGGATAGAGTTTATATCCATTTCCAAACTTGATCGAACTGTTATATGATTTTACCCACAAGAATACTTGATCGCCAACTTCGTAACTATGATCGACACGGTGCACATCAACATAACTATTTTGTCGATCCTACACTTCTTTAATCCTTTGTCTTATTGTTTTCATTTGATCTTCCATTTCTTGGATCATTTATCATCCCACCAGGACCATATCCTCAAGACGATCCCAACTCAAAGACATCTGACACGGTCTCCTGTAAAGAAACTCGAAAAGCGCCATCTTAATGGTTCATTGGTAACTATTGTTATAAGCAAATTCCACCAGTGGAAAGAATTCTTCCCAATGCTTTTGTTGGTCCATCATGTACATGCACAACATGTTCTCCAAGGTCTGGTTCATTCGTTCAGTCTACCTGTCAGTATCTATGTGATACGCAATACTAAAGTTAAGTTGGGTTCCCAAGACCTCTTGGAAACTAGTCCAAAATTGTCAAGTAAACACCGATCCTTGATCGAAAATAATCCTCTTAGGCACACCAAGCAGCCTCACAAATTACTGATGAAAACTATAGATATGTTAGGTGCCTGATACGTTGTACACACATGAATAAAATAGGAACTCTTTGTCAGAGTGTCATCTACTACGAAAATCGAGTCGTGTCTCCTTGCCATTAGTGGGAATCCAACAATAAATTCCATCGAAATAACCACCCATTTCGATTTCGGAATAGCGTGTGGCTATAGTAATCTTGTTGGATGTCTATGTTTGGCCTTTGCCTGCTAACATTATAGACATATTGCCACATAGTTGACTATGTCTACCTTTATTCCTTTCCATAAGAATAAGGCTTTAAGGTCTGCCCTCATCTTAGTGACTCCCGGGTGAGCCATATATATTTTTCTATGAACCTCATTTAGGATTAATCTCCTCAACTCATCATTCAGTGGTATGTAAATATGATTTTTAAAACTCAATAATCCATCATATTCAAATGTACATCCTTCAAATATTGGTACCATCATTCTGTTTTGTTCGATAAAATCCTCGACCTCTTTGTACCATTCATCATCACATTTTAAGGTTAGAATCTTTTCAGGTATATTCGTTTGAAGAGGAAACACCAAAAAGATGTGTGGTCTTTGACTCAATGCATCTGCCACTGAGTTCATTGTTCCTTTTATGTAAGAAATCTCGAAATCGTACTCCCTAAGAAGTTTCGACCAACATCGTTGTCGCGTGTTCAGGTGGATTTTCATAAAGATGTGTTGTAGTCCACAGTGGTCCGTCTTTAGTTCAAATTTTCATCCAACTAGGTAGTGTCTCCAAACCGTCAAGGAATAAAGAATGGCTAACAACTCCAAATTGTGCATTGCATAGTTCTCCTCATGCCTTCTCAGTTTCCTTGAGATGTAATCGATCACTTGACCGTCTTGCATCAAGACTTTGCCTAAGACTTCCTTGGATGCGTCAGTGCATGCAAAGAAGTCTATGTCCATGTCAGGGACCTTTAGTATCGGTGTTGTTGTCAACAACTCTTTTAGCCTCCGAAAATATTCTTCACATTTCTCGGTCCAAACAAACTTCTTGTTCTTCTTCTCCAATTCCATGATCGGATTTGGTATCTTCAGAAATCCCTCGACAAACCATCGATAGTATCCTTCTAAACCCATGAAGCTATGCAATCCTAGGACATTCGTCGGTGTAGTACATTCCAGAATAGCCTCGACCTTTGTTGTATCCATGGCGATACCTTTTCCGGAGATGACATGCCCTAAGTAGTGAATCTTTGATTGATAAAACAAGTGTTTGGACAAATTTCCATACAATTTGTGCTCTCGCAGACACTGTAGTACCAAACGCAAGTTCTCATCATGCTCCTCCACCATCCGAAAGTAAATAAAAATATCATCAATGAATACTTGGATGAACTTGTCCAAGTACTCGTGGAACACCCTGTTCATCAAACTCATAAATACCCCTGGCGCAATTGTCAGTCCAAATGGTAAAATAGTAAAATCGTAATGTCCAAACCTCATCTTAAAAGAGGTCTTAGGGACTTCATCCTCCTTGATCCATAACTGGTGATAACCTGATCACAAATCGATCTTTGAGAACATCGTCGCACCGTTCATCTGATCGAACAGATCATCAATCCTTACCAACGGATACGGGTTCTTGATCATTTCCTTGTTAAATTGACGGTAGTCAATGCAAAGCCTCCACAACCCATCGTTCTTTCGTATGAAAATAACAGTCACACCCCATGGTGACACACTTGGACGTATAAGTCCCAGGTCCAACAACTCCTTTATTTGCATTCTCAACTCTTGTAACTCTGGGGTCGACATCTGATAAGGCATTCCTGCTATCGATTCAGTCTTCAGTTTCAGGTCTATGGTAAATTCAGATTCCCTCTCCAGCTGTAGCCTAGGTAACTCCTCTGGAAAGACGTCTGCAAACTCTCTCACTATCGAAAGTTGTTCTAGATCCTTCGCTACTCCACTCTCATTTAACGCAAGGATCGCATAAAGCTTACATCCCTTTTGCATGATATTTCATCGCTACAAGGAAGAGATGAACCTAAGGGAAACTCCCAAGTTCTATCCTACAATCACGCATCTTTGTACCTCATCATCAACCAATCTCAATCGTTTTGTCTTACAGTCGAGTATCACCTCATGCGATTCCAACCAGTCCATACCAATCATGATGTCATAAGATCCTGAGATTGTGATGTATAGGTTGGCCCTGGTCACAAACTCTCCCAAGTTAATGGTACAACCTATAACCTTTCCTCAAACCTTTTGTTTGGCTCCTGAAGCCATCTCTACGAAGATAAACTCATCCTGTTCGACTTCCTTTACCTTAATCCTTTTTATCGCTACCCCATAAATGAAACTCTCGGTAGCACTGGGATCTATCAAAATACTAAGGGTCTGGTCAGCGACAGTACCTGACGTCTCAAGCACAGTTGACTAGTGCTCTTCTGGGTGACTATTCACCACTACATGAATCCAATGGGCCTTGCCCAAATCTCCCACGCTAGTGGGCACAATTAATCTAGACTCTCTAGTCCTCTTCACTGGGTAGTCGCACTGGTAGTCTGGCTCCCCACATGTCCAACGCCCCTTCTTTGGTCCAGTACTCTTGGTACCCAAAGTAGAATATGACAACCCACCCACCTGGAATCCTGGTCTGTTCTGCTGAACAGGCCTAAATTGTTGTTGTTGCGGTCGACGTTGTTGTTGATGCGGTAGTCCCTGATAAGGTGTCCACTACTGAGGCATCAGTTGCCGAGGTGTAGTGAAAGTGGATCCTCTCTGGAAGCCATGATATCCAGGCGTATGTCTGGCTAGTGTCTAATGTTGTTGTGCACTAGATGACACTTGCCCTGCCAGTCTCGCTGGAGTCCTGCTCTGAAACCCACTGTTAAGCTCCTCCTTTGTTATGAGGGCCTTCTGGAGGGAATCATGCAAGGTTTGAGGCATCATAATCCTAAACTTTGCACGTATGCTACCATTAAGGCCGAACACGAACCTGTTGACATTAAATTTCTCAGTATTTTGATGTGGAGCATACCGAAGCAACTCCATAAAATGGGCCTCGTACTCGGGCACCGTACCGCCACCCTATCATAAGGCATTGAAATCGTTGAGCTAATGCTCAATGAATTCCTCTGATAGGTACCTCTCTTCAAACCATTCCTCGAACATTTCCCATGACACGTCTTCGATGAGCATGTTCAGTTGCGGTAGGAGCGTCTTCCACCATAGAAGAGTGCTCCCCTTCAATTGAAAGGCCTCCATGCGGACCTTCATGTTAGAGGTATAGTCGTGAAGTTCAAAGAACATTGCCATATTCTCCAACCATGCCTCAACGACTGTGTCATCCGGGGCACCAAAGAACTCGAGAAATTTGACCTTATCAAGTTCATGGTGAATGCTACCAGTATCAGTTGGAGCACGCGGTGGACTCTCAAGGGGTGTCAGTGCCCTGGCCTCATCTCTTTCTAATCGGTTGATCATTGCCTGAGACATGCGTTGAAAATACCTCATCATCCTAACCACATCACCCACTGTTATGTTCTCCTTCCTGACAACCTATTCGTCTCCCTGGGGGTTAGACTCCTCAGGCATGGATGTTGCTGGAGGTGTCGTGCCTCCTCCCCTAGCACCCCATCATCTACCTCCACTACCTCCTCTAACCATGATTACTTTCATGAATACAAGTCAACTTAATTAGCAATGTTATAATCAAATATCATATCAACGAAATCTGTAGTGTTCCCAAGTCATGGGTTGAACCCACTCTGATACCATATGTAACTACCCCATCATTACGACTACAAGAGAATAAGAAGGTGCAATTTTTTTTTTTTAAAATGGGATGGAAACAACGATTACAGCTAAACAACACATCTGATGATAGGCACCATTCCCGCTGAACAGGCAACAAAAAAATTTGACTCCACACACTAGCACAATAGCAACTGGGCGAAACATGCATAAAACAACAAGGAGAAATGACTACCTGCCCGACACAACATGACCACACCTACAAGATAAGGTACAACATCCCCCTCCCAACACAACTACCTTGATGAACAAGGACTAGAACCTCAAGGCACGCGGACCAAACGCATGAAGGCGTTCAACCCATGTGCCAAAAGAAAACTTACAATGCTCAACAACACTCACACAGAAGGCACTGACTCCGGCCAAGTTATCATTCGTCGTTATCCAATGGGGCACTCCATGATCCCCTCATCGGGAATCATGCCATCCCCAAATGATAGACGCGGCGATGACCCTGGCGCTACCTAACCTTTTTGGACCACGGAATCAAGAACAACCCACGTTCTAGGAGACTGAAATAGATGACACAAAGCTACACCCACACCCCAAGAAATAGGTCGGCAAGATGCAGGATGAAGTCAACAAGAAAAGCACAAGTTTCTACACAACTTCGCCAACAACCCAACCCATTAATCAAGTCTAAATTATTTAATAATTACAAATCTAATTTAACATTAATTGCAATCTAATTTAGCAAGTTTAATTTACAATCTAGTCAGAAACTCACCAATCTCTTTTAATCATTAATTACAATTTAATTTAGCAATTCTAAATTAATCCCAAAATCACAATCTAACTAGAAATTAACATTATATGACCACATTAACCATATCAATGTAGAATGCTACAATTATAACACTTATTAACAAATTAAATTAGAACATGTCGTCTATCTATAGTAATCGTACCAAAAATAACTAGTTATCTATTAACATTAAAAAGAAACTAATGAGAATTGGCAATGCCATTAACGTGGGCTATTCTCATGCTATTGGTTAAATGTTCAATGGAAGGTACATAAATGCAACAATGCTGACCATTAACATCGTTGTGTGCAATTAATGGGTGGCAGTGAGAATGTTGGGTAAACATTCAATTTAAAGGAGAGAAAAAAAAGGACAATACTAAAATACAGAAAATATCAGCCCTAGCCCTCACTCCTCAGTTAATTGCGCCTAGGTCTGGGTAAATCGTTCACAGTATTGACACCGGCCAAACATGAACTGGATACCTCCAGTGCGTTAGACTGACGTGATATCCAACTACACCATGACACCCACTGTAACTTTATTGCAAATTGGGGTCATCGCCAGAGGCTGGGCTTCTCCTAAGGTCTAAATCTACAAGAAAATGAGTTGCAAATAGATCTACAGTAATAGGGTTAAAGATGGTCGCACCAAGCAACCTAACCCAAATATGGGCCAATCCTCCAAACTTAAAAAACACAGTTGGTTACAGTCAATAAACAGTTTATCCCATGCCAAATTCAAATAATACCTCATCATAAACATTTACTCTACTGAAATTCCTCCCCATAAGGAATGGGTGATTTTGTGATGGGTTATATGGTATTACTATGTTGCATCGATCGATTGTTTGACTGGAAGAAATCACATAAAACTTGCATGAATTATTACATGATTTTAATTACTACTAACATCTAATCAATCCCTAATCTGGTGAGAGGTAATAGCATCTTCCTTAACTAACTCAATGAAAATGTTGTTGGCATCCAAGGGTTCAAGAAGAAAGTCAAAGATAAACAGAATGAAGTATCATTACAACAACCTCCTGATTTACAATTCAAAATCTATGTCTACTAACATGACTTTGAGATTGAATTCGTTATGTAGAATCCAAGGGAAAAAGTACAGTCATAGTAGTCTAACTGTTCTCTAGGCTTTCTTAACTCCAATAAATATGTATAATCATGTTGAATTAAAAATACAGTAAATTGCCAAAGCAAAAAAATTTGTTGCCAGGCAATTCGTTTTTATAATAAATCAATAGTTGAGTTTTAATACTATAGTTTTTGCTAGGCAAGAATCCCTATTGAAGTAAAAATATATCCATAGGGAAAATGCATTTCTAGAGCTAAGTGGTTAAACAAATTGTGGTCTAAAGAATATGGAGACAAAAGGGTAAAATCGTAGTGTGATTTCGCCCATGAATTACATTAAAATGGAGAGAACAATTAATCATTGGCCAAAAGAATTACAAGTGTAGAGCGATATACCCAACAGTGAAAACACATTCAACATTTAAAAACGTGGAGTTAAAAATCTAGGTTGAGAGCGTTGAAAAGAAGAGAATACTAATCCCAGTTTTCAGATGCTGAGATCGATTAAGACGCAGAGGTGATATAATATGCAGAGACCAAAACAAGGCAGAGATCAAGGAGCAGACATAAGAAGGGGTAAACTGCTAGGAAACCACATCCTTTGCTCTTCATCCAGGCACAGAAAAGTAGGGCATTAGAATCTATAGGTCTTTCTGCACCGAAGTGGTGATCGTCGATTCGGCTCTTGTCTGACTGCTCAGGCGTGGACTGAAGAACTAGGGATGAGAATGAAAAACTCAACTCTTCATGTAATATTTCCCAATTTTTCCATAAAAAAAAAATTGTGAGCCATTAATTATCAAATTAAAGATGCATCTGATTTCAATCTTACTACATGGAAATCAAATACCTCTTCCTTTCACCATTTAGGTCTTGCAAAAAATCCTTTAATTACCGATCACTAATGGACCTTATCCCTACTTAAGTGAAAATAACTAGTAGATTATAATGGATTATAAGTATTTATAATTGCTCACATCATAGTCTACACTATTACCCTTAGCCCAACTATATCTTTATGGACATCTCACTACTAAATGTGCAAATGTATAATGGTTATATGCCATTAATTCTGATTGCACAAGTAAGACACATTACAGGGAGAGTGATAATGGACGAGCATCCTTAAATTCTAAAATGACAATACATTTTCCTCAGGTTTTGTGTGACAGGGTAATTATAGACCCATTAATATCATAACGACTATCGATACGTGCAAGTGTTATGACTTAGAAGGTAGTAGTTAAGGCTAGTTATACGTATTACCCACTCACTTAAAACTGTCATCCCATCTGAACTAACTCTTGGCCTGAGGCCTTTCCTTACTTAACAAAATTTGATGAAACAAAACATCACCCTAACCGATTTTAGGATTAAGAAATAAATGATAATCCAGACTATTTACCAAAATTGATTTCCCAAGGACTAAGGTGGTATTAACCTGGGTACGATCAAGGTGGTGTAAAGAAAATCTTTGTCAAAGCGTTTAAGGCTTATTGAATGTGCACCCACATGATTTTTGCAAGTTTTAATGTGCTCATTGGGCCTTTGCCACCTTTCCCTAACCATGGTGCACAAGTACAGACTACCATTAATCTCTAGTAGACAAGTTCTTGGAGGTTACTCCTCATTCTCAAAGTTGGTTATGTGTATCCAACAACTATGCTCTAGGGTTTTCTCTGAATGTTCCCAATGCTTACGACAATGATTCAACCTGGTGGATATGCGTTCAACAGACACCTCCCACTGGAAACTGTCTTAAACGAGGTAAGATTTTCTGACTGATAACTCCAAGAAATCTCTCGATGTTATACTGAATTTATCTATGTTTGGACTATAACTCTTAACAGAGTCTGTTGATAAAAAATTGCGCAAGATTTAGGTTATTAATATTCTCTTCTTGTTGTGTGAGTCTTCCTAGTTGTCATCCATAGGGAAAGCTGGACTCCACTCCCAAATGTGAGGTTCCTAGTCTTATACTCCCAATCTTGAACCTTCCCTACGGTTATGTTTAAGGAGACCTAGACATAGAGTGTGTTCTATCATAGCACATAGTGTCCTCTTAAGTTCTTTCGGCTCCATTATTATGCATATGCTCTCTGCATGGCGCGTGGCTCCTCGGAGTAAGGGTATGAATAAGGTTAGAAATATTCAGAGCCATTATCCTTGGTAATCCACCCTGGTACCCATTATCGAGTCAGATAAGGGTGGCCTGGGTATCACAACTGATATGGTGATTTTGTAACATGTATAAGTCTCATAGGATATTTCATTTTTCTCCTTTTGTTATCTATGGTATATAATTATCCCTAACTCCCAAGCATCATCGAAGGTTTTTCCCTTGTTGTCCCTAGATAAAAACACTTGTTAAACACCCCTATACTATGATAATAGAAGGGGCGACCATACAGGATACATTTTAGTAGAGTACAATAATTATTATGAATCGTATTTAGCATGAGTTTATTCATTGTTATGAAAGAAACCGAAAGGTCTTTACTAATTACAAATTAATGATGGGGCATCTGATTTAAATATGAGGTACCTATCAGGTGAATCTTCACCCCTTCCACCTTTTCGAGTTCAATGACCCTTCCATGGATAAAAGGAGGAGGCAGAGTCTACTTCTGAAATTCATCAGCTAAGTATAGTCTATAAATTTATTGGATTCTTTCATTATCGGTATTGTATTGGTTGATTGATATTAATAAAATCTTCTCGGTCTCTCTCCAGGATTATACATCTTGGTCGTTCTTGGAACTCAGGTCATCTCTTTAAAAAAGAGCTATTTGAGTTCCTATTACCATTTTCTTGCAAAATAATAAAATATCTAGTCTATCGAATGGGATAAATTCGTTCTAGTGTATGGTTGTTGTGGGTAGAGAAGTGTCATTTCCCACCTGACTCGTTATTACTGCAGTGTTGTTTTTTTAAAGGAACTTAAAGGGTCAAATATTTTACTGAGACATGGTCGAACGATTTATATTTATCTTCTATTATACTAAATGTACTTAAAACCCGAACTCTCTGGTCTGGTATTTAGATAGATTTTAAGTATTGCAACTTCATCCTGTATCTATGTTTGAAAATAAAATAACTTTTAATTACCTACCCTGGTTATTCGCATAACTGCGAAATTTAATGATTGATTATATGATTGTGGTAATTGTATACCTTTGAATTTGTTCTTTATGAAATCTTATGTTCCTGCATCGTTATTATAAAAGGAAAGTCTAAATATGAATAACTGAATTTGTATAGCCTTGGGCAAAGGAAATTTCTGTAATAAGAAAGGGTGCATCCAGGATCCTTTACTGTTAAAGTAGTTCATATAATAGATCTGTCATTGCAAATTACATAGTACAATTTTATGTTTATGTACTCTCTTGTTTGAAATACCTTTATACGGGTTAGGTTAATCGACTGTAAGGGAAACTAGTATAATAGTCGGTCTTCCTACCTCAGCTACAAATCTGTCTCTACACAGCTTGTTTAATGGAAAAGAAAATGTAGCATGGTTTACAAAACTCAGAATGTTGTTCATGACATTATTCATACAATTAGATTAATGAAATTACAACATAACCTCCACTCCCAATATGCCAATCTCAACATTGAATTCACTCAGAAAACAAATAAAGAAAGAAAATAGCAGTGAATCTAATTTAGAGGAGATTTCTTCCAGAATTTAACCATGCATAATCCTTTCAACTATCATAACAAATAAAAGGACAATTCTATCGTTTGTTCAGAAAGGGGTCACTGGAGATTAGATTTACCATATGTTCTCTATCAGTCTTTAGGCATCATGAATTCGAACTAATTTTTCCTACTCATTATTATCTATCATAATTAGTAGATGCATTACATCCGTGATTGAATCATTCACCAGAGAATGAAAAATATTTCAGTTCCAATTTAACAAATACATTGCATCAGACAGAAAATGGAAATCATTTCATTTCTGATTTAACAAATACATTGCATCAGATATAAAATCATTCAGGCAGAGAAGGACTAGAGCAACATATATGAACTAGATCGTGAGAAGGAAAAGGGAACAACCACGTTCCTCCCAACCGTAGAACAGGGAAGCCAAATCACTTGCCCAATTCACCCCCTATCCTGACCATGAGTCCATGAGGGCTAACTCAGAACTCCTCCTCAACAATGTCTTTCAGTCTTCAATAGACTCCTCTTTCTTCACACTCAATCATTAACATTAATAACAACAAGAAAATTGTAGTCTCTTTTTCCCCGCATACTTGGCAGCGTCCTGCCTCCTCACATATGGTATTTATCCATAAAATCTTTTTGCCTAGGTCTTTTTCCCTCCCTTGGGAATTTTCGCATCTTTCTAAATCCCTAATTTTCAAGGGTTGCCAATGGCCAAATCCCTGATTTTCCACTTGTAACAATCAACCCAGAGGTTTTTCCAACATGTTCCCCACTCATGGAGTCATACTCAGCTGATTTTAACATGGTTATTCCATTTGTCCTCCTGCAATCAATATAAAATATTATGTTTTCATACAAGTGTCATAGTCAAATATTTAGTTGGGTCAAATCATATCTCTGTCCAATAGTCATAATAATTAATTACAATTATCAAACTTGAAATTCAGAATTGCCATAAATGGGAAAAAAATTCCAATTTCGAATTTACTAAAAATGGAATAATTTTCCAACAAATTTAAATTTGAAAAATACTTTGTTTTGGGGGATGTTACATCCTTTCCCCCTTCAATAAAACACTATCCTCAGTGTTTGTTCCTTTCTTGGAGAAAGATTGGATGTGATTTCTGCAAATCTCCCTCCAACTCCCAAGTGGCCTCCTCAGGACTAATGTTCTTCCATTGCACCTTTACCTGAGCGACAACAATGCTCCGAAGTGCTATTTCTATCCAGTACAGAATACGTAGGGGTTCCACTTGGAACTCAAATTCAGGTTCCACCTACACCAAGATCCAATCAATCATATCAGTAGGGTCATGAACATATTTTTTCAACAAAGAAACATGAAATACATTATGAACTCTTAAATTAGATGGAAGTGCAAGTTGGTATTCTACGGGTCCAATTCGAGCTAGTATCTCGAAGGGCCAACAAAACCTGGGTGCCATCTTGGAACAGTTCCCTAACTTCAATGAAATTTTTCGGGCTTTGACCTTCAAATAAACATGGTCTCCCACTTGAAATTCCAAGTGTCCTCTTTTCTGATTTGCATATCTCTTATGTCTATCCTGGCATTCTTTCAAGTTCTGTTGTACCTTCCTTACCATGTTCTCCATTTCTTGGAGTATCTTTGGTCCAACCATGAGTCTGTCAACCAGGTTATCCCAGCTAATTGGAGTCGTACACTTTCTGTCGTACAGTACTTCAAAAGGGCTTAACTTAGCTGAAGTTTGGTACCCATTGTTATATGCAAATTCTACCAAGTGCAGGTAGTCTTCCCAATTGTTCGATTTGGTTCTTACGTACATGCGTAGCATATCCTCTATGATTTGGTTTTTCCTTTCGATCTGTCCATCTATTTTTGGATGATAACTCATACTGAAATTCATATTAGTATTTAGCCCTACAAACAATTTCTTCCAAAAAGTGGATGTGAATTTTACATCTCTATCTGAAATCACCATTTTAGGAATACCATGCAGTCTAAAAATTTCTTTCATGAATATTTCAGCAATGTTTATAGCTTTAAAAGTAGACTTTACAGGAATAAATTGTGTAGACTTACTGAGTTTAGTGATTACAACCATGATAGAATCATTTTGTTTCTGAGTTTTAGGCAAACCTGTTATAAAGTCCAGCGATATGGTCTCCCATTTCCATTCTGGTACTTGTAATGGTTGTAATAGGCCGGCTGGATGTTGGTGCTCAACCTTAACCTGCTAATAATATTGTCACCTTGCCAAGTACTCTACTGTTTCACCCTTCATATTAGGCCAGTAAAATAGTTTTCTAAGTGCTATTATTGTTTTCTGGTAACCTGGATGGCTAGAATACGATTTCTTGTGCACTTCATCCAAAACTGTTACTTTTAACTCAGCTGAATTTGGTATGTAAAGTCTGTTTTTAAATCATAATAGTCCCTTCTTGTCGATACTTAGATCTAGTTTATCTGAGTTTGCGGTACTATTTTGTAATTCTTCCATTATCTTAGTGTAATTTTCGTCATTAACACCTGTCGTCCTTATTCTTTGTTCCAGATCACTTTTTGCCCTGCTGATATTTATCTGAAATAACCCATGGACTCTTCTGCTTAAAGCGTCTGCTACTTTATTTTCCTTACCCTTGATATGTCTGACCTTGAATTCGAATTCGCTCAAGAAGGCTAGCCATATTGCTTGTCTTGCATTAAGATCTAGTTGTATAAATGGATATTTTACCCCGCTATTATCCGTCAATAGTAGAAATTTTCTGCCCATTATGTAGTGTTGCCACATTTTTAAGGCGTGTATTACCGCTACCAATTCTAAGTCATGAGTGGCATAATTTCAATCATGTTCCTTTAATTTATGGGACTCGTAACAAATGACGTGTCCTTCATGAGTTAGGACACCACCTAGTCCTTCTTTACTTGCATCAACACATACGGTGAAGTCTTTATCTGGGTCTGCTACCTTCAATATGGGTGCAGTTGTCAATAATTCCTTCAGCTTGTTAAAACTGTCTTGACACTTCTCTGACCAGTTCAACTTGATCCCTTTCTTTTGTAATGACGTGATAGGGTAGGCTATCTTGGAAAACCCTTCTATAAATCTGGGGTAATATTCGGTGATTCCCATGAACGACTAGATATCCGCTACATCCTTAGGTATCGACCGTTCCATAATGGCTTTTATCTTCTCTGGGTCTACGACAATGCCTTTTGGTGAAATTACTTGTCCTAGATATTGTATATCTTTTGGATAAAAGTCACACTTGTCAAATTTGGTGTACATTTTGTGTTTCCCCAACTTTTGCAGAACTATACTTAAGTGTTCATCATGTTCTTCCTTTGTTTTTGAATAGACCAGAATATCATCGATAAATATTACCACGAACTTGTCTAAGTACTCACTGAAAATATTGTTCATCAGGGACATAAACATGGCTGGTGCATTAGTGAGTCCGAAAGGTATGACTACGAATTCATAGTGTCCATATCTTGTCTGAAAGTTTGTTTTTCTTATGTCCTCATCTTTTATCCTAACTTGATGATAACCGGATCGTAAATCCAAGTTTGAAAAGATCTTGGCCCCACCTATTTGATCGAACATATCATTTATCCTTGGTGTGGGGTATTTGTTCTTAATAGTCATTTTGTTTAGTTGTCTGTAATCGATACATAGTCTTATAGTACTGTCTTTCTTTTTCACAAATAGGACTGGTGCCCCCCATGGTGAAACACTCGGTCTAATATACTCTTTGTCCAACAATTCTTGTAATTGTATTTTTAATTTTGTCAGTTCTGGTAGACTCATTCGGTAAGGTGATTTTGAGATAGGGGTTGAACCGGGTAGTAGGTCTATGGAGAAGTCTATTTCCCTTCTAGGAGGTAATTCTGGTATCTCATCCACAAACATGTCTATGAATTCACGTAGGACAGCAAAGTCTTATAACTTTGGATTATCTTCTTTTTTCTAATAGATTCACTACTTGGATGGCATAAACTTGACATCCCTTTCTCATACATTTCTTGAGCTGCATCGCTGAAACTTGTCTGACTGATACAGGTTTTGGTATACCTTGGGTTGTTCTAGTAGTGCCAAAATCGTGTTTATAGCTAAGTATCTTTGTATAACAATCTAGTAATACATTTTCTTGTTCCAACCAATCCATCCCAATAATCATATCGTAAGATCTTAGTGGTAGGATGTTCAGATTTGTTCTTATATTTTGACCATCTAAGATGAACTCAAAATCAGAAACAAAGTAAACTAATTTCCTTTTAGTACTTGTTGCTAGTTGTACCAACCATGATTTTGCGTGCTTCCATTTCTTAAGTTTATTTGACTCTACTACATCAGGAGTAATATAACTTAACATAGCTCCAGGGTCAATTAAAACACAAATTTGAGTGTTATTGATATTACCTTTGATTTCTACTATCGAGGAATGGTGGTCAGCTTGTCAACCATCTATGGTTGCATTTATCTGATGTAGGATTCTGCCCACGTCTCCCACCATTGAGGCTTCCTACAAATTATGAACAACATTTATGTTTGCTAAAATTAAACGTGGATAGTTCCTCCTTAGATGAGGCTCTCCACATTCCCAAAATTTGAATGGTTTGCAGGAGATGTCCCCAAAATTCTTCATTCCCAGGTTTACCGGTTTACCATTGCCTTGCATATTCTGATGATTGGAGTGAAAATCCTTTCTCGGAAAAATTTTTGCTGCATTTCAATAAGGAGTTGGCTGGTATCCCTTCTTCTGCTGGTTCATTCGATCTTGTTTCTTATCCTTCCAGGATTTGGGAAACTCTACCCGCTATTTATACTAGTCATAGCACATTCTTTCTTTCCTGAATACCTCATTCAAGGATTTGGGGTTGTCAAACTCAATTCTGTCCCTGTAGGACTGTGGTAAACAACTTAAGAATCACAATATTTTTACCTTATCCTCCCGGATGTATGGTACGAACCTTAGTAGTTCCATAAATTTATTTATAAGGTCCTCCATCGTCATCTGTCCAAGTCGTAACTTGTAAAATTGTTTCGTCTTCCTTTCATAATATCTTTTAGAAAGGTATTGTTTCTTGAAATACTTCTTAAACTCATACCATTCCAATTGTTTCTCCTTTAGGCCCTTGGCCAATTTTAGGTCTTGCCACCAAATGCTCTCCTTCCCTTTCAGATTGTAGATGGCCATTCTGACCTTCATATTGTTGGAATAGTTGTAGATCTGGAAGTATTTTTTGATGTCCAACAACCATGCCTCAGCTTCTTCTCCTATCCTGGATTCTCCATCAAAGGTAGCTGGTTTAATCTTTTCAAATTCTCCTTCAAGGTGGTCTACTTGTTTTCTTTTTCTGTCCATTTTAATTATGTCTTTAGTTGAAGGTGTTCCTTCAGATGAACTGTCTCCTTTTTGTATTTCCGTTCCCGAGTTCTTGGAAGCTCTCTTGCTGACTTATTCCTCGTTATTATTGTCCTTTGGGATTTTTGGTGCAGACCTATCGGCCCTCAGGGCCGATATCTACTCACAGGATCATTCTATATGCCCTTCGAGCAAGATCGACTCTTTTGATTCCCACTGGAATCTGCAAAATTATCGATCCATGGGTCCTTCTCGGCAACTCACAATCTCACTAGTTCACAAGTTGAGACCCCGACTCTTCCTCCTCCAAATTCGCGATACCCGAGATCGCGAAATAGGTTTATCCCTTTCTCTTGTCAGCGCCCTCCTTACGCGACCACCGGCTAGGCTAAGCACTAGCACCTTTCTCGCTACTCATGACTTCGCTAGTCGAAGGCTTGAACTCTTGTTCCCTTATCTCCCGAGTCCCCGAGACGCGAGAGGTCAATGGAGTGTTGACTCCTCCAAATGTGTGACGTGTGTCCGTCGGTCCACTTCCCGGGCCGACCTTGCGGTTCTGCCACGTGTCTCTTAGGTGCAACCTTGGAACTTCGTGGATTCCCTTCTCGCAACTTCAAGCACCCAAGTTTTGGGCTCTCACCCGGTGAGCCTTTGAGTTCACTAGATCCTCTGATCTTTGCCACTTGTCCTCCTCAAATGGACGGCTTAGATTATTTCACGACCTCGCTTCTCGCAACTTCAAGCCCCCAAGTTTTGGTCTCTCACTCGGTGAACCTCCGAGTTCATGAGATCCTCTGATCTCTGCCACATGTCCTCCTCAAATGGACGGCTTCGATTATTTCATGACCTTGGGACTTCGCTTTTTCGTGATTTCATGAGTCTAGTTACAAAGGTTTTGACCCTTCACCTCCCGAAATCTCGAGATGCGATTTCGCGGATGATCCAACGACCCTCGTTGGTTCAGATCCTACGGTCTAATTTTCCCGATCTTGCACTGGACGAATGTTGTCATAACTCCCCTACTCCTCTGCGAGATTTGATGGCTTTCGGGACTTTGCGAATCCTCCATGGAGGATTCTGACCATCAAATTCCTCCTTGACAATTTTGGCGAAACGAATACTATATCTTCATGAAAAATTGTCAGCCAGTGAACCTAAGTTGTTGCATCTCCTTCCAATGTTCAAGACACAAATTCCTTTGAGCTTCTCCACAACTTGAGTCTCCAAGATGACTCATGCACACACTCCTTGCGGAAACTTTCCAATACTTCCAAGTATTGAATCCTTTGACTCTGTGCACTCCCTGCAACAACAGTCTTTCACAACTTCACTCAATTTGCAAACCCTGAGACTTCACTCAGCTTGCGCACTCCTTGCATGGATCCTGTGCTTAATTTTCACCTCTTCGAGAATGTGAATAACGTTATCTCTTCTGAGTTTTCAGAGACGAACTCTGACCCCCGTCAATGCACACCTTGTGTACGATTTCACTGCACTCCTTGCAAGAAAACTCTTTCTTAGGAAGAGAAACAATTGAAACTCATTCTCTATTCTCCCTCTCTTCAGATTTCAGACATTAATAGGAAATCGTACATTCACACATCAAAGAAAATGTATAACAGGGAATAAATATCCATGAGCATAACATTCACAATGCATACACAGAGAACAAATACGACACCATGAATTTGAATCGAAGATCTTTCTATTAATTCAAATCTCTGTACATGGGTGTTTTTCAACTACATCTCTCTTCTCTCTTCTCTATGCTCTCTACTCATAAGTCCACTAATCTTGCTAATGTTAAAATGATAGAATTGAGGGTGTCTATCTCTTTTTTCCCTCCGGCTCCTAAAACTGTCTAATCTGAGGATTCAAAGCTACCTACTAATATTAACTAACATAAATGCCTTCTTAGTCCTTTAGACGAGAGCGGGATGCTCAAGGTCTGATTACAATCTACCAGTACTCCCTTTCTTAATTATCTCATTTAAGTTTGGTGCATCCAACGTTAAAACATTTCAAACATTTTTATCATGTGCCAAAATGTGTTGGTGTTTTCCCCCATGCTCGCTTGATGTTGGCAATGCTCTTGCATCATACTCCCTCGCTTGAAATTTTTCATGGGCTCCTGTCCATGAGCTCTCGCATGGTCTGTCCATGTTTTTGAATCTCTGGTTCATTCTCCCAGCTAGCATATTCAACTGGATTTCCCTTCCACTTGACCAAGTATTCAAAGTATTATTTTCCCCTGGTCCTCTTGCTAACTCTTTTGTCCAGTATGCTTTCCATTTGTGGCTTCTCTGCAAGTGGCATCTGTTTTGTCCACTAGACCTCTGGTTGTTCATCAATTGTTCCCGCTTCCTCAGCTCTATATGGGTACAAATATGAGACATTGAATATCGAAGAAATTCTGATCCCATCGGGTAATTCAATCTCATAAGCATTTGCCCCAAATTTCTTCAAGACCTTACATGGTTCGATCTTTTTCATCTTCAGTTTGTTATATGTCCCTTTTGGGAACCTTTCCTTTCTCATATGTTCCAGAATCAAATCACCAACCTCAAATTGAAGTTGTCTCCTATGTTTATCTGCTCTGCGCTTATACTCTTGGCTCAAGTTCTATAATCGCTCCTTCACCTGGCTGTGAAGTTCCTTCATCGCTTCTGCAAAATCCTCTGCACTAGCACTTCTAGTTTCATTCTGTTCTGAATCTCTCAATTCCAAAACTCCTCTTGGCTGCATCCCATAAATAATTTGGAATGGACTCTACCTTGTGCTTCTATTGATTGAATCATTATAAGAAAATTTCGCCTATGGCAGAATATTGTCCCACTGACTGTGGTGTTCTGTCACCAAGCTCCTCAGCAAGTCTCCCAAACTTTTGTTTACAAATTATGTCTATCCATCCATATGAGGATGATAAGCTGAACTAAATGAAAAGTTCATTCCTAGATTCTTCCATAAAGTTCTCCAGAAGTGTCCCACAAACTTGGTGTCTCGATCTGAAACTATGCTCCTTGGTAAGCTGTGAAGTCGAACGACCTCTTTGAAAAATAGATTCGAAATGTGAGTTGTGTCACTAGTTTTATGACATGGTATGAAGTGTTCCATCTTAGAAAATCTATCCACTACCACAAAGATTGATTCAAACCCTCTTTGTGTTCTCAGCAGCCCTAATACGAAGTCCATCCTGACTGCATCCCACAACCTGTCAGGTATGGGTAACAGTTGATAAAAGCCTGCATTCTGCCTCTTTCCTTTTGAATGCTGACAAATTCTGCATCTGTCCACAAATATTTTGACGTATTCTCTCATTCCTAGCCAAAAATATGAATCATTCAACTTTGTGAACATCTTGTCATGACAGAAATGTCCGACCAATCCTCCACTATGTTTCTCCTTCAGCAAATTCTCCCTCATGGAGCATTTTGGAATACAAAGTTGATTACCCTTAAATAGTAATCCTTCATGGGTCATGTATTCTATCCATTGGCTTCTATCCCTGAGAATTGGATTCTCAGCTGCTTCATACACCTCTTTAAAATCTGGATCATCTCTGTACATGTCCGTGAGATCATCAAAACCCGGTGTTTTGACTTTGAACTCCTGAAATGTCTTTTTGAAATCCGGCAACACAAGAATTGGTTATTCCGTTATTTTCTTCTTCAGCAAAGTGAATCTTTTATTAGCCTCTTATGTCCAGTGAAAAGACTTGTGTCTCTTCTTCATTGTGTCCATCATCGGTGCACTAATTCCACTAAAATTCTTGATGAATTTCCGGTAGAAACTAGTCAATCCATGAAAACTTCGAACCTCAAAGATATTCTTCGGTGATGGCCAATTCTTAATCACCTCCACCTTATCTGGATCCATCCTCAACTTATCTGCAGAAATAACAAACCCCAAATAAATGAGCTCTGTCTTCATGAATGACGATTTCTTCATGTTTATCAGTAGCTTCTCCTGCTGTAGCCTCTGCATCATTGTAGCCAAATGTTTCAGATGCTCACCCTTTGTTTTACTAAAAATAAGTATGTCATCAAGATACACAATGAAAAATTTTCCAATGAACTCCCTCAGGACTTCATTCATCAACCTCATGAAAGTAATCGACGCATTTTTTAAACCAAACAGCATAACAAGCCATTCATACAACCCTTCATTAGTCTTGAAGGTTGTCTTCCATTCATCACCCTCTCTCATACGAATATGATGATATCCAATTTTCAAATAAACTTTTGAAAAAAATTTGGCTCCACTCAAGCAATCCATCAAATCATCCATCCTTGGCAATGGGAATCTATACCTGATAGTTATCTTGTTGATTTCCCTTGAGTCAGTACACATCCTCCAGCCTTCATCTTTCTTCGGACTGAGCACTGTCGAAACAACACATGGACTTAAGCTTTCTCTAACCAACCCCTTGTCCATTAAATCCTGGACCTGTATTTTGATTTCTTCATTCTCCTATAGCATTAATCTGTATGCTGCATTGTTTGGAAAACTAGCTCCAGTTATGAGATCAATATGATGACTCACACTTCTAATCGGTGGCAATGAACGAGGTAGTTCGTCCACTACTATGTCAGAAACTTTTCCAACAATTTTTGAACCTCTTCTGGTAAATCATCTACCCTTGAACTATTTAAAACAATTTTTAGCTTCCTGACCATAATGAATTGTGGTTCCTCCTTCTTCTTAACCACTGTAAGAAGTTCCTTCCCACTCATGAGGAGTACAGTGTTGCTTACTTCAGGTTTCACCTCTTTATCTTTGATTGGCAACAACATGTGAGTTCTCCCATTCTTCTCTAGGGTGTATGTGTTCATTCTCTCGTCATGAATCACATTCCTGTCATATTTCCACAGTCTACCCAGCAATAGATGACAAAAATCCATGGGGATAACATCACAAAGTATCTTATTATTATATCCTCCTATCTTAAATTCAACTAAATAGTTTAGTGACATTTACCTGATGTCCTTTTTGCAACCAAGAAACTTTGTATGGGCTTGGATGATCAATCGTCTCCAGCTCCAGCTTTTATACCATCTCTGTAGAAACAAGATTATCTGTGCTACCACTGTCCATAATGACCTTGCATACCCTATCCTTGGTTTCGCAAGCAGTCCAGAAAAAACTATTTTTTTGCACTGGATTCTCCACCTCCTTCTCTGGCGTTAAGAGAACTTTTTGCATCATCAGCGATCTTCCGCCTTCAGCATCTTCTGCCTCAACATTTTGCCTCTGTGCTTCGGCAATATGAGTTTCACCACCTTCTTTCCTTTTTTCTAGACACTCATACGACTTGTGTCCATTCTTTCCACATGTGAAGAATTTCACTACTCCACCTCTTCCTCTTCCTCTACCTCTGGTATGAGGAAAAATGTTTGCGTCAGCATACTGACCTTTTTGTTCGGTATGCTTCCCTCTCTGTGAACTTCCACCTCTCTCAGTTTTTGTCTGAGTTTTCTTCCAGTCCTCCTTGGTTTTCTAATTTCTATCTTGGGCAATTGATTTGCCTCTGGGTTGACTTCTGCCTCGACCTCTTTGACCTTGTTTTCGGCTCATCTTCTCTTCATATTTAAGAGCCATTTGATAAGCATATTCCACCATTCGGATGGTCATCATGCTCATCTCATCCTGAATGTCATATCTCAGACCATTCATGTATCTGGCAACTTTCTCATCATCACTTTCGCGATGACCTGCCCTGATGTTTAGCTTGTAGAATTCTTCAATATATTCCTTTACTGTCATCAACTTCTGTCTCAAATTTTGCATTCTCCGAAACAGAGTAATTTGGTAATCCATGGGAATAAATTTCTCCTTCATTTTTGCAATCATCCTATCCCAACTCTTGATTTACTGCTTGCCCTTGCAGCGTCTGTCAGCTTGTAGTTCATCCCACCACAATGTTGCATGTCCTTTCAATCTTGTGACATCATGTTTGACCTTTTTGTCCTCCTCGACATCTTCATAGTCAAAATACGTGTCTAGAGCTCTAATACAGTCTAGAAGCTCTTCGGCATCCAGGTTTCCCTCGTAAACTGGAATGTCCATTTTGGCTCTTGCACCCATTCTTGCAACAGCTCTAAGCAAGCGTTCATTTGCTGCATCTTCTGCTGTGACCTCTTCTTCTTCATGTCTGACCTCATTTTAATTTTGGAATCACTAAGATCCCCAGCACCGGCTGTGCACCTTTGTGTTGTCTCCATGTCCTCAAGTCTAGCACGTCAATCATGCATCTCTCTTGCCATGGATGGATCAGGCATCTGCCTACCTCTTCTTCTTGGTATTTTCCTTTCCTCTGGTGGATCGGGTGTTTGCCTGTCCCTTCTTCTCAGCAGCATGGTGAATCTTCCTTTCCCTTTCTATAGAAAGAAAAGAAACCTTTCTGTGCTCTGATACCAAATGGTGCAAACCTATCGGTCCTTGGGACCTATATCTTCTCACAGGATCGTTCTATATGCCCTTCAAGCCAGATCGGCTCTTTCGATTCCCACTGGAATCTGCAAAATTATCGATCCGCAGGTCCTTCTCGGCAACTTGAAATCTCGCGAGTTCGTTAGTTGAGACTCCAACTCTTACTCCTCCAAATCTACGATCCCAGAGATCACGAAATAGGTTTATCCCTTTCTCCTGTCAGTGCCCTCCTTACGCGACCACCGGCTAGGCTAAGCACGAGCACCTTTCTCGCTACTCACGACTTCGCTACTCGCAACTTCGCTAGTCGAAGGATCAAACTCTTGTTCCCTTATCTCTTGAGTCCCCGAGACGCAATAGGTCAACGGAGTGTTGACTCCTCCAAATGTGTGACGTGTGTCTGTCGGTCCACTTTCTGGGCCCACCTTGCGGTTCTGCCACGTGTCTCTTAGGTGCAACCTCGGCACTTCACGACTTCTCTTCTTGCAACTTCAAGCACCCAAGTTTTGGGCTCTCACCCGAAAAACCTCTAAGTTCACGAGATCCTCTGATATCTGCCACCTGTCCTCCTCAAATGGACGACTTAGATTATTTCACGACCTCGCTTCTCGTGACTTCAAGCACCCAAGTTTTGCGCTCTCACCTGGCGAACCTCCAAGTTCACGAAATCCTCTAATCTCTACTACTTTTCCTCCTCAAATGGATAGCTTAGATTATTTCGTCACCTTGGGACTTCACTTTTTTGCAATTTTGTGAGTCTAGTTACAAAGCTTTCAACCCTTCACCTCCCGAAATCCCGAGATGCGATTTTGCAGGTGATCGAACGACCCTCGTTGGTTCGGATCCTACGGTCCGATTTTCCCGATATTTCACTGGACGAATGCTGTCGTAACTCCCCTGCTCCTCTGCGATATCTAATGGCTCTCGAGACTTCGCGAATCCTCCATGGAGGATTCTGACCGTCAGATTCCTCCTTGACAATTTTGGCGAAATAAATACGGTATCTTCACGAAAAATTGTCCACCAACGAACCTAAGTTGTTGCGTCTCCTTCCAACATTTAAGACACAAATTCCTTTGAGCTTCTCCACAACTTGAGTCTCCAAGATGACTCCTGCATGCACTCCTTGCGGCAACTTTCCAATATTTCCAAGTATTGAATCCTACGACTCTGTGCACTCCCTGCAACAGAAGTCTTTCAGAACTTCACTCAATTTGCAAACCATGAGACTTCACTCAGCCTGCGCACTCCTTGCATGGCTCCTGTTATTAATTTGCACCTTTGTGAGAATGAGAATAACATTATCTCTTCTAATTTTTCGAAGATGAACTCTAACCCCCGTCAACGCACACCTTGCGGATGATTTCACTGCACTCCTTGTAGGAAGACTCTTTCTCAGGCAGACAAACAATTGAAACTCATTCTCTATTCTCCCTCTCTTCAAATTTCAGACATTAACATGAAATCATACATTCACACATCAAAGAAAATGTATAACACGGAATAAACATCCATGAGCATAACATTCACAATGCATACACAAAGAACAAATACAACACCATGAATTTGAATTGAAGCTCTTTCTATTAATTCAAATCTCTGTACATGGGTGTTTTTCAACTAGAGTTCTCTTCTCTCTCTCTATGCTCTCTGCTCATAATGCCACTAATATTTCTAATGTTATAATGATACAAGTGAGGGTGTCTATATCCATTTTCCCTCAGACTCCTAAAACTGTCTAATCTGAGGATTCAAAGCTACCTACTAATATTAACTAACATAAATGCTTTCTTAGTCCTTCAGATGAGAGTGGGATGCTCAAGGTCTGATTACAATCTACCAATACACCCTTTCTTAATTATCTCATTTAAGTTTGGTGCATCCAACGTTAAAACATTTCAAACATTTTTATCATGTGCCAAAATGCGTTGGTGTTTTCCCCCACGCTCACTTGATGTTGGCGATGCTCCTGCATCACTTTTCTTGGTCACTATACTATGCAACAAGACTTCATTTATTTCTTGTTGTCCCTGCTAAGCTTTCTTCAGTTTTTCATTGTCGTCTTTGAAGACCTGCAGTTCAACAATAATATTCCTCATTGTTTCCAACACCTCCATGGGTGAGCTTCTGTCACTGTTCTTTCTTGGATCTCCAGGAGCTCTTTGCTGCGGATTTCCTTCCATCCTGATTTCTACATCGTCCTGAGCTGCTATAATTAACACAAAGCAGAAAGGGCTTTCTGTTTGTAACCATAAGGTTTATTAGTTTTTTTTTTTTTTTACATAAATCAGAATATATACTAAGAAACTAATGTGGCCCTGTTCAGGCCCAATGTTGTAACTTTTTCTCTGATACCATATGTAATGTTTCCCAATTTTTCCATAAAAAAGTAAAATTGTGAGCCATTAATTCTCAAATTAAAGATACATATGATTTCAATCTTACTACATGGAAATCATATACTTCTTCCTTTCACCATTTAGGGCTTACCAAAAATCCTTTAATCACTGATCACTAATGGACCTTATCCGTACTTAAGTGAAAATAACTAGTAGATTATAATGGATTATAAGTATTTATAATCCCTCACATCATAGTCTACACTATTACCCTTATCCCAACTATATCCTTATGGACATCTCACTACTAAATGTGCAAATGTATAATGGTTATATGCCATTAATTCTAATTGTGCAAGTAAGACACATTACAGGGAGAGTGATAATGGACGAGTATCCTTAAATTATGAAATGACAATACGTTTTCCTTAGGTTTAGTGTGATAGCGTACTTATAGACCCATTACTATCACAGTGACTATCGGTACATGCAAGTGTTATGACTTGGAAGGTAGTAGTTAAGGCTAGTTATACGCATTATCCACTCACTTATAACTGTCATCCCATCCAAACTAACTCTTGGCCTGAGGCCTTTCCTTACTTAACACAATTCTATGAAACAAAACGAAACCCTAACCAATTTTAGGATTAAGAAATAAATGATAATCCAGACTATTTACCAAAATTGATTTCCCAAGGACTGAGGTGGGATTAACCTGGGTATGATCAAGGTGGTGTAAAGAAAATCTCTGTCAAAGTGTTTAAGGATTATTGAATGTGCGCCCTCAAGATTGTCACAGGTTTTAATGTTCCCATTGGGACTTTGCCACCTTTCCCTAACCACAGTGCATAGGTACAGACTGCCATTAATCTCTAGTAGATGACTTCTTGGAGGTTACTCCTCATTCTCAAAGTTGGTTATGTGTATCAAACAGCTATGCTCTATTGTTTTCTCTGAATGTTCCCAATTCTTATGACGACAGTTCAACCTGGTGGATATGTGTTCGATGGTCCCCTCCCACTGGAAACTGTCTTAAACAAGGTAAGAGTTTCTGACTAATAAATCCAAGAAATCTCTCGATATTATACTGAATTTATCTATGTTTGGACTGTAACTCTTAACAGAGTCTGTTGATAAATGATTGCGCAAGATTTAGGTTATTAATATTCTTCGCTTGTTGCATGAGTATTCCTGGTTGTCATCCATAGGGCAAGCTAGACTCCACTCCCAAATGTGAGGTTCCTAGTCTTATACTCCCAATCTTAAACCTTCCCAACGGTTATGTTTAAGGAGAACTAGACATAGAGTGTTTTCTATCATAGCACAGAGTGTCCTCTTAAGTTCTTTCGGCTCCGTTATTGTGCATATGCTCTCCGCATGGCGTGTAGCTCCTCGGAGAAAGGGTATGACTAAGATTAGAAATATTCTGAGCCATTATCCTTGGTAATCCACCCTGGTACCCCTTAACAAGTCAGATAAGGGTGGCCTGGGTATCACTACTGATATGGTGATTTTGTAACGCGTATAAGTCTCATACGAGATTTCATTTTTCTCCATTTGTTATCTGTGGTATATAATTATCCCTAAGTCTCGAGCTTCATCTGAGGTTTTTCCCTTATTGTCCCTAGATCAGAACACTTGTTAAACACCCCTATACTATGATAAAAGAAGGGGCAACCATACAGGATACATTTTAGCAGCGTACAATAATTATTATGAATCGTATTTAGCATGAGTTTATTCACTATTCTGAAAGAAACCGAAAGGTCTTTACTAATTACAAATTAATGATAGGGCCTCTGATTTAAATGTGAGGTACCCATTAGGTGACTCTTCGCCCCTTCCACCCCTTCAAGTTCAACGACCCTTCCATGGATACACGGAGGAGGTAGAGTCTACTTCCGAAATTCATCGGCTAAGTATAGTCTATAAATTTATTGTATTCTTTCATTATCAGTATTCTATTGGTTGATTGATATTAATAAAATATTCTCGGTCTCTCTACAAGATTGGATGTCTTCGCCATTCTTGGAACTCAGGCCATCGCTTTAAACAAGAGGTATTCGGGTTCATGTTACCGTTTTCTTCCAAAAGAATAAAATCTCAAGTCTACCAAATGGGATAAATTCGTTCTAGTGTATGGTTGTTGTGGGTAGAGAAGTGCCAATTCCCACCCAATTCGTTATTACTACAGTGTTGTTTTTTTAAACGAACTTAAAGGGTCAAATCCTTTACTGAGACATGGTCGAATGATTTATATTTCTCTTCTGTTATACCAGATGTACTTAAAACCCAGACTCTGTGATCTAGTATTTAGATAGATTTTAAGTATTGCAACTTCATCCTGTATCTATGTTCGGAAATAAAATAACTTCTAATTACCTGCTCTGGTTATTCACATAACGACGAAATTTAATGATTGATTATATGCTTGCGGTAATTGTATACCTCTGAATTTGTTCTTTATGAAATCTTTTGTTTATGCATCGTTATTATAACAGGAAAGTCTAAATATGAATAGCCGAATTTGTACAGCCTTGGGCAAAGGAAATTTTCGTAATAAGAAAAGTTGCATATGGGTTCCTTTACTGTTAAAGTAGTTCATATAATAGATCTGTCATTGCAAATTACATAGTATAATTTTCTATTTATGTACTCTCTTGTTAGAATTACCTTTATACGGGTTAGGTTAATGGACTGTAAGGGAAAATAGTATAATAGGCAGTCTTCCTACCTCAGCTACAGATCTATCTCTACACATCATGTTTAATGGAAAAGAAATGTAGCATGGTTTACAAAACTCAAATTGTTGTTCCCGACATTATTCATACAATTAGATTAATGAAATTAAAACATAACCTCCACTCCCAATATGCCAATCTCAGCATTGGTTTCACTCAGAAAACAAATAAAGAAAGAAAATAGTAGTGAATATAATTTAGAGGAGATTTCTTTCAGAATTTAACCATGCATAATCCATTAAACTATCATAACAAATAAAAGGCCAATTCTATTGTTTGTTAAGAAATGGGTCACTTGAGATTAGAGTTACCATATGTTCTCTGTCAGTCTTTAGGCTTCATGAATTCGAACTGATTTTTCCTACGCATTATTATCTATCATAATTAGTAGATGCATTACATCCGTGATTGAATCATTCACCAGAGAATTGAAATTATTTCAGGTCCGATTTAACAAATACATTGCATCAGATATAAAATCATTCACACAGAAAATGGAAATCATTTCAACTCCGATTTAAAAAATACAGTACATCATATATAAAATCATTCAGACAGAGGAGTAGAGCAACATATCTGAACCATGTAACATCCCGCTCTGGCGCACTGAGACCACTTATTATTTGAGGACACTTGCTCGCAAGTGATCTGGACCCTTTTTGATGTTAGACCTTTTGTATATGATTATGATGTGATTGACAGAGGACATGATGTGTTACTATT
>ML803499.1:53199-65566 GCA_009831015.1 Picea engelmannii
TCAGTTCGTGTCGGGCGGGATATAGACTCCTCTTGCAGCTTAGTATGTATGCCTGTGTGTGATCTGGTGGAAGGAATCCAGTGCCGTATCAAGGGTCTCGGGCTGTTTAAAGGCACAGTTCCACTCTTGCGACACATTCTGAGTTGTATCAGTAGTCTCGGGATGTTTAAAGGCACAGTTCCACTACTGCGACTCTACTGACGGATCCTTCTTCCTGTGACAGTATTGTGCCTAACCCCTGGTGTCTGTCTCTGCCTACAGCCGTTAGTTTCCCACCTCCTGTTCGAGGGCGTATGCTTCTTATTGTCGCTTGATATGCCGGGTCGTCCTGTTCGTGTCCGTCTTACTTGCGTCCTGTTGGTTCGAGGTTGACATAGAGTAGAGGGGGTTGTTTCGTCTGCACACGCGCACACACTTTTAAAAAAAAATAAAAATTCACCGGTTGACTGAGTAGATGTCCTTGGCTAGGAGGGGTGTTACAAACCAGATCACGATAAGGCAAAGGGAGCAACCACGTTCCTCCCAAAAATAGAACAGGGCATCCAAATCACTTGCCCAGTTCATCCCCTAGCCTGACCATGAGTCCATCAGGGCTAACTTGGGACCCCTCCTCAACAATGTCTTTCAGTATTCAACAGAATTCTCTTTCCTCACACTCAATCATTAGTGTTCATAATAGCAAGAAAAGAGTATTCTCTTTTTCGTCGCATACTTGGCAGCGTCCTGCCTCCTCACATATGCTATGTATCCATAAAATCTTTTTGCCTAGGTCTTTATCCCTCCCTTGGGAATTTTTGCAGCTTTCCAAATCCCTGATTTTCAGGGGCTGCCAATGGCCAAATCCCTGATTTTCCACTTGTAACAATCATCCCAGAGGTAGTTCCAACATGTTCCCCACTCATGGAGTCATAGTCAGCTGATTTTAACATGGTTGTTCCATTTGTCCTCCTGCAATCAATATAAAATATTATGTTTTCATACAAGTGTCATAATCAAATAGTTAGTTGGGTCAAATCGGATCTCTTCCCAACAATCATAATAATTAATTAAAATTATCAAATTTGAAATTCAGAATTGCCATAAATGGAAAAAAATTTCCATTTTCGAATTTACTAAAAACAGAATAATTTTCCAACAAATTTAAATTTCAAAAATACTTTATTTTGGTGGATGTTACATCCTTTCCCCCTTCAATAAAACACTGTCCTTAGTGTTCGTTCCTTTCTTGGAGAAGGATTGGATGATATTTCCACAAATCTCCCTCCAACTCCCAAGTGGCCTCCTCAGGACTAAACTACTTCCATTGCACCTTTACCTGAGTGATGACTCTGTTTCGAAGTGCTATTTCTCTCCGGTCCAGAAAACGCAGGGGTTCCACCTAGAAATCACCTTCGAGTTCCACCTGCACTAAGTTCCAAACAATAATATGAGTAGGGTCATGAACATATTTTTTCAACAAAGAAACATGAAATAGATTATGAATTCTTAGATTAGCTGGAAGTGCAAGTTGGTATGCTACGGGTACAATTCGAGCTAGTATCTTGAAGGGCCCACAAAACCTAGGTGCCAGCTTGGCACAGTTCCCTCACTTCAATGAATTTTTTCAGGCTTTTACCTTCAAATAAACACGGTCTCCCACTTGAAATTCCAAGTGTCTTCTTTTTTGATCTGCATAGCTCTTCTGTCTATCTTGGCCTTCTTTCAAGTTCTATTGTACCTTCCTTACCATGTTCTCCATTTCTTGGAGCATATATGGTCCAACCATGAGTCTATCAATTGGGTTATCCCAGATAATTGGAATCGTACACTTTCTGTCATACAGTACTTCGAAAGGTATTAACTTAGCCGAAGTTTCGTACCCATTGTTATATGCAAATTCTACCAAGTGCAGGTAGTCTTCTCACTTGTTCGGTTTGGTTCTTACGTACATGCGGAGCATATCCTCTACGATTTGGTTTGTCCTTTCGGTACGTCCATCCGTTTATGGATGATAACTCGTACTGAAATCAAAATTAGTATTTATCCCTGCAAACAATTCCTTCCAAAAAGCGGATGTGAATTTTACGTCTCTATCTGAAATCACCACTTTAGGAATACCATGCAGTCTAAAAATTTCTTTCATGAATATTTCAGCAATGTTTATAGCTTTAAAAGTAGACTTTACATGAATAAAGTGTGCAAACTTACTGAGTTTATCGATTACAACCATGATATAATCATTTTGTTTCTGAGTTTTAGGAAAACCTGTTATAAAGTCCAGCGATATGGTCTCCCATTTCCATTCTGGTACTGGTAATGGTTGTAATAGGTCGGCTGGATGTTGGTGCTCGACCTTAACCTACTGACAATCATGGCACCTATCCAAGTACTTTGTTGTTTTTCCCTTCATATTAGGCCATTAAAATAGTTTTCTAAGTGTTGTTATTGTTTTCTGGTAACCTGGATGGCCAGAATATGGTTTCTTGTGCACTTCGTCCAAAACTGTTAATTTTAACTCGGCTAAATCTGGTATGTAAAGTCTGTTTTTAAATCATAATAGTCCCTTCTTGTCGATACTTAGATCTAGTTTATCTAAATTTACGGTACTGTTTTGTAATCATTCCATTCTCTTAGTGTAATTTCCATCGTTAACACATGTCATCCTTATTCTTTGTTCCAGATCACTTTCTGCTCTGCTGATATTTATCTCAAATAACCCATGGACTCTTCTTCTTAAAGTGTCTACTACTTTATTTTCCTTACCCTTGATATGTCTGACCTCGAATTCAAATTCGCTCAAGAAGGCTAGCCATCTTGCTTGTCTTGCATTAAGATCTGGTTGTCTAAACAGATATTTCACCCCGCTATTATCCATCAACAGTAGAATTTTTTTTCCCATTATGTAGTGTCACCACAATTTTAAGGCGTGTATTACCGCTACCAATTCTAAGTCATGAGTGGCATAATTTTGCTCGTGTTCCTTTAATTTATGAGACTCATAACAAATGATGTGTCCTTCCTGAGTTAGGACACCACCTAGTCCTTCTTTACTTGCATCAACACATATAACGAAGTCTTTATCTGGGTCTGCTACCTTCAATATGGGTGCAATTGTCAATAATTCCTTCAGCTTGTTAAAACTGTCTTGACACTTCTCTGACCAGTTAAAATTGGTCCCTTTCTTTTGTAATGATGTGATAGGGTAGGTTATCTTGGAAAACCCTTCTATAAATCTACGGCAATATCCGGTGATTCCCATGAACGACCGGATATCTGCTACATCCTTAGGTACCGACCATTCCATAATGGATTTTATCTTTTCTGGGTCTATGATATTGTATATATTTTTGATAAAAGTCACACTTGTCAAATTTGGTGTACAGTTTGTGTTTCCTCAATGTTTGCAGAACTATACTTAAGTGTTCATCATGTTCTTCCTCTGTTTTTGAATAGACCAGAATATCGTCGATAAATATTACCACAAACTTGTCTAAGTATTGACTGAAAATACTGTTCATCAGGCACATAAACATGGCTGGTGCGTTAGTGAGTCCGAAAGGTATGACTATGAATTCATAGTGTCCATATCTTGTCCAAAAAGTTGTTTTTCTTATGTCCTCGTCTTTTATCCTAACTTGATGATAACCGGATCATAAATCCAAGTTTGAAAATATTTTGGCCCCACCTATTTGATCGAATAGATCATTTATCCTTGGTAAGGGGTATTTGTTCTTAATAGTCATTTTGTTCAGTTGTCTATAATAGATACATAGTCTTAGAGTACCGTCTTTCTTTTTCACAAATAGGACTGGTGCCCCCCATGGTGAAACACTCGGTCTGATATACTCTTTGTCCAATAATTCCTGTAATTGTATTTTTAATTCTATCAGTTCTGGTAGACTCATTCAGTAAGGTGCTTTTGAGATAGGGGTTGAACCGGGTAGTAGGTCTATGGAGATGTCTATTTCCTTTCCAGGATGTAATTCTGGTATCTCATCCACAAACATGTCTCTGAATTCACGTAGGTCAAAAAAGTCTTCTAACTTTGGCTTATCTTCTTTTTCTAATAGATTCGCTACTTGGATGGCATAAAATTGACATCCCTTTCTCATACATTTCTTGAGCTGCATCATTGAAACTTGTCTGACTGATACAGGTTTTGGTATACCTTGGGCTGTTCTAGAAGTGCCAAAATCATCTTTATAGCTAAGTATCTTTGTATAACAATCTAGTACCGCTTTGTGTTGTTCCAGCCAATCCATGCCGATAATCATATCGTAAGATCCTAGTGGTAGGATGGTCAGATTTGTTCTTATATTTTGACCATCTAAGCTGAACTCAAAATCAGAAACAAAGTCAACTACTTTCCTTTTAGTACCTATTGCTAGTTGTACCAGCCATGATTTTGCGTGCTTCCATTTCTTAAGTTTATTTGACTTTACTACATCAGGAGTAATATAACTTAACATAGCTCCAGGATCAATTAAAACAGAAATTCAAGTGTTATTAATTTTACCTTCGATTTCTACCACCGAGGACTGGTTGTCAGCTTGTCGACCATCTATGGTTGCATTTATCCGATGCAGGCTTCTGCCCATGCCTCCCACCCTCGAGGCTTCCTGCAAATTATGAACAACATTTATGTTTGCTGAAATTAAACGTGGATAGTTCCTCCTTAGATGAGGCTATCCACATTCCCAACATTTGAATGGCTCACGGGAGATGTCCCCAAACTTCTTCATTCCCAGGTTTATCGGTTTACCGCTGCCTTGCGTATTCAAATGATTGGAGTGAAAATCCTTTCTTGAAAAATTATTTGATGTATTCTGATAAGGAGCTGGCTTGTATCCTTTCTTCCACTAGTTCATTCGATCTTGTTTCTTATCCTTCCAGGCTTTGGGAAACTCTACCCGCTGTTTATACTGGTCATAGCACATTCGTGCTTTCCTGAATACCTCATTCAAGGATTTGGGGTTGTCAAATTCAATTCTGTCCCTGTAGGACTGTGGTAAATAGCTTAAGAATCGTTGGATTTTTACCTTATCCTCCCGAATGTATGGTACAAACCTTAGTAGTTCCAAAAATTTATTTATAAAGGGCCTCCATCATCATCTATCCAAGTCGTAACTCATAAAATTCTTTCATCTTCCTTTCATAATAGCTTTCAGAAACGTATTGTTTCTTGAAATACTTCTTAAAGTCGGACCATTCCAACTGTTTCTCCTTTAGGCCCTTGGCCAATTTCAGGTCTTTCCACCAAATGCTGGCCTTCTCTTTTAGATTGTAGATGGCCATTCTGACCTTCATATTGCTGGAATAGTTGTATATCTGGAAGTTTTTTTTGATGTCCAACAACCATGCCTCATCTTCTTCTTCTGTCCTGGATTCTCCATCAAGGGTAGTTGGTTTAATCTTTTAAAATTATCCTTCAAGGTAAGACACATTACAGGGAGAGTGATAATGGACGAGCATCCTTAAATTCTGAAATGAAAATATGTTTTCCTCAGGTTTAGTGTGACAGGGTACTTATAGACCCATTACTATCACAGCGACTATCGATACGTGCAAGTGTTATGAATTAGAAGGAGGTAGTTAAGGCTATTTATACGCATTACCTACTCACTTATAACTGTCGTCCCATCCGAACTAACTCTTGACCTGAGGCCTTTCCTTACTTGAAAAAATTTGATGAAACGAAACTGAACCCTAACCGATTTTTGGATTAAGAAATAAACAACAATCTAGACTTTTTACCAAAATTGATTTCCCAAGGACTGAGGCAGGATTAACCTAGGTACGATCAAGGTGGTGTAAATAAAATCTTTGTTAAGGCAATTAAGGCTTCTTTAATGTGCTCCCTCGAGATTGTCGCGAGTTTTAATGTGCCCGTTGGGACTTTGAAGCCTTTCCCTAACCACAGTGCACAGGTACAGACTACCATTAATCTCTAGTATATGAGTTGTTCGAGGTTAGTCCTCATTCTCAAAGTTGGTTCTGTGTATCCAACAACTATGCTCTAGGGTTTTCTCTGAATGTTCCCAACGCTTACGACGACGATTCAACCTAGTGGATATGCGTTCGATAGACCCCTCCCACTGGAAACTGTCTTAAACAATCTAAGAGTTTTTGACTAATAAATCCAAGAAATCTCTCGATGTTATACTAAATTTATATATGTTTGGACTGTAACTCTTAACAGAGTTTGTTGATAAACGATTGCGCAAGATTTAGGTTATTAATATTCTTTGCTTGTTACATGATTCTTCCTGGTTTTCATCCACAGGGAAAGCTGGAATCCACTCCCGAATGTGAGGTTCCTAGTCTTATACTCCCAATATTGAACCTTCCCTACGGTTATGTTTAAGGAGACCTGGACATAGAGTGTGTTCTATCATAGTACAGAGTGCCCTCTTAAGTTTTTTCGACTATGTTACTGTGCATATGCTCTCTGCATGGCACCTGGCTCCTCGAAGTAAGGGTATGACTAAGGTTAGAAATATTCAGAGCCATTATCCTTGGTAATCCACCCCGGTACCCCTTAATGAGTCAGATAAGGGTGGCCTGGGTATCACAACTGATATGGTGATTTTGTAACGCGTATTAGTCTCATACAGGATTTCATTTTTCTCCTTTTGTTATCTGTGGTGTATAATTATCCCTAAGTTTCGAGCTTCATCTGAGGTTTTTCCCTTGTTGTCCCCTGGTCAAAACACTTGTTAAATGCCCCTGTACTATGATGAAATAAGGGGCGACCATACAGGATACATTTTAGCAGAGTACAATAATTATTATGAATCGTATTTAACATGAGTTTATTCACTGTTCTGAAAGAAACCGAAAGGTCTTTACTGATTACAAACTAATGATGGGGCCTCTGATTTAAATGTTAGGTACCCATCAGGCGACTCTTCGCCCCTTCTACCCCTTCATGTTCAGCGACCCTTCCATGGATACAAGGAGGAGGCGGAGTCTACTTTCAAAATTCATCAGCTAATTATAGTCTGTAAATTTATTGGATTCTTTCATTATCGGTATTCTATTGGTTGATTGATATTAATAAAATATTTTGGGTCTCTCTACAGGATTGGACGTCTTGGTTGTTCTTGGAACTCAAGTCATCTCTTTAAACAAGAGGTATTATGGTTCCTGTTACCATTTTCTTGCAAAAGAATAATATCTCCAGTCTACCGAATGGGATAAATTCGTTCTAGTGTATGATTGTTGTGGGTATAGAAGTGCCAATTCCCACCAAACTCGTTATTACTACAATGTTGTTTTTTTAAAGGAACTTAAAGGGTCAAATATTTTACTGAGACATGGTCGAATGATTTATCTTTCTCTTCTATTATACCAGATGTACTTAAAACCTAGACTCTGTGATCTGTTATTTAGATAGATTTTAATTATTGCAACTTCATCCTGTATCTATGTTCAGAAATAAAATAACTTTTAATTACTGTAACAACCCTAGTAGAATATATACTTAGGGATTATTAAGTAAAAGATTTATTAGGTAATTAATTTTGCCTACCATGTTAATAACTAAACAAAGATTGATCTAATGATATTAATTAAGTAGTTATTAAATAATTAAAGGTTATAATTTTGATTAATTAATTAATTAATTAGATACCTATTACATTTAATAACATGAGTATTAAATTTAAAATATTAATAAGTTATATTGTTTAAATTGAAAAGGTTACGTACACGGAAAGGGATAACATATTAATTAAGAGAGGATAAAATAATAAAGGAAAGGATAAGGGTCATTAACGAGGGTAGGTAAGGAAGTAAATGCATGAGGCGGTGAAGGAAGGATATGGAGGTGGAGGAGGTTTACGAAGGGTGTATCATTCGATGGGAGATTTTTGGAGGCTTTCTCTTGGATTGCAGAGAGGGGAGTTGAGTTCGGGAGTTGGAATGGATCAGTACAGGCACCGATTTGCTTGAGGTTTTGGGCACGGGGGCCAGGATATCCATATGATATCCTGGAGCTAGGAAGTTGTCCTAGTTGGCAGGGTGGAACAAGGTTTTGGGCAGTGTTTACACAGTGCAGTAGCGTTCAACAAGGCAAGCGAATAAATGGAGGGTTAGCATCAGACCCAGGTATTTAAAATTGTGTATTTGTTTTATTTTTCTATAAAATTCTATTATTTGTGGATAAATCTATATGCGAATGTGCTACGAATGTGCTCAATTAAAGGAATTTTTGAATTTTACTAATTTGCTCAATCTAGAGGAATTATTGAACTTTACTGTTATGTTAGTAGAATCAATTGACGATAATTAAATTGGCTACTACACATGGTATCAGAGCGTCTTAGTTTGAAATCTGGGCCTAAGGGCCAAAAATCCAAGCTCAAATTCCCCTCCGCTTAACCTGCAAACAAAACACAAAAAATTTAATAAAAATAAAACAAATAAATAAATAAATGCAATACGAATTTTAACTACTAGGGTTGTTACAAGTATGGATAAAATATGAACAAAGAAGCCAAAATCAACAATTCCCAGTTAAAATATCAAATATGCTCTGTGGATTCTTATATTAAGTTTGCAAAGAAGCGCTCATCTAATCGTTGTATTTCGTTAAAAACAATTGCAGTAAGTAAAAGTATGCATATAGTGAAATCAGATATCTGAATAATAAAAGTGAAAAATGGAAAACTCAATAATTTAAAAGCAAGTATAAGTAGTAGCTATGTCTCAACGTAGAAATCTCAGAATCTAGCGCTAAGACTAACACATGCAAACAAGCAGAAAAAGAAAATAAATTGATTTCATCACACCCAAAAATATAGAAGGCTTTGCATGCGTGTCTTCTAGCCTACAGACCACCCACGGCTTGATAAAAAAAAATAGGAAGACACAGCAGTAACACCAATACAGTTTTCTAAAATACACTTTTATCATCATTTATACATAAAACTATTTTTCTTTTTGAAGTGACCAATACTACTACAATCCAAATTATCATCGAACTCCTGTATGGTTATCTAGCACTATTGTCTGGTAAATATCGGATTGGATTAGACGGGCTATGACAATACAAAACCCAAACTAGAAGATATGAGATACCATGCCAACCCATCTAAATAGGGATTTGGAATGCACCACGGAGAAGATAAGATGCCCAAGCAGCCCACAAATGTCATTGTGGAATCTTCGAGACTCCAGAAGCCAAACAGAGCAGACCTCAAAACACAAACTCGTGCACCAACAAAGAGCCCAGAGCACCAAAAGGTCCCGACCCTTCACAGAAATGCCTCACCTGTTTATACACACCTGAGAGTGTTCTTACCACTAGCTCCTTCAGATAGAGTAATCCCTATCTCAAGATCTATATATAAATAAATAAATAAATAAATATATATATATATATATATATATATATGTTTGATTCTTCAAACCAGACAATTAGAAATGCATACAATATATTATAATGGAAAAGAGTAGAATAAAATTGACAAAGTAAGAGATGTACCGTAAAAACAAAATTATAACCTATCTTCAACGCAGAACGTCAACCTCGTTCCCTCGTAATAATTTTTCCCAACTCGTAAATTCCCAGAGACCAAACCAAACTTTCTCGATTTCGAATCCACAATTCTGAAATATACACCTTCAATGGCTCTACAGAATGGACAGATACCGCAACAAAATATACACACAAGAGCCTAATTGTTAAACGTCCATTTGGTTAAGGGCAGGGTTTAAAGCTTTAAAAATGGCTTTGTATATGAGGAGGCTTTCTCTCACTCTTTGTAGAAGAAGTAAGGCACTTCCAGATGGTCGTCGGGCTCTCTACTCTTCTTTTTCATCGATTTCTCAGGGCTTCATCCACACTGATGAATTTTGTTTGGACAGTCCAATGGCTCATATTGTAAGGGATTTCTCATCCAAAACAGACCTAAAACATGTCGAAGATTTCACACATAAACCATACAAATCCCAACTCTAATACTAAGCCCGTTAGGCGTGGTCTTTGGCTCTATGAAGAGGCCAATTATTACAACCTTTAGCTCTATGCAGACACTAATAATTACAACCTGCCAACCACAGCAGAGCAGATACAACGTTTCTTGCAACGGTAGCAACTTCAGTGATTTCCAAATAACAAAGATATCTGAATGCGGTATTATAGACAGCGAAAATCAAAATATGAATATGAAAAATATATAAATAACAATATGAATTACCCCAAATTCGAGCTGGAAATTTGAAATCACGGAAGCTCGACACTGTCTGGCTCAAAGATGGCCAATTTCTGGCGTTAAATGGCTGAATTCCTTGGTTATCTTTTATCTGTCGATTTCAAAAAAAAAAGGGCTCAAAAACGCTCCAAACTGCTGTCTGAATGCCCAACTGTAATGGTCTCTGAAATTGGCCAAATCAAACCCCAAAGAGATGAGAAAATGTAATTTCAAGCGCGTGAATAGGGAATTCGTACACTACAAGGGTCAAAATCGACCACAATTGATAGAAATTCGTGGAATTCGCCGGCTAAATTCTCATGCCCTTTTGTCTATATCCCATAAGAAGAAAACAACACACAGCTATGGATGCTTCACACTGATGAAAATTAAAGGGTAGTACCAATCTCTGGAGCTTTTGTTGTCTTAAATGGCCTCTGTCCTCCCAAATCCTGGGTTGTTCTTGCTATCGACTTATAGCAATCTATCTGTTAGCCCTACATAGGAACAGAAAGGAGTTTGGCCTGTGTCCTCAAACCCATTACCAAATTTGTAAGGATTACATCCCAATAAACCTCATTGTCAGATCGCACTATACACAATATGGACACAAACCTGACACTCAAAAACATCACATGAATATGTACAGCTCTATCTCTATACTTGCATATTACTTCCTGAATTGAAGGATGCAGGGAAAATTGAAAACTATGGTTGTGAAAGGAAAATTGAAAACTATTGTTATGAAGGGAAAACTGTAGCCTTGAAAGAAAACATAAATAATAACAATTACAGTTCCTCTCCAAATTCACTTGATGTAGAAGCCTGCAGATTCACCCACCCTCTGCAGGTAGTATGGAGGAGAGGGTTAACCATGGCGACCGACCGCGTAACCAGAAACTTCGCAAGATGAAACGATGGGGAAAAGAGGAATTAGGGTTAAGATGATAGAGGTTAGGGTTAGATATGAGGGACATGGAGGAAGAAAGGTAGGCACGTGGAATCCATGCGTGCCCGCACTTTTTTTAAAAAAATATTTTGATTTTTTTTTTGCTTACTAAAATTTTTATATTTTTTTTGTGTGTGTTCGTTTATTTATTTTATTATTTTAAGTGTAAAAATAATTTAGTGTAATATATATATATATATATATATATAATTTAGGTCAAGTTAGTTTAAATTAATTTAAAGTTAATTCAGGTTAAATTAGTGTAATAATAATTTTAAATTAATTTTTTTATTTACTGTAAAGTTAATATACATTAAAGCTAATTAATGATGTTAGGGATTAGATTAAATTTGGGTTAGATTAAAATTTTGTTAGAGAAAACGGGTTTTGAACTCGCGACCACCCACTATCTAAGCCTTATGAAACAACCAAACACCAATGCACCATGTATGTGCCTTGGAAAAAAAAATGTATGTGTGTTGATTAAGGCGATTGAAGCTTAGGATTAAGTTTAGTCTAGATTATTAGTTTTTAATAAACTAGCACAGCCACAAAGTGGCTGGTGGTTGGTTAACGTCGAAAGGTACATAGCTCTGTGAACGCCGAAACGTGGCTGGCAGTTGTGGACAATTATTTAGATGCCATGGTTTAATCCTATTTAATCATTTAAACGTGGTAATTATATAACCTTGCAGCAATTTTTTTTAATGTGATTAGGTAAATGTTAAAAAGTAAACATGTTAACGGATGCCTTGATAAATGGAAGAAAGTTATGAATAATAAATCTAACCCATTGATTTTGGAGGAAGACTAAGAATATGTCAGCATCTTCAATGCATAGCCATCAGATAATGGTTTAAGGTTAAATAAGATTAAAAGATCATTAATTGTGCCCATTGTCAATAGGTGTACGCCTTTCAGCGTAAATTAATAAACATAAGGTCAGAAGTCACTTTAATCAAGTTGTAAGAGGAAAGTTAAAAGGGCTTAGACTAGTTAAAGCAGGAAGGAGGCGGCATATGCACTAGGAGAGTAAGCATAGGAAGTAGTGAGTATGGCGCAAGGCTAGCGTAGCTACGGGGCAAGGGAACCAATAGTTTTTTGTTTTCATAGGGGCGAATAAATCAAGCTTAGACACTTAATCCTAACCCTAACCTAGCCAATCCCCTAATGGAGTAATGTCTGTTTACAGACAAGTAAAGAAAACTTACGCCTAACCCTGTTTCTAAGTTTAAGTAGCACC
>ML803499.1:71418-94671 GCA_009831015.1 Picea engelmannii
AATAAAGGAAAGGATAAGGGGCATTAACGAGGGTAGGTAAGGAAGTAAATGCATGAGGCGGTGAAGGAAGGATATGGAGGCGGAGGAGGTTTACGAAGGGGGTATCATTCGACGAGATATTTTTGGAGGTTTTCTCTTGGATTACAGAGAGGGGATTTGAGCTCGGGAGTTGGACTGGATCAGTACAGGCATTGGTTTGCTGGAGGTTTTGGGCACGGGGGCCAGGATATCCATATGATATCCTGGAGCTAGGAAGTTGTCCTAGTTGGTAGGGTGGAACAAGGCTATGGGCAGTGTTTGCACAATGCAACAGTGGTCAACAAGGCAAGGGAACAAACAGAGGATTAACATCAGACCCAGGTATTTAAAATTGTGTATTTGTTTTAGTTTTCAATAAAATTTTATTATTTATGGATAAATCTATATGCAAATGTGCTGCGAATGTGCTCAATTAAAGGATTTTTTGAATTTTACTAATTTTCTCAATATAGAGGAATTATTGAACTTTATTGTTATGTTAGTAGAATCAATTGACGATAATTAAATTGGCTACTACAATTACCTACTCTGGTTATTCGCATAACTGTGAAATTTAATGATTGATTATATGCTTGCATTAATTGTATACCTCTGAATTTGTTCTTTATGTAATCTTTTGTTTCTGCATTTTTATTATAACGGGAAAGTCTAAATATGAATAGCCGAATTTGTACAGCCTTGGGCAAAGGAAATTTATGTAATAAGAAAGGGTGCATCCAGGTTCCTTGACTGTTAAAGTAGTTCATATAATAGATCTGTCATTGCAAATTACATAGTATAATTTTATTTTTCTGTACTCTCTTGTTTGGAATACCTTTATATGGGTTAGGTTAATGGAATGTAAGGGAAACTAGTATAATAGTCGGTCTTCCTACCTCAGCTACAGATCTGTCTCTACACAACATGTTTAATGGAGCATGGTTTACAAAACTCAGAATGTTGTTCCCGACATTATTCATACAATTAGATTAATGAAATTACAGCATAGCCTCCACTCCCAATATGCCAATATCAACATTGATTTCACTCAGAAAATAAATAAATAAAGAAAATAGCAGTGAATCTAATTTAGAGGAGATTTCTTCCAGAATTTAACCATGCATAATCCTTTCAACTATCATAACAAATAAAAGGCCAATTCTATCGTTCATTCCGAAAGGGGTCACTCGAGATTAGATTTACCATATGTTCTCTGTCAGTCTTTGGGATTCATGAATTCGAACTGATTTTTTCAATGCATTATTATCTATCATAATTAGTAGATGCATTACATCCGTGATTGAATCATTCACTAGAGAATGGAAATTATTTCAGTTCCGATTTAACAAATACATTGCATTAGATATAAAATCATTCAGACAGAAAATGGAAATCATTTCAGTTCCAATTTAACAAATACATTGCATTAGATAGAAAATCATTCAGACAGAGAAGGAGTAGAGCAACATATCTGAACCAGATCGTGAGAAGGCAAGGGGAATAGCCACATTCCTCCCAACTGTAGAACATGACAGCCAAATCACTTTCCCATTTCACCCACTAGCCTAACCATGATTCCATGAGGGCTAACTCGGAACTCCTCCTCAAAAATGTCTTTTAGTCTTTAGCAGAATTCTCTTGCCTCACACTCAATCATTAGTGTTCATAACAGCAAGAAAACAATAGTCTCTTTTTCCCCGCATACTTGGCAGCGTCCTGCCTCCTCACATATGCTATTTATCCATAAAAAAAAATTGCCTTGGTCTTTTTCCCTCCCTTGAGAATTTTCACAGCTTTCTAAATCCCTGATTTTTAGGGGCTGCCAATGGAAAAATCCCTTATTTTCCACTTGTAACAATCATCCCAGAGGTAGTTCCAACATGTTTGCCACTCATGGAGTCATAGTCAGCTCATTTTAACATGGTTGTTACATTTGTCTTCCTGCAATCAACATAAAATATTCTATTTTCATACAAGTTTCATAGTTAAATAGTTAGTGGGGTCAAATCAAATCTCTACCCAACAGTCATAATAAATAATTACAATTATCAAATTCGAAATTCGGAATTGCCATAAATGGCAAAAATTTTCCAATTTCGAATTTACTAAAAACAGAATAATTTTCCAACAAATTTAAATTTCAAATATACTTTATTTTTTTGGATGCTACACTTCACATCAATCAACAAAACCTAAGGACATTCACAACATGCAGAGATCAAAAGACAAGGGAATCATGTCAACAACAAGCTTAAGGTTATGGGGAAATTAAGTTCTCAATTAAAATGCTACGTCAAACATTTTCTTTACACAATTAAAAATATATAATTGAAAGCGTGAGGTATAATAAGAATCTATCATGCAAAATCAAAGTAAGTGTACCATAGCCCAAGTCAATCGGTCTGATTTGTTATCCCACGTGCTCCGTGCAGCTCCCTCTTGCCGACCAATGAGACTTCACCGGTACCTTCCTACCAACACTAAGGGTACTCTTCTTCCCCCTTAGCCCCCTGAGATGCAAAGGGGGAATGCACACTAAAACATAGAACAACTAGCTCCCAACTCACCTCGCAAGGCCGAGATACCACTCCTCACTGAGTTGGGTGTCCCAACTCCCACAAGCTAAGTCAATCAAGTCTAAATTTCTGCAGCGTAACGCTATGCATCACATAATAGATCCATCCTCCTCCTCCTCTTCCTCCCTCCTTTATATATAATTTCTAAGTCATTTACTTTCTGAAAATCCCATTTAATTTATTGTTCAACAATTCAATTCATAAAAATCGTCCCCGTACATGTGTCACCCATCCCCTTCCTTGCACCATAAATTAATTTCATTAATTAATTAATTACTCCTATTTCCCTCACCCTAAAAGAATTCCTAGAATCGCTCCTAGGTGTCCCCATATTCCCTTATACATTTTAATGAGTTACCCCCTTACTAATTTACTAGTTGAGTTTAATTTAGAAAGTTCTTAAATGCTAGATACCTTACTAAGTTAGTCTTTCTGTTTTTTCCTTATGTTTCCCCTTTCTTTTTATGTTTCCCACTTTTTCTTAGTTTCCTAAGTCTTTTAAAATTCCCTCTTTCCCTTTTCATTTAAAACTCAAATTGGCATGTGTAGAAAATTACTTTTTCCCCTTTTCCATTTTAATTAATAAATTTTTAATTAGCATATGTAACAAAACAATTATTTCCCCTTTTTCTCCTTTTTTAAATTTTATCCCCCAAAATATTTTTATAAATTAATTGAATTGCTTACCCCCTTCTTGTCACATGATTAATGATGATTATCATTAATATTTTTTTATTTTTTTTTTTTATATAAATATATATTTTTATTTTTATCACAAGTATCACTTAGACCTAGACTTTATTTTCCTAGGCTGAGTGACATTTTATTAGGGAAATTGTTTTAAATATTTCTCATCACATTATTTTTTCTAAGGCCATATAGGATTATTCATTTATTATTTACCAACACGATGTGGCCTTCAGGATGCACTAGGTGCTCCAAGGGTGCCACTCGCCTCTTAACTGACTTGAAAGACATAAAAAACCCCTGGAGTCAATACTCCACCATGTGATCTTGTGGGAGACTAAGGGCCTCTAAGGAATAAGGCCCCTCCCTTATTGTGCTCCCCTTTGAATCATCGTGAGCGACTGTCACAGTTGGCCCTCATGACATCCTAGGTCGTCTCAAACTAGGTAGTCGTTAACCTACAGTTCGAGACACAATGGGAGTGTTAGTAGGCTATGGAAAGGATGTTGTTAAAACCTCTCCCTCAACGTATCTGGTAATCGTGCGTGACCCCTCTACTCCACACGTGAGTCTGGTTGACAACCTATTGTCAGCCTGCATCATCAACAAATCATGTCAGAAATAATATCCATAATCATATCATCTAATCAGATGCACAAATGTCATATATACAACAATCATACCCCAATTTTCTACTCCCTGACTCGGTCTGGATTCCAATGCGTTTCATTGATGCCTCTGCATCCTTGAGGTCCAAAATCCCGCACACTCAGGAAAATTGAGTCAATAGCACCTATCTATGTCGATACAAGAAAGTAACATGTCATCAATCCATAATGCCTCATAATCATAATCAAATGACCAATATTATAATAACTTGGATCACTTGCAAGAAAGTGTCCTCAAAGAATAAGTTCGCTCAGTGCGCGCAAGAGTGGGATGTTACAAGTTGAGTCAGTCTTACTTGTACAGGATGTCTCAGTCGGAGTCCATATAAGTCAAAGTGTTTAGTTAGTCGATGATGAAGAGGATGAAGTTGATGCAGAGAAAAATTATATAGGTAGAGAGGAAGGACAAACAACAACATTTGAGGAGTTGAAGAATTTTGAGCACAATCTCCGAGTCTGTAAAGTCAACATAAGTCATTTGAGTTGAAGCTCATCTTAGTTATTGTATTTTGTATTCGCACACTATGGAGAAGTTATTAATATCAATTATTTTGTTGTGTTAACAAGTTTCTCTCATATTAATGATTTTATGTCCTTAGTATAGCACTGTGTTATTATACATCCATAAATCATTTCATTAACTGTGTTTATTCACAGCATGCAACAAATCATGTATTATGTGCACTGCAAAGTTCATTTTGAGAAATTTGTAGTGAATGCTATTTGGTGTGCAGTATTTGAAACTATGTTGCATAGAGTATTATGTACATTTCATCGATATAATATATGGTATCAGAGCAGGTTCTATTAGAACAAGTTTATCATAGAAGTAAATCTATTGGAAAGGAAATATGGCTTCTACCTCAAATCTGCAACCTCCCACTTTTATAGGCAATAATTATGAGATGTGGTCCTTTACCATGAAGGAATTTTTCAGAGGTCAATATGTATGGGAGATAGTTTAAAATTGTTGTGTTAAACCAATATATCAGGCATCATACAATTTCCTTAGACAAGCTGAGAAGGATGTCTTGAAAGATCAAAGAAAGAAGGATGGAAAGGTGATGTTTTACATACATCAATCCATCCATGAGAGAATACACCCAAGAGTTTCACCAACAAATAAAGCCAAGGAAGAATGGGAAATATTACAAACTTCTTATCAATGTATGGACAAAGTAAAGACTACAAAACTACAAATTCTCAGAAGAGATTTTGAAACTATGTCAACGAAATATTTAGATATTGTAGATTCCTTTTATACCCATGTCATTAGCCATGGTGAAACCATAGAAGACAAAAAAAAAATTGAGAAGGTACTTAGGAGTCTTCCCCATAAATTGTATACCCTTGTTGTGACTCTAGAAGAGAGAAAAGACTTGAGTCAGTTTAGTCTAGATGAACTGTAAGCTTCCCTTATCAATAATGAGCACATATTGAATAGGTCAAGTATGTCATTAGAAAATGCATTTTTCCCGCAGTCATCTATATGATTTGGAAGAGGGGGAGAGCTAACTCTAGAAGCAGAGGAAGAAGTTATGTCAAAGGTGGATGCAGTAGAAGTCCTGGAAATAATGGTGGAAGAGATGAAAACCCAAGTACCGGTTATTCAAGTAGTCAAAGAATTGACAAATCAAGATTCAATGCCATTAATGTAAAAAGTATGGATATTATGCATATGAGTGTTGAAAGAGACAATATAATAAGAACAAGCAAATTCAATCTCATACAAACAACGCAAATAAACAAACCAATCCTATGTTTATGGAACATGATGAAGTAATACCTATAGTATCCCCAGTTGAATAAAATATTTCTCAAGCAAGCCCATGTGACATATGTTATTTAAATTCAGGCTGTAGTAACCACATGACAAGAAACATAGAATTGTTTTCTATTTTGGATGAGTCGGTCCAAACCAAGGTTACACTTTGAACATATATCCAAGTCACTCTCTTATAAACATCTTAAATAAGCAAGGAGAACAAAAATTTATGCATGATGTATATTATGTTTTTGGTCTGAAGCATAATTTGATGAGAACATGACAACTATTATAGAAATGATACATAATCTACATGGAAGATAATCACTGTGTGAATATGGATAAATTCCCAAGCAATCAACTGATTGTAAGAATCCAGATGACAAGTAAAGGAATGTTCCCATTGACATTGAAGCCAACGAAGAAGAAGAATGCAACACTAGTTGTTGATCAAAGAAAAATTGTGCAGTTAGACACTACATTTATAGAAGAAAGTGCACACAGTTCAAATGAAGAAAATAATGCGTGTAGTACTAAGAAAGGAGAAAATGGCACAAAGATGAAGGAAACATTCCAATCTGAAGTACAAGATGATTCTTGGTTATGTAATTTCATATTTGGAAATTTGAACTTTGGAGATCTAAAGCTGCTACACACATGGTAAAAGGCTTTCCATTGATTGAAAAACCAGAGAGAATATGTGAAGGATGCATATTTGTCAAACAACATAGAGAAACATTTCCAATTGGAAAGTATTACAGAGTAAAATATTGATGCAGGAGCATCGCTCACTCATCAAGCGAGCCAGCGCGTGGAGCAGAAAAGACAGTTGGACGGCGCCATCATACATTTTGAATTACTTTGGAGGTTGTTGCGTCCTCCTTTAATGAAGGCATTCATAAAAAAATGCACTTGTATTGTAAAGGGGACCTTGAGCCTTTAAGCTCTCGTCCTTAGTAGATAGGAAGGCATTTAATAGATTTGATGCTGTTAGATAGGAATTAATTGTAGATTTGATAGTTGTAGAATTCGAGAGGGCAAACGAAATTTAGGCACCCTCCTTGGTACATTGTAGGATCATCAAGCATTCAGAAAAAAAGAGCAGAGCAGAGAACTTGTGTAGAACACCCATGTACAGATAGAATTAATAGAAGAGAGTCTGTGATTCAATTTCATGGTTTGTGTTGTTTCCTCTGTGTTGATATTATGCTCATGAATGGTTGCTTTCTTTGTATGCATTTTATTTTAAATATGTTGTGCGTGTGATTTCAAAGGTTTAAATGAAGTCCGAGAAAGAAGAGAATGAGTTTCAATTGTTTCTCTGTCTAAGCCAGGAGATTCCTGCATAGAGTGTAGTCGAATTCATCCGCATAGCGTGCGTTGATGAGGCTAGATAGTTAAAATCTTATTCTCATCTTCCCAGAAGTTGAATTGGGTTATTTTGAGTAGTGAAGGAGAAGTGCAGGCCGAAATTGAAGTCTCAGTAGCTAGTCTAAGCATAGGAAGACAGGGATTATTGTGGCTGCAAGCGCCCAAAGTCTGGAGGACTTAACATTTTGAGAGCTATTGGAGATCAAGCACAAGGAGCGTGTGCAAAGTCTCTGAAGGAGTCAGAGTTGACAAAGCTCAGGAGGGATAATTCTTTTGTGAATACTGTGAGAACAGACCCAGGTGAGGTTCGAACTAGGAGAAGCTATGGAGCAGAAGAAAATCCTCAAGGAGGAGAATCAACGACCAGGGTTCGCAGGATAGATTTGCGAAATCCCGCTGACCGCCAGATCAAGGAAAAGTTGTGCAGGTATTAGTCCTTAGGCACAAGAAAGAGAACCGGGCCATCGGGATTCGACATTTCGACGTTTTTGGAGGTAAGAGTTTTACACTCATCGAAACTGTGATTTGTGATTTCCCGATTTATTGGGAGCTGTTGATCATTAGAAGGACAGGTGGCGCGAGATCCCAAGAAGTCGGGATTCGACATTCGGGGTTCTACGGTACAAAGAATTTTCGACTTGTGAAATCGTGATCCCACGATTCCCGATATAGTGGAGAGAGAGGGTGACGTGGAAAGGATATAGCGCACGTGCCATCAGAGTTCGGGGTTCGGGGATTTGCGAAGGCAGCGAACCATGACATCATATACGCCGATTTCCCGATAGAGAAATCCCCGACGTGAACGAAAGCATTGACTGTTGACCATTGGGTTTCGGGGTTTGGAGTAGCACGAGAACGTGCACACAGGTTTCACGACATCGCGAAACCTGATTTTCCGAGAATACTGCCGGGAGTTCAACAGAGGATCCTGTGGGTGACAAAATATCCTGATACTGGATCTGAAGGGCATTGTAAGCTCTTCGGGCCTAAGTTTAAGAAGGTCCTTGTGGAAGCGGGTTGGACTGCGAGGGTCACGATTTGTGTCAGTGTGGTATCAGAGCCTAATATCTTTGCTTCCTGTAGCAGAGACAGAAGACATCATGCCACCCAGAAGGGAGAGACAATCGCCTGATCGAGAAGACAGGGATGCACGAAGAAGGGGTAGACCAGCAGGAACTCCATAAATAGAGCGCCAGATGGGAGCTCTCCGAGCAAGGCTTGAGGAGATGGAGACAGTGCAGAGACGCGGAGCTGGTGCTGGAGAGTTCAGTGATTCCGAGGTGGAAGAGGAAGTTGTACATGAAGGAGAGGTTAAGGCAGAATATGAATCAATAGAACGGTTGATCAAGGCCATTGCTAGAATGAGTTCCAAGACCAAAATGGACATTCCAGTCTATGAAGGAAGCCTGGATGCAGAAGAGTTGCTGGATTGGATCTGAGCTCTTCACACCTACTTCGACTACGAGGATATCGAAGAGGATAAGAAGGTAAGGCACGCTGTTACCAAGTTGAAGGGACATGCAGCTTTATGGTGGGACGAGCTACAGGCGGATAGACGTTCCAAGGGAAAACAAAAGATCAAAAGCTGGGACAGGATGATCGCAAAGATGAAAGCGAAATTCATCCCCAGAGATTACCAGATCACTCTGTTCAGGCGAATGCAGAACCTAAGACAGAAGATGATGACGGTGAAGGAGTACACCGAAGAGTTTTACCGACTCAATATCAGAGCAGGTCATCGGGAGAGCCATGATGAGAAGGTGGCGAGATATCTGAATGGGTTGAGGTATGACATTCAGGATGAGTTGAGCATGGTTACCATCCGAACAGTTGAGGATGCATACCAGATGGCTCTAAAAGCCGAGGAGAAGTTGAGCCGTAAACAGGGTCAGCGAGGGTGAGGCAGAAGCCAGCCAAGAGGCAAAGCAATTGCCCAGGAAAAATTCCAGAAGCCCAAGGAGGAATGGCAGAAACCTCGGGGTAAAGATGAAAGAGGTGGAACCTCACAGAGGCACCAATATGCTGAGTTGAGGAGGTAGCATACAGAGCAGGGTGGTGGTTATGTTGATGCCAACACATTTCCTCGTACCCGAGGTAGAGGAAGAGGGCGAGGAGGAGTCATCACATTCTTTACATGTGGAAAGGACGGACATAAAGCCGTTGACTGTCCAGACAGGAAAGTGGACAAAGGAGAAACTCACATCACTGAGGTGCAGAGGCGTGATGATGAGAACGAAGATGCAGACAGCGGAAGATCACTTGGGATGCATAAAATCCTTTTGACACCTGAGAAAGAGGTGGAAAGCTCAGTGCAGAGGAGCAAACTATTCAGAACGGCTTGCACAGCCAAGGATAGGAAATGCAAGGTCATAGTTGACAGTGGGAGCACCGACAATCTCGTTTTGACCGAGATGGTGGAAAATCTAGAGCTGGAAACAACTAAGCACCCGAGTCCCTATAAAGTCTCGTGGTTACATAAAGGACACCGGGTAAGTGTTACGAAACAATGCTTAGTTAAATTTAAGATATGGAATTACCATGATGAGATTATGTGTGATGTTATTCCCATGGACGTATGTCATATATTGCTGGGTAGACCATGGAAGTATGAAAGAAATGTTGTTCATGATGGGAGGATGAACACATATACCCTGGAGAAAGATGGGAGGTTACACAAATTGCTTCCGATAAAGGATAAGGAAGTAAAACCAGAAGTAAGTAATACCATACTCCTCATGAGTGGGAAGGAGCTTCTCACAGAGATGGAGAAGAACGAAGATCCACAATTCTTTGTTGTTAGGAAGCCGAGCATTGTCCTGAAAAGCACAAGAGTGGATGACTTACCAGACGAGATTCAGGAACTGCTGGGAGAGTTCACTAACATCATCGTGGACAAACTACCTCGTTCGTTGCCACCGATGCGGAGTGTGAGTCATCACATCGACCTCATACCTGGAGCAATCCTGCCGAATAAAGCAGCGTACAGGTTGACACCCCGAGAAAACGAGGAGGTCAAGAATCAGGTACAAGATCTGTTGGATAAAGGATTGGTTAGGGAGAGTCTAAGTTCGTGTGTTGTTCCAACAGTACTAAGCCCGAAGAAGGATGGAGGCTGGAGAATGTGTACAGACTCCAGGGCAATAAACAAGATTACCATCAGGTATAGATTTCCACTGCCAAGAATGGATGATCTGATGGATTGCCTGAGTGGGGCAAATTATTTTTCAAAGATTGATCTGAAGAGCGGATATCATCAGATTCGCATGAGAGAAGGTGACGAATGGAAGACAACATTCAAGACGAATGAGGGTTTGTACGAATGGTTGTTCATGCCGTTTGGCTTGACAAACGCGCCGAGCACATTCATGAGACTGATGAATGAAGTCCTGAGGGAATTCATTGGAAAATTTGTGGTCGTGTATCTGGATGATATACTGATTTTCAGTAAGACCAAGGTTGAACACTTGAGACATTTGGCCATTGTGATGAGGAGGCTACAGCAAGAGAAGTTGTTGGTCAACGTGAAGAAGTGCTCCTTCATGAAGATAGAGCTCATCTATTTGGGTTTTTTCATATCAGCCAATGAGTTGAAAATGGATCCTGAGAAGGTGGAAGTAATCAGGAATTGGCCATCACCGAGGAATGTTTTTGAGGTGAGGAGTTTCCATGGATTGGCTAGTTTCTACAGAAAATTCATCAGGAATTTCAGTGGAATTAGCGCAGCAATGATGGACACCGTGAAAAAATGACATAAAGTTTTTCATTGGACAGCAGAGGCTGAGAAAAGCTTCAATCTGTTGAATCGAAAGAGAACAGAGCAACCAATCTTGGTGTTGCCTGATTTCCAGAAGACATTTCAGGTGAAATGTGACACCAGCGGATATGTTGTAGGAGGGGTCTTGAGTCAGGAGGACAGACCAGTTGCTTATTTCAACGAGAAGTTAGATGACGCAAAGCTGAAATACTCCACGTACGACAAAGAGTTTTATGCCATCATACAGGCATTAAAGAAGTGGAGTCATTACTTGATACCCAAAGAATTTGTTCTGTACAATGATAATCATGCATTGCAGTTTGTGAGTCAACAGGAAAAGTTGAACCAGAAACATGCAAAGTGGGTAGAGTACATGCGAAATTTCACGTTTGTGATCAAACACATTTCAGGAACTGCTAACAAAGTGGCTGATGCTTTGAGCAGGAAATGTTTGTTGTTGCAGGAGTTCAAAGTCAAGACCTTGGGTTTTGAAAATCTGAAAGATATGTATGCAGGTGATGCAGATTTCGGAGAAGCATACGAGGCAGCTGAGAACCCAGTTCTCAGGGATCGGAGTCCATGGATAGATTTCATGATCCAGGAGGGATTTTTGTTTAGAGGCAATCAACTATGTATTCTGAATTTCTCCATGAGGGAGAATTTGGTGAAGGAGAAGCATAGTGGTGGACTAGCAGGGCACTTTGGCCACGATAAAACATTCGCAAAACTGAGCGAATCATATTTTTGGCCAGGCATGCGAGCAAATGTTAAATGGTTTGTTGAAAGATGTAGGATTTGTCAACATTCAAAGGGCCAAAAACAAAACGCAGGGTTTTATCAGCCATTACCCATACCTGAGAAGCCATGGGAGGAAATCAGTATGGATTTTGTATTGGGTTTGCCAAGGACGCAAAGAGGGGTTGATTCCATCTTTGTGGTGGTGGACAAGTTTTCTAAGATGGCACATTTTATTTCGTGTCAGAAGACCAGCGATGCGACCCACATCGCAAACTTGTTTTTTAAAGAAATCGTCAGACTACATGGATTGCTGAGAAGCATAGTCTCGGACAGGGATACCAAATTCATAGGGAATTTTTGGAGGACGCTATGGAAGAAGCTAGGAACTAACTTAGCTTTTAGTTCGGCCTACCATCCGCAGACAGATGGACAGACCGAGGTGGTCAACATAAGTCTGGGAGATCTATTGAGGAGCTTGGTGACAGAGCACCACAGCAGCTGGGATAATGTGTTAGCACAGGCAGAATTTGCGTAGAATGATTCTGTGAATCAGAGTACAGGCAAGAGTCTGTTTCAGATTTTGTATGGGACACAGCCAAGGGGAGTTTCTGAGCTCAGGGAGTCAGAACAGGCTGCAACTACCAGTGCTAGCGCAGAAGAGTTCGCTGAGGCGATGAAAGAAATTCACGCGAAGGTGAAGCAACGACTGCAGAAGTCCAATCAAGAGTATAAGCACAGAGCCGATCAGCGGAAAAGACAACTTCAGTTCGAAGTTGGTGATATGGTTCTCTCACACTTGAGGAAGGAAAGGTTCCCAAGGGGAACATATAATAAGTTGAAGATTAAAAAGATCGGGCCATGCAGAGTCCTGAAGAAATTTGGCGAAAATGCATATGAAATTTGAGTTGCCGGATGGCATCGGGATATCTCCGATTTTTAATGTTTCGGATTTATACCCATACAAGACTGGAGAAGCAGAGGCTGGAACTGAGGAACCAGTCGTCCAGTGGCAGAAGTAGTTACCAATAGCAGAAAAACCACAGATGGAGTACATATTAGACAAGCGAGTGGGAAAGAAGACCAGGCGAAAGCAATATTTCGAGTACCTGGTGAAATGGAAGAACCACCCAGTGGAGGATGCTAGCTGGGAGAATGAAGCAACGATACAGAAGCATGGGCAGACTGTGCAGGAGCTCATGGACAGGAGCCCATGAAACTTTTCAAGCTGAGGAGTATGATGCAGGAGCATCGCTCACTCATCAAGCGAGCCAGCGCGTGGAGCAGAAAAGATAGCTGGACAGCGCCAACATACATTTTGAATTACTTTGGAGGTTGTTGTGCTGTCCTTTAATGAAGGCATTCATAAAAAAATGAACTTGTATTGTAAAGGGGACCTTGAGCCTTTAAGATCTCGTCCTTAGTAGATAGGAAGGCATTTAATAGATTTGATGTCGTTAGATAGGAATTAATTGTAGATTTGATAGTTGTAGAATTCGAGAGGGTAAACGGAATTTAGGCACCCTCCTTGGTACATTGTAGGATCATCAAGCATTCAAAAAAAAAGAGCAGAGCAGAGAACTTGTGTAGAACACCCATGTACAGATAGACTTAATAGAAGAGAGTTTGTGATTCAATTTCATGGTTTGTGTTGTTTCCTCTGTGTTGATATTATGCTCATGAATGGTTTCTTTCTTTGTATGCATTTGCTTTTAAATATGTTGTGCGTGTGATTTCAGAGGTTTAACTGAAGTCTGAGAAAGAAGAGAATGAGTTTCAATTGTTTCTCTGTCTGAGCCAGGAGATTCCTTCATAGAGTGCAGTCGAATTCATCCACATAGCGTGCGTTGATGAGGCTAGACAGTTAAACTCTTATTCTCATCTGCCCAGAAGTTGAATTGGGTTATTTTGAGCCGTGAAGGAGAAGTGCAGGCCGAAGCTGAAGTCTCAGTAGCTAGTCTGAGCATAGGAAGACAGGGATTATTGTGGTTGCAAGCGCCCAAAGTATGGAGGACTTAACATTTTGAGAGCTATTGGAGATCAAGCGCAAGGAGCGTGTGCAAAGTCTCTGAAGGAGTCAGAGTTGACAAAGCTCAGGAGGGATAATTCTTTCGTGAATACTGTGGGAACAGACCCAGGTGAGGTTCGAACCGGGAGAAGCTGTGGAGCGGAAGAAAATCCTCAAGGAGGAGAATCAACGGCCAGGGTTCGTAGGATAGATTTGCGAAATCCCGCTGACCATCAAATCGGGGAAAAGTTGCGCAGGTATTAGTCCTTAGGCGCAAGAAAGAGAACCAGGCCATCGGGATTCGGCCTTTCGGCGTTTGTGGAGGTAAGAGTTTTACACTCGTCGAAATTGCGATTTGCGATTTCCCGATTTATTGGGAGTTATTGATCGTTAGAAGGACAGGTGGCGCGAGATCCCGAGAAGTCGGGATTCAGCATTCGGGGTTCTACGGTACAAAGAATTTTCGACTGGTGAAATCGCGATCCCGCGATTCCTGATATAGTGGAGAGAGAGGGTGACATGGCAAGGATATAGCGCACGTGCCATCGGAGTTTGGGGTTCGGGGATTTGCGAAGGCAGCGAACCACGACATCATATACGCCGATTTCCCGATAGAGAAATCCTCGACGTGAACGAAAGCATTTACTGTTGACCATCGAGTTTCGGGGTTTGGAGTAGCACGAGAACGTGCACACAGGTTTCATGACATCGCGAAACCCGATTTTCCGATAATACTGCCGGGAGATCAACAGAGGATCCTGTGGGTGACAAAAGATCCTGATACGGGATCTGAAGGGTATTGTAAGCTCTTCGGGCCTAAGTGAAAGAAGGTCCTGGTGGAAGCGGGTTGGACTGCGAGGGTCACGATTTGCATCAAATATCCACTGGAACTTGTACATTCATACATTTGTGTACCAATGCAAACTCCATCTATAGGAGGCAATACTTATTTTCTGACATTTATTTATGATTTCTCAAGAAAGACATGGTTTTATTTTTTTAAGGATAAATCGGATGCATTGAGTTGTTTTCAATATTTTAAATCACTTGTTGAAAAGTAGAGTGGCTATTACATCAAGTGTCTAAGAACTGACAGAGGAGGATAATATATCTTAAGATAATTTCAGAAATTTTGTAAATTTCATGGCATATACAAGAAATTTATCACGCGATTTACACCGCAGCAAAATGGTGTCGTAGAGAGAAACAAAATGACCATCATGGAAATGGTGCACAATATGTTGGCAGCCAAAAAAAAATTCAAATGAGTATTGGGATGAGGCAGTAGCAACAAAAATATACATCTTCAATAGATTTTTGAAAAAGAGTGTGAAGAACAAAGTTCCTCAAGAATCCTACATAGGATCAAAGCATAATGTGACATACTTAAGAGTTTTTGGTTGCATCGCATATGCACATGTTCCATATGAGCTGAGAAAGAAGTTGGACAATAAAGGACATAAATGTGTGTATTTTGAGTATTCTGAAGAAACAAAAGGATACAAGTTGTATGACCCTATTGCAAGAAACGTCATAATCCACTGCGATGTTTAGTTCATGAATAATGAAGCATGGGATGGAAGCATAGAAACTAAAGTCAAAATTATTGATGAAATGGAGCATGATGAAACAAAATATGGAATGGTTCAAACACCATCTATAAGTCACTGTGCAATCCCTTCTACACCTGGCACTACGACATAAATTACAACACAAAACACTCCAATAATAACAACCGGTGTGTAGTATACACCTAGAGCACAACAAACACCAACAAACAGTCTGATTATTTCTACATACCCAGATCCAACTTTATTAAGTTTGTTACCAAGGAAGACAAGAAGTATGTGCGAAATCTATAATGAAGAAGCAACAAATTCATTTTCATTTTTTTCTTTGTTTTCACAAATAGAAAATCCTTTAACTTTGAAGAAGTTGTCAAAGATGATATATGGGCACACACCATGGATGAATAAATCAGATGCATAGAGAACAATCAAACATGGAAGTTAGTTGATGTACCTAATGAAAAGGATGCGATAAGTGTCGAGTGTATTTATAAAACCAAGAAAGATGCAGAAGGGAATATGCAGAAGCACAAGGAAAGGTTACTTGCAAGAGGTTTTAGACCACAACCTAGAATACATTTCAATGAAACATTTGCACCAATTGCATGCATGGACACAGTCTAAACCGTGTTAGCAATTTCCATGTAATACAAGTGGAAAGTTTATCATATGGATGTTAAGGCAACATTTATGAATGGACACTTAGAAGAAGAAGTGTATGTGGAACAACCACAAGGTTATGAGGTTCCAAGACAAGAAGACAAAGTATACATATTAAAGAAAACATTATATGGGTTAAAGCAAGCTCCCATAGCTTGGTACAGTCACATTGATTCTTATCTGACACAAAATGGATTTCACAGAAGTGAAAATGAGCCAACATTGTACATCAAATAAAATCAACAAAGTAATATGTTAATTGTTTTCTTATATGTAGATGATTTGATTTTTACAGGTGATTTTGGTATAGAATAATTCAAGTCAGTCATGGTGGATGAATTGAAATGACTGATTTAGGGCTTATGAGATATTTTTTGGGAATAGAAGTTCACTAGTCCAAAACTGGTATATGTATCTCACAGTATAAGTATGCGCATGAAATATTGAAAATATTCAATATGACAATTTCAAAAGTAGCTCCAACACTCGTCATAACAGGATTAAAGTTAAGCAAGGAAGATAAGGGGTCGAAAGTGGATCCCACACTGTTCAAAATATTGGTAGGCAGTCTTATGTATCTCACAACAACAAGACCTGATATTATGTATGGACTGAGCCTAATCTCCAGGTTCATGGAAACTCCAAAAGAATCACATTGGAAAGTAGGAAAGACAATCCTGACATATGTGAATGGAACAATAGATTTTGGCATTAAAGTACTCCACTTCAGAAGATTTCCTACTCATTGGATACAATGACAGTGATTGTGGAGGGAGCATAGATGACACAAAAAGTACCTCTGGGTACACATTTCATTTTGGAATAGGTATGGTATCATGGGCATCAAGGAAGCAACCCATAATGACTCATTATTTAGTAGAAGAAGAGTATGTCGCAGCTACAAGCATTTCTTTTCAAGAAGTTTGGATGAGAAGAACGCTAAAGGATGTGTTGCAGGAAAAACATAAACCAACAACAGTATTTTGTGACAACAATTCAACCATCATGTTATCAAAGAATCATATGTTTCACAAGAAAACTAAGCACATTGATACAATGTATCATTTTATCAAAGAATTGTTGAATAACAAAGAGATCTATTTAGAGTTTTGCAGGTCAAAAGAATAAGTCGCATATATTTTTACAAAGGCTTTAGCAAGAGATGCATTTCAACATTTGCGCAGTAGGCTCGGAGATATGTAGTAGCAGATGAGTGACAGTGAATGAAAACTCAATTTTTGATGTAAAATGTGTAACACCCCCTAATTATAATTAAGGGGGAGTGTTGGAAATAGTAATTACAAGTCAGTGATATCTTCACATCTCTGTTGATTTGTTAATCAGTCAATTTGTTAGTATTTTTTCAGTCAACAAAATTATCATTCAATCTATTTGACATTTTGCAAATGTAAAATCACACGTTTACTCAAACTCATTCTATGTTAGTCGACTAGCTTAGAAGTTATAAATAGAGTCAATCTTTATCTTCTCGAGTCTAGTTAAGTAGTTGAAGAATCAGTCGTCTTAATGGTAGTTCTTAAAGTTGAGTTAGTCTTAATTCTACAGGAAGTCTCAGTCGTAGTCCATATACATCCAAGTCTTTAGTTAGTCGATGATGTAGAGGATGCAGTTGATGCAGAGAAGAAGCATATATGTAGAGAGGAAGGAGAAAAAACAACAACTGAAGATTTGAAGAATTATGAGCACAAGCTCTGAGTCTATAAAGTCAGCATAAATCATTTGAGCCGAAGTTCATATTAGTTATTTTATTTTGTATTCGCGCACTACACCAAAGTTATTAATATCAAGTATTTTGTTGAGTTGACAAGTTTATGTGATATTTATGAGTTTACATGCTAAGCATAGCACTGTTTTATTTTTCATCCATAAATCATTTCATTAAGTGTGTTTATTCACATCGTGCAACAAATCTTGCAATCTATATGCGGTTCGTTTTGAGAACTCTGTCACGAAACCTGTTTGGTGCGCAATATTTGAAACTGTGTTATGCAAAGTAGTCTGCTTGTGTCGTTGATTTGAGAATTCATCCAACCGTCGCATGTTGTAAGAATACTAGTCATATCCAAGGTGAGATAGATATGTCAATTAACATTCGTATACAAAGATTTTGCTGGAAATATCCCACAACCTCAGACGGGGGAAAACCTTGACTAATTCGTACGAACATTTGAATAATTTAAACCTAATTAGGGGTACTATAAGGTAAATAATTCTAGGTCAATGTCATTCTTTTATCCTCAAGGGATATCCCAATTTTATAACTTCAAATCAACAAAATCATTCATGCTTGTCTCTATAAAAGTGTTGGAATCTGCTACAACCATACGAAGAGGGCCTTGAATGATACATTCACGCGTTTGAATAATTCGATAGAATTCATTGTCAATTTTTTATTTTCATGCGACCATGTAAATTTTATAACTTCAAATTCATGAAATCAATCCTTCTTGGTGCTGTAAATTTGCTTCCAATATCCCACAACCGGACAAGGAAAACCTTGAATGATAACATACACAAGTTTGAATAATCAAAATCGAATTGGAGGATAGTTAGCTAAAGAATTGTAGGTTAACGCCAACCTTTTAGGGGCATGCAAGCATGCCAAATTTATAACTTCAAATTCACAAAATCAATACTACTTGCCACTGTAAATGAATTTCTTGTATTATATATATACTAGCAGAATCACTTAAGTTGTGGCTGATGAACGTTGATATAGGATTATAGTGATAAAACAATGTTAAAATATTTCCAGACTTCCACATAGTTTAAACTATGTCATTGGAGCACTTGTTTTGTATGAGACATGTAGGGTTTATGGACCATATAATGGGAGGAAATTTTATGGAGATTGTTGGCTTTTCATTCCATGGGTAAATTTTTATGAGGGTGCTTTGCATGGAATGTAAATATATATGGTAAACAAAACATCCAGGAACATACAAACCTCTGCATCATCCAACTTACTTATAGATATTAGGCTCCTCGCTAGTTTTGGAATGTGCAGAACCCTAGGGAGAGTTCTAATCCTTCCATATTTTAGCAACAACTTAACCCTTCCACGTCCCATGATTTTGGTTGTCGAGTCATCTCCTAGGAATACATCACCACCATCATATTTTTCATATTCACAGAACCACTCCCTGTGAGGATTTGTATGATATGATGCACCTAGGTCGATTGACCATACACCATGGTCTGCATGTGTACTTGTATATGCCAGGTAAATATCACCTCCTTCTTCAATGGAGGTTTTCACCTCTATGGAAGAGGTATTATCAGATACCTTTGGTTTATCAACCTTCTTAGAATTGCAATCTTTCTTATAATGCCCTATTTTACCAAACTTCCATCATTTCCTAAAATGTTTTCCTAGAGACTTAGATCTACCTATAGATTTAGACCCCCCCACCTCCGCCCCCCCGAAGACTTACCAGGATTCCTATCGTGGGTACAACCTCATACAAATAAAGCATTTCAGATAAAAAGGATGCAACTACATCCTCATACTTCATTGTATATTGAGTGGTACTACCAATTTCTACAACTAGATTATCCCAAGAGTCTGGAAAAGAACATAACAAAAAATAATACACTTATCTTCTTCTGCAATTTTAATATTAATAGATACCAGTTGACTTACCAGAGTATTAAAGGAATTTAGATGTTCTGTCATAGAATCTCCATCTTCCATCCTAATATGATACAACTTCTTTCGAAGAAACAACTTGTTTACCAGGGACTTTGATTGATACAAATTCCATAACTTATCCCATAGTTCCTTGGCCATATATTCTCCCGAGACATTCAACAACACCGAATCTGTCATGCAGAGTCGAATAGTACTTCTTTCTCTTCTGTCCAAATTCTCCCAATCTTCCTTCGACATACCAATAGGTGGTGTAATAGTAGTTTGTGTACCAGTAGGTTGTGTATCGGTAGACTGTGTGCCAGTAGACTACGTACTAGTAGGTTGTGTACCGGGATCCACAACGATCCATTGTTCTTTCTTTACAAGACGGTCCTCCATCTTGAGCTTCCATAGCTCTAAGTTTTTACCGTTGAACTTCTCTATCTCGATTATAGAAGATCTCTCCATTCTTATTTCTACATTCAAATAGCCACTACAAAAGCTCCCACTAAACCCAGATTTATCACAGACCCAAGATAAACTTGATATATCAATACCAAGCCAAACCCTCAACAACAAAGGTGTTCCCTTGAATCCAAAAACGATCTTTGATACCACATGTAAGTTTTAAACCTATGAAGTAAAGAAATGCATACATATTATTAAGAAAAACATAAATTAATCAATGACTCATACACATAGTACACAAAGATTTACACTCGAAACCCTTAACTGGGAGAAAACCAGCCTTCCTTGGTGCCTCACCTTTCAACAATATACACAATATTTTAGGTAGTCATTAGCTACCAAAACCCTAATCCCTTAATTTGGTATTAATTTAGAAAACCACTAAAAATAGTAAAATCCACTAAAATACCAAAAAACGCCCAAAAAATAATAATTTTGGGGTGCTTCCATCAACCTCGTCAGCTCTGGGTTGTCACCCAGAGCTGAACGTTGCATGAAAATAGGGGGGGGGGAACCTTCCCCCCATGGGAACCTCCCAAGAAAGTGACCGGTGCACACGACACAAAGAGTGAAGGAAGTTGGGATCGTCAGATGCAATTGTCGAATCTGACACGCCCACACACACACATGCAAAGAATATAACACATACCCAACATATGCACATGTGGTATATGGTGTTTGACAAACCTTCGTTAAATAAAAGGGAGGTTCCTCTATATTTCCTAAGGAAATTATGGGAAGAGTTTATGTTGGGTCACCATCTCAACTACCTTGACATTGGTGAATTCTAAGGGCTGGGTTGTGGGTTGTGGGTTCTACCTTGATAGAGAGAATGTTAGGTGTGATTCGGTGTGAGTTCCTCATCCTCCTAGGTGAAGGAATAACCCCCTTCTCAACATCCTCCCATCGTGCAAGGCATCTTTTAGACACAATTATTGATATCAACCTTGACTTGAAACCTGGTGCAACATGATAATATTGTAGCACTATCTCAACAAGAGGTGCCTACAAGTGACGTTTGTAGAGGGGTTGGACCTTAAAGATATAAAATAGAGTGTAGCTAGAAGAGGGTACATGGACATAGTAGGAGTTCATGTGAGCCTCATATATTCTCAAGTTGTGGTTATATTTGTTATGGACGAATGGAGGCTAGTGAACATGAGAGTTTCATGAAGGAGGTTAGTATATTGACCATATTTATGTTCTTCATGATTATTTAAAGTTTTTTGTGTATTTATTTCCATATCTTATTATATGATGTTTCTCAGTTTCTATGGTCTGATAGAAAGCCCTTTACGTCGATAGATGCATCAATGTCAGTTTCCACTACTAATGCTTAGTAGAGGTAGCCTATCCATTTGACATAATACATACATAGGTATGTGTCACCTTTGATAAATTCAACACAATGATTTGCTTATTCCCTATAATCCTCCAATATAATGTTCTTGTATTTCTAAAGCTTGTGGTACAATACAATGATGAATCATTTCCACCTCGGGTTGACAACTCAACCCCTTCACATGTGTCACGTGTTGAGTTAAATATTGTTTAAATGTGAAATTGTTTATATTGTTTTGGTTGAATTTTACATTTTGGTACTAATAAAATATTATAAATATGTATGAGGGTTACTTCATCCACTATTTGGTCACTTGTACCACCACCCTTTCATTCACCACCACTACGAGGCTAGTCCAGTCCTTAGTCACCCTGCCTTGGCTCCTGGGATACCTCTTTCCACCCCAACGGTTTTACCATCATTGGCACAACTTGTGGGAGTTTATCGTTTCCTTCTCCCACCATATTTCCCATCCCATCCATCCATAGTGTCTACACACATATGCCACCCACCCCCATAGCATCCATCTATAGTCAATGTGCATGTATTCCACCTACCCCCACCACATTTTCAATCTCATCCATCCATAGTGTATGCAACCATATGCCACCCACCCCCACCACAATTTCCATCCGATGCATCCAAAGTGGCTACACCTATACGTGACCCAATAGTCATCTCTATTACAGAACAAGCTATGCCATCCATTGAAGTTTCCATAATATATGTTTCCTCAAAGTAGGTTATATAGTAGAGTGCTCCACCTTCTAGTGACTCTCCACTATTTCTTGAGTTATTCACGGTGAGATCATTTGTTGATGAATTTTTATGTATCATAAATGGAATTAATTTTATGATTTTGTATTTAAATTTCATTCCTTGATCCTTGTAATTGTTGCAGGGTGGTATCAATTAAATATTAGTGACATCTAGGAGGATAACACCCTCATGATTTTCAATACCATATGCAATGAGTTATCTTAGATTGAATTAAAAATTATCATTTTATAAGTCTGTTAATTCATTGTGGATCAAAGGAGGCTTCATGGAAGTATCAATGACTATCAATTTATAATATAACAAACATTTTATCATCAATCTATAATATAACAAACATTCTATAATATAACAAACATTGTATCATCAATTTGCATCAAATTTTATGAGGGCTCCCCTAAAATCCTTAAGAACTACTCAAACATGTTCATAAAAAGAGGTGTTATATCAAGTAGTTCACTTGGGAGATGCAAAGGACATAAGAGCGTCCATTGGCTATAGAAGAGGAGAAGGTGATTGGGATAATAATGTTCTTGAAATATTCATGTGAATATGAATCTTTATGTATTCTTTACAATCCGAACTTCTCCACTATATTTTTATAATTATACTATGATCCAAGTTCCATTATTTTGTCTTAAATGCATTTTGACTGTTAGTTAAGTGACGTGCAATAGGAAGATATATACATGTTATCTATAGTAATTAGTTTATTAGTTTGGGATTATAACAAAATGGTGGAATGTAAGAGATGCAATCTCTCGCACATGCCCTCTACCTCTAATTTTTATCGTGTTTCTTTTTCCTCCCATCTCTTAGTAGATGATGTTAATCCCTCTACCTCTAACTTTTATTGTTTTCATCATTTCCTGTGCCTTTCTCCTCCGATCTCTAAATAGATGATGTTAAAATATTAACTTGGGATTTTGAATTTAAATGTTAATATTCATTTCCATGTTTATTTTAGTATGGAATTTAACATACAATGTATAATCATTAAATGACATATTTTGAATGAAAGCATCTAAAGAAGAAGAAAAAAAATGTTCATTTTCAAAATATTGTAATGATAGTATCAAGCATCCTTGTGATAAATAATGGGATATTTCCATAAAACAATGCAGAAGTAGAAAAAAAGAATGCATGCACTCAAATAATTAACAAAATGAACTCTCTAGTCACTATATATATATATATATATATA
>ML803499.1:94770-137501 GCA_009831015.1 Picea engelmannii
TTTATCAAATTTCTCTGTTTTACAGCCAAATCCGAGGGTTTACCGAGCGAACTCTCTCTTGCTGCGTACAACCACGTTTTTTCACACGCCCTCGACCACGCATCGCCCATCCTTGCAGATCCAACATCGTACGGATCTGTGGGTGCTCACGCCTTATCACAGCCATTCGAGGGTTTGTTGCTGTCGTCCCGCTCTCTCGAGGGTTTATCACTGCATACCGACACTCTCTCTATCTGTAGTGATTTTCTGCAGCTCCAAGGCATGAATTTCCGACCAAATCAATAAAAAATTAGAAAGCCATAGCTGAAATATTCAGTCACGTACGGTTGCCATCTACACATCCACCACAGAGTTATTTTGATTGATTTTTTGCAATTACCTTTTTTAGTGTTTTTATTTTAAGAGTGGGGTTTCCATATTTTAGAGATTATATTTAAAAATTATATATCCATGTTTTGTATTTTTTTTAATTCTTTATTGATAAAATGGTGGAATTAAAAACAATTGATCTCCTTAGTCTCCATAATTATCATACATGGAAACTTAAAATGGAACAACTCTTGCAATTAAAGAGGTTTTGGAAAACTTTAGGTCATAATCAACCCACAAGGAAGTAGAGAAATTTTCTTATGGAAACATGAAGCCATGGGGTTGATTGGGTTACATGTTCTAGAGAGTTTGTTATTCCATCTTGATGGATGTAATACTTCAAAACAAAAATCGGATAAGTTGGGTTTGTGATTTGGAAAAGTCAATGAGTTTAGGACCTTACAGTTGGAAGCAGAGTTGTCTTCATTGGTTCCTAATGAACGTGCCTCCATTGAAGACTATATTTCCAAGTTCAAGTCATTGCTAGCCTAGTTAAAAGGATGTGGAAAAACCAAATCCGATGATGAGTGCATTTTCCTAATACTATCCAAATTGAAAGGTCCATTTTATTCTAGGATGGATGCACTAGGAGATGAATTTAAAATGTTTTATTTTGAGTTGTTTTGTTTTCTCCTTACAAGATAACAATCAGAGCTTTAACAACTATATATTCTTTCTAGCTCTACAAATCAAACTCTTTTGGCCCATAACTTCAATTTAAGGTAAAAAGAAAGGCTCATACAAAAAGAAGAAAGATTTTTCACAAGGTGGTCAAACTCCCTCCAAACCTAGAAACCAAAATCATCTCCATCTTCCAAGTCTAGTGAGTCTTCCTCCAAGAAAAAGAAGAAAAATATGAAACTTGCAAATTTTGTGGTGGTAAAGAGCATCTAGAATCAAAATGTTGGAATAAACTTGAGGCTTTGAATGAAGCCATGTAACAACACAAAATTTCTATGTCCTAATCTTCTTTGACGAGTAAAGAGAATGCCTTATGTGCTCAGGCCTTGTAGATATCTTCATATAGATGGATATTCAATTCATATGCATATCATCATATGACTCATTCCAATGAGTTACTACCTTCAACATCTCATTGTAGCATTTCTGAGATTTCCATTGGAGACTCTACACAACTTGATGTTTTATGATCAAGTAATGTGCAGTTAGATGAAGGGTGCATCAATGATGGCATTCTTGTTCCTAACATCTCTACTAATATGCTCTCAGTTGATTAGATTTGTCATTCTGGTGATGGGAAAACAATAGTGTTCTACCCCAATGATGTACAGTCATCCAAGAATTGCAAAATCCTAACATTGTTGCTACCTCGGGAATAGTCAATCATAGCAATATATTGTACATGTTTTCTATTTTTGACCCTTTTTCAACTTCCTCTTTCATCACACATGTTGATACTTTCAGTAGGATTTTGCATTAAATATTTGGGAATCTAAACTACAGGTACTTGTTGCAGTTGAGCACACATAAATTGGTTCATGGAATTCCTAAAGTTTCTTGTATTGATGGAGTTTGTCCAGGATGTGTCCTGGAAAACAACATCAATATCCTTTTCCAAAAGGAAAAGCCTTGCATGCTACAACACTTGTTGAGTTAGTACATAGTGATCTCATGATTTTTCCAACTAGTTCATTTTTCAGGGGCTAAGTATGCACTCACTTTTATTGATGACTTCTCACTAAGATCTTGGCTGTACTTTATTAAGTTGAAGAGTGAGGTATTTCCCACCTTCAATACCTTCAAGGAATTTCTTGAGAAGTAGTCCTCTCATTCTATCAAGAATTTGCATAGAAATGATAGCGTGGAGTATGTCAGTTACGAATTAAAATATTTTTGTAGAGAACATGGTATTTTGTATCAACATGTTGTTCCCTACACCACTCAACAAAATGTCTTTGTTGAAAGAAAGAAAATGACATTGAAAGTGATGGCAAATTGTATGATTCAGTCCAAAGACATGGCACCTTTCTTTTGGGCCGAAGCAGTGAATTGTGCTAATTACATTCAAAATCATATGCCTCATAAAGTAGTGTTGCATATGACTCTAGAGGAATCTTGGAGTCAGTTAGGAATTCAAATATTTTTGTAGATAACATGGTATTTTGCATCAAAATTATGTTCCCTACACCCCTCAACAAAATGGCGTTGTTGAAAGAAAGAACAAGACATTGAAAGTGATAGAAAATTTTATGATTCAGTTCAAGTACATGCCACCTTTCTTTTGGGCCGAAGCAGTGAATTGTGCCAATTACATTAAGAATCAGATGCCTCATAAAGTAATGTTGCATATGAATCTAAAGGAATCTTGGAGTCTTGTTAAGCGTGATGTCTTTACTTTTATAGTATTTGGAAATGTAGCATGGACATTAATTCTAAATGAAAATCATAAATATATGGAGAACAAGAACCAACCACAGACATTTTTTGGCTACTGTGAAGACATGAAATTATCCTATTACTAATGATTTCTTTTTTCATAGGGTTGTCTTTTTTGATGAGGATTTGAAACACTCATTTGGACCTACTCTCTCCATAGATTTCCATGACGGTAGAAATCATGTTGAGAGTATTTTTTTTTAAGAACAATAAGATGAGGAACATCGGACAGCTGCAGATGAGGAAATACAACTATTCAAAAACTAATGAGCAACAATTGAGCAACCTGCATAGGAACAACTTGATCAAGAACAACAATTGAGGAGGATCCTTCGATATAAGAAGGCACATGATCAGTATGGTTATGAGCCGTCTTATTTATGTTATTTTTCTCCTACTCCTTGCAACATCTAGCCATCGTTGATAGGTATCCCTCCTTTGGGTCATGCTATTTCAGATGATCCCCAACAATTCTATGATGCTATTGGGAAAACTGAATGGGAAGCTTCCATGACATAAGAGTATTCTTCCATGATGAAGAATCACACATGGGATTTTGTTCCTCTTCCTAGGGGATGACAACCAGTTCGATTCAAATGGGTCTATAGAACCAAACATGTTGCAAATGGATATTTTGACAACCATAAGGCATGACTAGTGATGCAGGAGCATCGCCAACACGTCAAGCGAGCCAGCGCGGAAGTGGAGGACAACTGGACAAGCCAACATAAATTTTGAAAACACTTTGGAATTGTTGCGCAAATCTTAAATGAGCCAGTAAGATGAGGCGCACTTGTATATTGTAAATGGACCTTGAGCGGATAGCTCTCGTCCTTAGTAGTTAGACGACATTTAAAATAGTTAATGTAAAGTAGATAGAATTTAATTCTAGACTAGACAGTTGTAGAGTGCAAGAGGGAAACAGGATATAGACACCCTCATTGTGCATTGTAACATTATTCAGAAGCATTTGGAGCAAGAAGAAGCAGAGAGCTATGTAAAAACACCCATGTACAGACATTTGAATTAATAGAAAGATTTGATTCAAATTCATGGTTTGTGTTGTTCTTTGTGTATTGGTGTTGAATGATAGGCTCATGAACGTTTGCTTCCTGTTATACATTTGATTTTATATGCTGTGTATGTGATTTCATGTATGAATTGAAGTCTGAGAGGGAGATGGAATGAGTTTCAATTGTTTCTCTATTTGAGCCAGAGAATTCCTACAAGGAGTGCAGTTGAAGTGTCCGCAAGGAGTGCGTTGACAAAGGGTTCATATAGAGATAGATTTTGTTCTCATTCATCCAAAAGTGCAGTTGGGCACAGGAGCCATGCAAGGAGTGCGCAGGTCGGGTAAAAGTCTCAGGGTTACAAACTTGAGTCAAGCATTTGACAGACTGCTGCTACAGGTGTGCGCAAATTCAAGTGACTTCAACACTTCGACGTTGTTGAAGGTTTTCCGCAAGGAGTGCGTGCAAGATTTTTCTTTAAGGACTTGAGGTCGTGGGGAAAATATCAGGAGGGATAGGACCTTTGAATTTGTTGAAGGACAATGTAGAAAAGTTATGTCTTGAAGGTTGGCAAGAAGCGTCGCAAGTTTGCACGCAGGTGGATAAGTTCTGTGGAAGAACACTTAGTCATTTCGTGGATTGCATAAGGAAGAACGGACGGTCGATATCTTCCAGGGAAAATCAGTGAATCACCATGAGCCGTTGGATCTCGCGGGGGTGCAGGGGGATACTGCAGATATTCCCATAGTGTTTAAAGCTCAGAAGGGGTAGAGCCATTGATCCAAGCCAACCAGGGGCGTTGGATTATTCACGAAATCGCCTATCGGGATTTGGTAACAGGAGTCGCGAAATCGCGATACGCAATATCCCGACGGCTACAAGTATAGTGTGGGGCCACAGGAGTTGGTGGTCGACAGGTAGCACACTGTATCGGGGTTTGGGAAACGTAAAGTCTCGAAACATTGGACATCAGGATTCATGATCCCGCGAAGTCCGAAATCCCGACGAGGTGACGGGACCGTTGAAAAGTCAAAGCCGCGAGCTCATCGGAGTTTCGGCATATCGAGACTCGGGAGTCGGAGAACCAAGTTGCTCGACACCGTGAGTGCCGAGATCCCGATAGAGAAAGTCTCGACAAAGGAACGAAAGGGTCAGCGTTGACTCATATCAGGTCTCGGAGATTCGAGAGTCCTATGCTCGATCACTGACCTCACAAGGTTGTGAAGTCCGATTCCCCGATAAGTAAAGAGAGGGGGAGTCGCGCAAAGAGATCTGTGGGTGCAGATTTCCGGATAGGGAAATAGAAGGACCGGTTAGTGTTCTTCAAGCCGAGGAAAGAGAAGATCCTGTGAGCAGGCGTGCCTGCAGGTGCAACACTGCGTTAGTTTGGTATCAGAGCTACAGATTCTTGTCTGTATATTTCAGGCGAGGAAGGCATAAGAGGTAAGGAGTACTCTGATACACAACGTCGAGTGGTATTAGAGCTAATACAGATTGTTCTTTTCTTTCTGTAGCAGAGAAGACGAGAATTCGCCATGCCGCCAAGGAGAGATAGGAAGTCACCTGATCCAGAGGATAGCGAAGTGCAGAGAAGAAGAGGTAGGCAGATAACTGATCCAACCATAGAGAGACAAATGAGAGACCTCCGAGCGAGACTCGAGGACATGGAGACAACGTAAAGATGCACAGCTAGTGCAGGGGATCTGAGTGATTCCGATAGTGAAATAGAGGTTGAACGAGAGGAGGAAGTTACAGCCAGAGATGCATCAAACGAGCGTTTGATCAAAGCTATTGCCAGGATGGGTGCAAGAGAGAAGATGGACATTCCAATTTACGAGGGAAACTTGGATGCAGAGGAGCTACTAGATTGGATTAGAGCTCTAGATACTTACTTCGACTACGAAGATGTCGAAGAGGACAAGAAAGTCAAGCATGTTGTTACACGCTTAAAAGGACATGCAGCATTGTGGTGGGATGAACTACAAGCTGACAGGCGCTGCAAGGGCAAGCAGAAGATCAAGAGTTGGGACAGGATGATCGCGAAGATGAAGGCGAAATTCATCCCCAAGGATTATCAAATTACCCTGTTCAGGAGAATGCAGAACCTGAGACAGAATTTGATGACAGTGAAAGAATACACTAAGGAATTCTATCGACTGAACATCAGGGCAGGTCATCAGGAGAGCGATGATGAAAAAGTTTCCAGATACATGAATGGCCTGAGATATGATATCCAGGATGAGATGATCATGGTAACCATCTGAACGGTGGAAGATGCTTATTAGATGGCTCTGAAAGCTGAAGAGACGCTGAGCCAAAAACATAGTCAGAGGGGTCGAGGCAGAAGTCATCCCAGAGGAAAAGCAGTTGCCCAGGACAAATACCAGAAGCCCAAGGAGGAATGGAAGAAACCTCAGACTTGTGCAGAGAGAGGTGGAACCTCATAGCGGGGGCCATATGTTGAACAGAGAGGGCAGAATAATGAACAGAGAGGAGATTATGCTGACAACAAAACTTTTCCTTGTACTAGAGGTAGAGGAAGAGGAAGAGGTGGAGTAATCACATGCTTCACATGCGGAAAGAATGGGCACAAGTCTTACGAGTGTCCAGAGAAAAAGAAGGACATTGGAGAAGCTCACATCACCGAAGCACAGAGGCGGGATGTTGAGGCCGAAGACGTTGAAGGCAGAAGATCGCTCATGATGCGAAAAGTCCTTTTGACACCCAAGAAGGAGCTGGAAAGTTCAGTCCAAAGGACCAGACTCTTTAGGACTGCTTGCAAGACCAAGGACAGGGTATGCAAGGTCATTGTAGATAGTGGTAGAAAAAATAATCTCGTATCTACGAAGATGGTAGAGAAGCTGGAGCTAGAGACGACTGATCATCCAAGCCCATACAGAGTTTCGTGGCTACAGAAAGGACACCAGGTAACTGTTAATAAACAATGCTTGGTTGAATTCAAGATAGGTGGATATAATGATAAGATCTTATGTGATGTTATTCCCATGGATGTTTGTCATCTATTGCTGGGTAGACCATGGAAATATGACAGAAATGTGATTCATGATGGGAGAATGAACACATACACCCTAGAGAAAAATGGGAGGACACACATGTTGCTTCCGATAAAGGATAAGGAGGTGAAGCCGGAAGTAAGAAACACAGTACTTCTCATGAGTGGAAAGGAACTTCTTATCGAGGTTAAGAAGAAGGAGGATCCACAATTCTTTGTGGTCAAGAAGCCGCGGATTGTTCTGACTAGTACAAGAGTGAATGATTTACCAGATTAAGTTCAGGAACTGCTGGAAGAGTTCGCTGACATTATAGTGGACAAACTACCTCGTTCGTTGCCACCGGTCAGGAGTGTGAATCATCATATTGATCTCATACCAGGAGCCAGTTTGCCAAATAAAGTCGCGTGCAGATTGACGTCGCAGGAGAATGAGGAGGTTAAAAGGCAAGTCCAGGAGTTGTTGGACAAAGGGTTAGTCAGGGAAAGCTTGAGTCCGTGTGTTGTTCCAACAGTACTCAGTTCGAAGAAAGATGGAGGCTGGAGGATGTGTACCGACTCGAGGGCGATCAATAAGATAACCATCAGGTACAGGTTTCCATTGCCAAGAATGGATGATCTGATGGATTGCTTGAGTGGAGCAAGGTACTTTTCAAAGATTGATTTGAAAAGCGGATATCACCAGATTTGCATGAGAGAAGGCGATGAATGGAAGACAGCATTCAAAACGATCGAGGGTTTGTATGAATGGCTTGTTATGTCGTTTGGCTTAACAAATGCGCCAAGTACCTTTATGAGGTTGATGAACGAAGTCCTGAGGGAGTTCATCGAGAAATTTGTCATCGTATACTTGGATGACATACTGGTTTATAGTAAATCAGTGGCAGAGAACTTGAAGCATTTGGCTACAATGATGCAGAAACTACAACAGGAGAAGTTATTGATTAATATGAAGAAGTCCTCATTCATGAAGACAGAACTCAGTTATTTGGGATTTGTTATTTCGGAAAATTAGTTGAGGATGGATCCGGATAAGGTGGAAGTGATCAAGAATTGGCCATCATCAAGGAATGTATTCGAGGTGAGAAGTTTTCATGGTTTGGCTAGTTTCTACTGAAAATTCATTAGGAATTTCAGTGGAATTAGCACAACGATGATGGATACAGTGAAGAAGCGGCATAAGTCTTTTCACTGGACAGAAGAAGCTAAAAAGAGTTTTAATTTGTTGAAAAGGAAGATCATGGAACAACCGGTTTTGGTGTTGTCGGATTTCCAGAAAACATTTCAGGTGAAATGCAATGCAAGAGGATTTGCAATCAGGGCAGTCTTGAGTCAAGAAGACAGGCCGATAGCATATTTCAGCGAGAAGATGAATGAAGCGAAATTGAAATACTCCACGTATGATAAGGAGTTTTATGCTATCATACATGCATTAAAGAAATGGAGGCATTACTTGATACCCAAAGAATTTGTATTGTACAGTGACAATCATGCACTGCAGTTTGTGACTCAACAGGAGAAGTTGAATCAGAAACATGTAAAATGGGTTGAGTATATGCAGAATTTCACATTTTTGATTAAACATATTTCTGGTACTACTAACAAAGTTGTTGATGCTTTGAGCAGGAAGTGTTTGCTGTTGCAGGAGTTCAGAGTCTGCACTTTAGGTTTTGATGATCTCAGGAATATGTACGCAGATGATCCAGATTTTCAAGAAGCGTATGAAGCAGCTGAGAATCCAGTTCTCAGAGACAGAAGCCCATGGATAGAATACATGATCCAAGAAGGATTGTTGTTCAGAGGCAATCAACTATGTATTCTGAAATGCTCCATGAGGGAGAATCTGTTGAAGGAGAAACACAGTGGTGGATTAGAAGGACATTTCAGTCATGACAAAACATTCGCGAAATTGAATGAGTCATATTTTTGGCCGGGAATGCGAGCGGATGTCAAAATATTTGTAGACAGATGCCAAATTTGCCAGCATTCGAATGGAAGAAAGCAGAATGCGGGTTTTTATCAATCGTTTCCCATACCAGAAAGGCCGTGGGATGCGATAAGCATGGATTTTGTATTGGGGTTGCCAAGGACACAAAGAGGTGTTGATTCAATCTTTGTGGTAGTGGATAGGTTTTCCAAGATGGCACACTTCATCCCATGTCAGAAGACCAGTGATGCAACTCACATTGCAAATCTGTTCTTCAAAGAGGTCATTCGACTTCATGGGTTGCCGAAAAGTATAGTTTCAGACAGAGACACGAAATTCACAGGGCATTTTTGGACGACCTTATGGAATAAGTTGGGGACTAATTTGATGTTTAGTTCAGCTTATCATCCTCAGACGGATGGACAGACGGAAGTGGTCAACATAAGTCTAGGAGACTTGATGAGAAGCTTGGTGACAGAGAACCACAGCAGTTGGGACAATATATTACCACAGGTAGAATTTGTGTACAATGACTCAGTGAATTGGAGCACAGGCCAGAGTCCATTTCAGGTTGTTTATGGCATGCAGCCGAGGGGAATTTCTGAACTGAGAAATTCAGGATAGACTTCTAGTAGAAGCGCTAGTGCAGAGGAATTTGCTAAGGCGATGAAGGAACTTCACAGCCAGGTGAAGGAGCGGTTGCAGAATTCAAGTCAGGAATACAAGTGTAGAGCAGATCAACATCGGAGACAACTTCAGTTTGAGGTTGGTGATCTGGTTCTGGCACATTTGAGGAAAGAAAGGTTCACGAGAGGAGCATACAATAAGTTGAAGATGAAGAAAATAGGGCCATTCCAGGTCTTGAGAAAATTTGGGGACAATGCTTATGAGATTGAACTACCCGATGGGATCGGAATTTCTCTGATATTCAATGTCTCAGATTTGTACCCATACAGAGCTAGAGAAGCAGAGACTGGAGATGAGCAGCTAGCGATCCAGTGGATGAAGAAAATGCCAGTTGTAGAGAAGCCACGGATGGAATGCATATTGGACAAGAGAGTGAGTAAGAGGACCAGGCGAAAACAATATTTTGAGTATCTGGTCAAGTGGAAGAACCATCCAGTTGAAGATGCCAGTTGGGAGACTAAAGCTGAGATACAAAAGCATGGACATACCGTGCAGGAGCTCATGGACAGGAGCCCATGAAAGTTTTCAAGCGAGGGAGTATGATGCAGGAGCATCACCAACACATCAAGCGAGCCAGCGCGGAAGCGGAGGACAGCTGGACAAGCCAGCACAAATTTTGAAAACACTTTTGTTGCGCAAATCTTAAATGAGCCATTAAGATGAGGCACACTTGTATATTGTAAATGCACCTTGAGCGGATAGCTCTCGTCCTTAGTAGGTAGACGACATTTAAAATAGTTAATGTAAAGTAGATAGAATTTAATTCTAGACTAGACAGTTGTAGAACGCAAGAGGGAAACGGGATATAGACACCCTCATTGTGCATTGTAACATTATTCAGAAGCATTTGGAGCAAGAAGAAGCAAAGAGCTATGTAAAAACACCCATGTACAAACATTTGAATTAATAGAAAGCTTTGATTAAAATTCATGGTTTGTGTTGTTCTCTGTGTATTGGTGCTAAATGATAGGCTCATGAACGTTTGCTTCCTGTTATACATTTTCTTTTATATGCTATGTATGTGATTTCATGTATGAATTGAAGTCTGAGAGGGAGATGGAATGAGTTTCAATTGTTTCTCTATTTGAGCCAGAGAATTCCTGCAAGGAGTGCAGTTGAAGTGTCCGCAAGGAATGCGTTGACAGAGAGTTCAGATAGAGATAGTTTTTGTTCTCATTCATCCAGAAGTGCAGTTGGGCATAGGAGTCGTGCAAGGAGTGCGCAGGCCGGGTAAAAGTCTTAGGGTTGCAAAACTGAGTGAAGCATTTGACAGAATGTTGTTGTAGGTGTGCGCAGAGTCAAGTGACTTCAACACTTTGATGTTGTTGAAGGTTTGCCGCAAGGAATGTGTGCAAGAGTTTTCTTGAAGGACTTGAGGTCGTGGAGAAAATCCCAGGAGGGATAGGACCTTTGAATTTGTTGAAGGACAGCATAGAAAAGTTGTGCCTTGAAGGTTGGCAAGAAGCGTCGCAAGTTTGCACACAGGTGGATAAGTTCTGTGGAAGAACACTTAGTCATTTCGTGGATTGCATAAGGAAGAACGAACGGTCGATATCTTCCAGGGAAAATCAGTGAATCACCGTGAGTCGTTGGATCTCGCGGGGGTGTAGAGGGATACTGCAGATATTCCCATAGTGTTTAAAGCTTAGAAGGGGAAGAGTCGTTGATCCAAGCCAGCCAGGGGCATTAGATTATTCGTGAAATCGCCTATCGGGATTTTGTAAGAAAGGAATCGAAGATTTGGTAACGGGACTCGCGAAAGCGTGATACGCGATATCCCGACGGCTACAAGTACAGTGTATGGCCACAAGAGTTGGTGGTGGACAGGTAGCACACTATATCAGGGTTCGGGAAATGTAAAGTCCCGAAACATTGGACATCAGGATTCGCGATCTCGCAAAGTCCAAAATCCTAACGAGGTGACAGGACCGTTGAAAAGTCAAAGCCATGAGCTCATTGGAGTTTCGGCCTATCTGGACTCGGGAGTCGGAGAACCAAGTTTCTCAACACCACGAGTGCCGAGATCCTGATAGAGAAAGTCTCGACAAAGGAACGGAAGGGTCAGCGTTGAATCATATCGGGTCTCGGAGATTCGAGAGTCCTACGCTCGATCACTGACCTCGCAAGGTTGTGAAGTCCAATTCCCCAATAAGTAAAGATAGGGGGAGTCGCGCAAAGAGATCTATGGGTGCAGATTTCCTGATAGGGAAATAGAAGGACCGGTTAGTGTTCTTCGGGCTGAGGAAAGAGAAGATCCTGTGAGCAGGCGTGCCTGTGGGTGCGACACTGCGTCAACTAGTGGCCAAGGGATTTTCACAAGTTGAAGGGGTTGATTATTATGAGACTTTTTCCTTTGTTTCCAAAATGAATTCCATATGTCTTTTTCTTTCTCTTTGTGCTTCTCAAGGATGGATAATTTACTAGATGGATGTGAAGAGCACACTTTTTCATGGATATTTACAAGAGGAAATATACATGAAACAACCTCCTAGTTTTGTACAAGACTCTTCCCTTGTATGTCGGCTTCGACGTTCATTGTATGCTCTCAAAGAAGATCCCTGAGCATGCTATGAGAATATGGACAGTTGTCTGATCACTTCAATATTCAAGCATTTCCAATCATATCTTGCAGTTTACACTTGAAGGGAAGGAACTGATCTTCTGATATTAGTTATGAATGTGGCTGATTTGATTCTCACCTTCATCCATGATTCATAGTTTAAAACAAAAATTGATGGCTCAATTTGATATGATCGATCTTGGTCTTCTGTGTTACTTTCTTGGTTTCGAGGTTCATCAGTCTTCTAAAGGGATCTCCAAATACCAACAAAAAGTATTCCCTTCATTTACTTTAGTTCTTTGACATATCTAATTGTAATCCCACGCCTACTCCTTTTCAATCAGGAGTCACTCTTTCTACTAGTTTCTCTTCACCGTGAGTCAATCCATCGTTGTATCGACAACAATACAACTATTTGATAGTCTATTTCTTTTTACTCATACACATCATGACATCCTGTTTGCAGTTGGACTTGTATCTCAGTTATCTCTAGATCCTCATGAGAGTCACTTCAAGGTAGATAAGCACATTCTTAGGTGGGGACTTCTAGATTTTGTATTCAATATATTGTTGGTACTTATGAGATTGTGGGTTTCATGGATTCTGATTGGGCCAGTTGATGAACAATAGACCACTTTAGACTTTTTTTTATCGCCTTGGGTATGCTCCTATTGCTTGGTCTTGTAAAAAGAAATCAACAATTACATTATCATCTTCATCTGTAGAGGATGAGTATTGTGTTGACATATTCAATAAACCTTTGACATCGCCTCATTTTCTTCAATTACAATCGATGCTTGGGGTGAAAGAAGTCGTCATTTGGGGGTCATCTTGATTCATCCTACCTTCACTTTTTAACTTTTTCATTTTTATGATGTGTTCTTTCTTGTTTTTCATTTTTGTGATGTATTCTCTCTTTTGGGGAGAAGTTTTTTTCTACGGGTCTCTCTTTTTCTCTTTGTTTATGAGAGATGTATGTGAGATGTATCTTATCATGCCTTGGGGACTCATTTTTTTTTTTTCTCCCTATGTTTAGCTTATGGGGATGTTAGAGTTCCAATTTAGATTAGTTTTGTGAGTTGTAAAATCAAGTAGGTGATCTTATCCGCTGAGCTATGACAATCAGAAAGTGAGATATAACTCATGTTTCAACTATTTCATTAATCAAAAAGATTACATTTATAGCTTGATACTCAAGTCAACTGATTCCTATAATAGTGGATCTGATAACAGCAATAGAGGACACAGAGAGTCCATGTTTATTAACTAATCCTATAATTAGCATTTCTCCATTAATATCTAACACTTCCCCTCAATGGAGAAATGGATTTTCTACCACACCTAATTGTTTCCTGCATTCTTCAAAATTCATCTTTCCAAGAGGCTTGGTAAAGATGTCAGCCACATTATTAGTGGTATTACAATAGATCAAGTCAATTTCCTTTGACTGTATATTTTCTCTTACAAAATGGTGTTGGATTTCAATATGCTTTGTTCTAGCATGATAAATTGGGTTGTGTGCCAATTTAATAGAACTTTTATTGTCACATTTGAGAACAGTAGGCTTCATTTCCTTATTGCCAATATCTTCAAAAATTCTCCTTAACCAAACAACTTCACATGTAGCATTGCATAGAGATTTGTACTCATCTTCTGTTGACGACAAAGAAACATTGGGTTGTTTCTTACTACTCCATGACACGACCCCTGTACCTATGTTGAATGCATATCCTGAAGTTGATTTCTTGTCATGAGGATTTCCGACCCAATCTTAATTAGAGTAACCTGCCAACTCAACATCACAATTCTCAGTATACATAATACCAAAATTAACAGTTCCTTTCAGATATCGAAGGACTTTATTTCCATCTACCTAGTGGTTTTCAAGTGGCTTAGCCATGAACTGACTAAGAATGTTGATTGAATATGCTATGTCTGGTCTGGTAGTAGTGAGATAGGTCAAACTTCCCACCAACTGGCGATACAAAGTACCATTTGCCTCTTTAGTTTCATCAACACCAGATTACTTTGGATTTTGTTCTAAAGGTCTTGACATTGCCTTGCATTCATTCATATTGAATCTTTCCAGTATTGCCCTTGTGTATTTACTTTGAGTGACCATTGTTTTACCATCTTCTCTCCATATTTCCAAACCTAAACAATAATGTATTTCACCAAGATCCTTCATTTCAAAAAGCTGTGATAATTGAGTTTTAATATCTTCAATAAAGTGAGAAGCACTGCCTATTATAATCAAATCATCAACATATAAAGATACCAAAGCAACATTCCCATTTTCATCCTTTTTGACATACAAATTAGGATCATTTTTGCTTTTCACAAAACCTTTCTGTGCAAAAAAATGAATCAATCTTAGTATACCAAGATCTAGGTGTTTGTTTCAAACCATATAGAGCTTTCTTTTGTTTACACACAAGATCCTCTTGTCCTTTATTTATAAATCCTTCAGGCTGAACCAAATAAACTTCTTGTTTTAAATCACCATTCAGAAATGCAGATTTAACATCTAGTTGATGTATTTTCCAATTGTGTTGTGTAGCTAATGCAATCATGACTCTAATTGTATTTAACTTAGCTACAGGTGAAAAAGTGTCCTCATAATCAATTCCTTCATTTTGTGAATACCCTTTTGCAACTAATCTAGCCTTGTATTTGTCAACACTTCCATTTGCATTAAATTTGGTTTTATACAACCATTTACATCCTATGGGAACTTTGTTTTCAGGAAGATTTGTTAATTCCCATGTTCCATTCTTCATTATCAATTCATATTCTTCATTCATTGCATTTTTCCATTCCTTATGATATTTATCTTGTTCATAAGTAACAATTTCCACAACATTCATTACTTGTGTCATCAATGCATAATATTTATACCTAGAAGGTACTTGAATTGTTCATGATGACTTCCTTTGAGTTCCACCACTTTCATTTATTCTGCTCTGTGGCGTAAGATCCTTTCTGGGTGACTCAAGAGTGTATGTAGTATCCATGCTACTTCCACTTTGTTCCTGTACCTGTTCCTGTTCTTTTACTTGTTCATGTTCAACATCTATCTCAACTTTTACATGAGCATCATTGTCATAAGGAGTATACCAAACATCATTTTTACTTATCTCATCATATGTATTCTCATGAAAAATCACATCTCTGCTTGCAATCAACTTATGGGCACTAAGATCAAACAACTTGTATGCCTTATGATCATCACAATAACCAATGAATATACACTTAACATATTTTGCATCAAGTTTTCTTCTCTCATCTTTTGGAATATGAGAAAACGCCCTGGAACCAAATATTCTTAAATGACCAACTTCAGGTTTATATCCATAAAGGACTTCAAAAGGCATTTTCAGATCTAGAATCTTAGTTGGGCTTCTATTTTTCAAATAAACAACAGTATTAATGGATTCTGCCCAAAAACCATTAGAAATGTTTTTACCTTTCAACATGTTGCAAGAACATTCCACTAATGTCCTGTTCTTCCTTTCATCTACACCATTTTGTTGTGGTGTATGAGACACAGTGAATTGTTGAATGATCCCATTGTTCTTGCAGTAGTTATCAAAATCTCCTGAGGTATATTCTCCACCTTGATCAAATCTTAGAATCTTGATGTATTTGCCTGTCTGCTTTTCCACCATAGTTTTAAACTCCTTAAAATATTCAAATACATCACTCTTTTTCCTTATAAAATAAGCCCAAGTAAATCTATATATGTCATCAACAAATATAATAAAATACCTTGCACCTCTAAGTGACATGGTTTGCATGGGACCACAGACATCAGTATGTATTAATTCAATTATCTCTCTTTGTTTCTTCTCTTTGTGCACTGGAAATTCTTCCCTATGTTGTTTACCTAGTGCACAAGCTTCACATTCTATATGCTCATTTTTCAAAACAAGAAGTCCTTCAACCCTCAATTTGTTTTGAAGTAGCACTAAGTCATTTTGATTAAGATGTCCATACCTGCGATGCCATAGCTCAACTGTTGACATTATTGTAGATGTTAATGCTTGATGAGTGCCCCTTGTTACATCAAGCTTATACAAACCTCCAATTCTTGTTCCTGTGGCTATGACTTTATAATGATTCTAAATATCCTTCACAAAACATTTAGACTGCATAAATTCTACATTTAAATTTTGATCAGTTATTGTGGAAACAAATATCAAGTTCTTTTTTATGCCTGGAACATACAACACATTGTGAATCTGTTTCATTTGCCCATTAGGTAAATTCACACATATTACTCCATGTCCCCAAATCTTATGAGATATGTTATCTCCTAAATATGTGTGTGTATCATTTGTGCTCTCATGATATTCATCAAACCATTCTTTTTTATAATACATATGAGGTGAGGCTCATGAATCTATGAACCATGCACTTTCATCATCGGATTCTGCAGATAATGCATCTTTGGAAATAAACAACTTTAGATTCCTAAAACCATCACTGATAGAGGTGTCATTGTTCACACAATTTCCATTATGTTTTCTGAACTTCTTCTTGGATTCATTAGCTTTCCTTTTATAACAATCTTTAGCATGATGATCGGGTTTCCCGCAATAAAAACAATCATCATTTTTCTTATTATGTGCATCAAATTTTGATTGAGTCATACCTCTATTCCTTGGTTGAAACTTGTGTGTTTTCTTTCTGTCCCATGGCTTGCCCCTGTATGGTTGTTTCCCTTTGGCTACTAACGCCAATTCTGAAGTATGAGAGTCCATCTCAAACACCTTCATTCTTTCTTCTTCTTGTAGAAGAATCCCTATCAATTCAGAAAATGTAGGTGGTTGTACTCTACCTCCTAGAATTGAAATAAAGACATGATAATCTCTGATTAACCCTTTTAATGTAATAGTTACCATGTCAGAATTTGAAACTTTCTCACCAATTGCACTTAACTGGTTACATAAATCTTTAATTTTGGAAACATAGGTGGTAATATTTTCATTTGCTTCCATTTTTATGGATAGTAACTTAGTCTTCAAAAACAAAATTCTATTTGAGTTTATAGTTTCATACAAACCTTTCAATATTTTCCAGGTCTCCTTGGACGTTTTACAGTCTCTAATGTGTGGAATTATACTGTCCTTGACAGACATCCGCAACAACACTTTAGCCTTCATTTATCGTTTCTCCCAATCTGTACCAGCAACTCCCTCACGCTCACAGTAGTGGAGTCTCTCTCACCTAAGCTCTTATACCAAATCAGAAAGTGAGATAGAACTCACGATTCAACTATTTCATTAATCAAAAAGATTACATTTATAGCTTGATACTCAAGCCAATTGATTCCTATAATAGTGGATCTGATAACAGCAGTAGAGGACACAGAGAGTCCATGTTTATTAACTAATACTATAATTAGCATTTCTCCATTAATATCTAACAATGACACCTATCACTCGGCCTATTTCATTGTATAAATAAACCTTCATTCCTGTACATTAAGAAATTGATATAGTTTAGATCATTCGTTCTTTGTCTTGTTTGTAAAAATGTTTGGCGCTTCTCTATCATAGTTTTTATCTCCTTCAGTCCACAACCAATAATCAGTTGAGGCAGTGTGCAAACATAAATAATGCAGAAACAAGGCGGAGCAGTGAGTCACAACGATGTAGGACACATAATAGGGACATGATTATGCTCATAACATCAGGGTATTCTTCAACAACATTGTCACAAGGTATGGCACCACAAATATCTAGCTTCATTTTGTTCAATGTTCAAGAACCCTACCTCTCGTTTTGTACACTGTATGTTATTTTTTTTAAAGAATGATTGTTGATAATCATCCTAATTCCTCACGATTCCGGTCGATGGAAGTTAATCTTTCGGGATTTTGGAACAATGATGAAATGGAAATTAAGTTTAAAAAAACACTTGGAAATAATGGAGAAAGCGCCAGTTGTAAGCACCAGTTATAAGCTTCAGTTGTGAGAGTCAGTTGTAGGCGTGTTAAGAGTCAATTCTTAGTTAAGAGTCTAGTTGTCTTTGGTTTGCATGTAACCGACTCGGTAGAGTCTTTTCCTATATAAAGATGTAATCCATTTTCATTGAATAATACAGAAGTGAGCATAGCCTCACCGTGTGTTTGTTTGGCATATTTTATCTTGGTATCAAAGCCATGAGGAGAGGGCGTGGATAATGTGAGTTCTGGTAAGGAATGCATGAGTAAAGTTGCGTGGAGTTTTGAAGCGTGAAGGCACTTGCATGAGCCCATTTGCAAAATAATTTGCATGAGCTTGTGGCTGCATATCATTTCGAGAAGGAGCGCGGAGTTTGATGGCAAACACTGAAGCGTGCAGTGTGAGCTTGGGAGAAAGCGTGAAGGTTTTGAATGCATGCGGAGTTTGAATGGAGCATTGAAAGCATGTGCGTGAGTATTTGCATGAAGAGTTAATGCATGAGTTTATTTATTAAATAGTGAAGGTTTAGTTTGCATACGATTTGGATTTTCAAGTGGAGTTATTAAATAGTGAAGATTTGCATGTGAAGCATTTAAAATTGGTGCCACTATTTAATCATTTTTTTAATAGTGAGGTGGATTTATAAAGTTTATTAAAGGAAATTTATGATACTTTCATAAAGGTGGAGTTTTTATTATTTAAAGTGGATGTCTTTTATATAAAAAGGTGAAGATGGAGTTATAAGTTTATGCATGTGTATTAAAAGTGGATGCATGTGTGAAGTTTAAACTTAATGTGGGATATTAAAGTTTAAAAAAAAAAAGAATATTTTGGATATTAAGGTGCATGCTTGATTTAAAGGTTGATACATGCATGTGAAGTGGTGTTATGATTTAAAAGTGGTTGCATGCATGATTTAAGCTGAGAACAAAGGTATATTTGGATCAGTGGATCCGAAGGCAGAGCGACGGATTGCTCAGCACTTGACCAAAGTTTGATATTCTTGGTGATACAAAGATCCATTAGTTGACCTGGACATATGGTTAAAGACTACCATAAGAAGAAAAGTGATGAGGCTAGGAATAAACCTAGAACACATTCAAGTCATTATGTAGAAAAATCTTCAAATCAAGATCTCAGATTATTTATTGCTAGTGATGATATTGATGAACCCCCGAATTTTGACTCACGGGATCTTAGGTTGTTTGTGTCTAACGTTGTTTTATCTCCTGAAACAGATGATTCTAATGCCTGGTTTGTGGATTCTGGAGCATCAATACATATGACTTGTAATAAAAATTGGAATGTTATTTTTAAAGAAACACAGAATGGTGCCAGCATATATCTTGGAGATGACCGCACTCATCAGATCAAGGGATATGAAGAAATTCTTGTGACATTACCGAATGGTACTGTTCGCCACATTCACAATGTGGTGTATGTGCCAGGAATAAAGAAAAATTTGATCTCTGTGTCCACCATTACAGATCATAACTTGAAGGTTGAATTCTTCAAGAATTATTGCATAGTGAAGGATCTACTGGACCACTTCCAAACTGTTGCAACGGGAGTTAGAGCAGGAGGTCTATACAAACTTGATGTTACCAGGAAATCACATCATGCACTGACTTCTGCAACTACACCAACAAAGATTCTTTGGCGTCAAAGGTATGGACACATCAATCATCTTGATTTATTGTTATTACAGAAAAAGAATATGGTTGAAGGACTTCCCATGTTAAAGAATAAGAAGGTTGCTTGTGATGTATGTGCATTAGGAAAGATGCACAGAGATGAATTCCCCTCTAATCCTGATAAGAAAAAGAGAGATGTGTTAGATCTTGTGCATACTGATGTTTGTGGGCCTATCCAGACTAGGCCTTTAGGAGGTGCATTTTACTTTCTATTATTTATTGATGATTGCAGGAGATACACATGGGTTTACTTCCTTAGACGAAAAAGTGATGTTTTCGAGTACTTTAAGGAATTTAGAACCATGGTGGAAAAGCAGACAGGAAAATCCATCAAAATCCTCCATTCATATCAAGGGGGAGAGTATAAATCAGGGGACTTCAACAAATATTGCAAAGATAATGGAATAGTACAGTAGTTTACAGTGCCTCACACTCCACAGCAAAACAAAGTTGCTGAAAGGAAAAACAGAACTTTGGTAGAGTGTACACGCAGTATGATGAAAGGTAAGAATCTCTCAAATGCATTTTGCGCTGAAGCCATACATACTGCAATTTATTTAAAGAATAGAAGTCCAACAAGGTGTCTTGATAATGTTACTCCTTTCAAAGCCTTGTATGGTTCCAAACCTGCAGTTCATAATTTGAAAGTATTTGGGTGTAAGGCTTTTGCTCATATTCCAAAGGAGAATAGGAGGAAATTGGATGCTAAAGCCATTAAATGTATTTTCATTGCGTACTGTTCTGAATTTAAAGAATACAAATTGTTTGATCCTGCTACTCACAAAGTATTTGCAAGTAGAGATGTACTTTTCCATGAGCAGGAAGCAAGAAATCATGACAAAAACAGTCATGAGGAATGGCAGAGACTTCTTGATGAAGAAGTTAAAGAAGAGAAGCAGCAGCAGCAACAACAACAACATCAGCAGCCATCCCCGCAACGACAACAGTAACAACAACAAGAAGGACTCAGTGATATGAACAATTCAAGCAGTCACAGTTCACCTAGAGGTGAAGACAAATCTTCACAAAGTGGGGAGGAAAATAATCAGTTGAGAAGATCTTCAAGACAAATTGACTCAAGGAGTATATTCATTTAATTTAAGATTTTATAATTGAAAGTGAAACTAATTTTTTTAATCAAAACTTCATTACTAAACGGTTACTTTCTTATCCAAAAAAGTTAATTTCTTATCAAAATGGCTCAATTTAAAAAAAATAAATTTATTAAAGAATATTTTTTTAATAAAATTTAATTATTAAAAAGTTAATTTGTTATCCAAACTTCATTCATTTCATTTTTAAAGGATGTAATTACGCCGAAAGGCGTATACCTATTGATAATGGGCAGAATTAATCACCTTTTAATCATAAATTTCAATCTTACGGTTCGTAATTGAAGATGCTGGCATATTCTTAGTCGTCCTCTCTAATCAATGGATGAGATTTTGATAAATTAACTTCCGTTCATTTATAAAGACGTCCGATTACTTTTTCACATTTACTAAATCAAATTAAAAAATTACTTGCTCATCACCAGATTGCCACGTTCAGTAATTAACAAATAACAATAACGATTAAAAAACTGGGCAAATACGTATCAGCGCGTGGATGTAAATTGCAGCGCGTGGATGTAAAACGTTTTACAGTGCGCCGTCATTTTTAAACCCAAGCGGATGCTTATGGCCGCGTGGAAAATTGGCCGCACCTTACCTTCCCTTCCCGGCCAGCCCCATCAGAAGACGATTCGTTTCAAACTAAAATCAGTTCACTCAATCAATGCCAATCCCGGAAGACGTATCCTCCACGCACGCCACCCGTCATTCAAATGGTCCCTCCTCTCAGAAGCCATTCAATATCTTTCGGCGTTTTTCAGCCGCGATTTAGAGGCTGCGCTAGTTTTAAACCAAACTTTCTTTGATAAGAAATATAAAAATTCAAAACATGACTAAAAAATGTACAAATTCCAGCCCCAAATCTGACTGAATAATTTGTCGCCATACAAGTCTTCGAATAATTCGGAACTGTAAAAGTCTTCGACATTGAATGGTGACTATGGATACTACACGGGGAAAATAAAATTCGGAAAGTCCATGAAATAAACGGAAGTCTAGGTCCGACATTCGAGACTTCCATATGAAATTGGAACGGTTCAACTCGTCTACTTTTTAATTCATTTTGATAGTCGGTGATTTTACTTATTTTACTTTTATATGGATAAAAAATAAAACAATTAAACTCCTATAAAATTAGTCTGGCTGATTCAGACACTCGGGCCAGTCACCAACGTGCGGGAATAATGCAATTTAATCTCCATTGGAAACTAATGCCAATCAATATTCTTACGAATCAACGTTTGAGAGTGATGCCAAATTGCCCATCAACAGTGTTATTGACTGGTTTTGCAGGCAACATCGAATGAGACATAGTCACGTTCAACAATTTTATTTGTGAAGAATTCCGGTGAGAATTTTCATCCTCATGCGACCATTTCAAGTTTAACACAGTGAAATTCATAAAGTCTACATTTCAAATTTAACACACTGAAATTCATAAAGTCTATCCTGCTTGCTGCTTCAAATGAATTTCCTGTGTCATATCGATACACGCGCTATTCAACTCTGATCTGCCTTATATAATGGCATTCAGCGTATCGTAATATGCATATTGGTATTTGCGTTCCCGTTGCAAATAAGAAAACATCTTGCATACAACTGTAAAGGCTAAGCTGTTGTTAAAGTTATTAACTTGCCCGGCCTCTCATCACTTGACGACTTTCAAAATCCGAAATTATGTATTCAATACTGAAAAGGATGAGCGTGCCGCCTTCGTCCATGAAAACTTCGCAGGAAGAGTTAATGAACCCTACCAGATACGAAAATATAGCGCTTGCGGATATGTGGAAAGATACTCAAGGAGCACACTCTTGGAATGGGTTATTAGATCCCATGAATCCTGTTTTGAAAGCGGAGATACTGAGATCTGGTGAATTTGCAGAGTTATGCTATGATGCATTTGATAGTAAACTTTCCACCAATGATTTTGGTGGGTGTAAGTACAGCCTTGATAAACTGTTTGACAGCTGTGAAAGGGCTGGTAATTTGGGAGCTTACTCTAGCGCTGGCTATGAAGTGACCAAGTATTTGTACGCGGAAACGGATACATTGGGGAGGCCGATAGAGCAATCCGTTTGGATTGGCTTTATTGCAGTCTGCACAAACGCCGAAGAGATACGAAGACTAGGGAGGCGGGATATTATAGTAGCATGGAGAGGAACCGAAACACGCCAAGAATGGATACAGAATATTAGAGACATTTTAGTTCCTGCTCGATTATCATTTAGTCGTTTCAAGCACAAGGGCGTCAGAGCCGGATTAGCAACTACTGCTCGTTTGAAGGGCAAGGGCGTTCGAGACCGAGTATCAAGTACTACTCGTATAGACGACAAGGGCGTCCGAGTCGAGAAGGGGTTTTTAAGCTGCTACATCTCCAAAGGACAGGATTCAAGATGTGCCAGAGATACTGTTATTTCAGAAATTCTAAGACTGGTAGATGAATATAAGGATGAAAGTTTGAGCGTAACCTTGACTGGACACAGCTTAGGGGCTGCTCTGGCAACGTTAAGTTCATATGACGTTAAAAAAATCCTTAACTCAAATTTACCGGCACGGCCTATACCTGTGACTGTATTTGCATTCGCAAGTCCGCGCCTAGGGAATAGAGCCTTCGCTCTGCGAATGAAGGAGTTAGGAGTGAAGGTGTTGCGGTTGGTGAATAAGAACGATGTTGTTCCCAAAGTTCCTGGACTTGTTTTCAACGAAAATTCATGTGGCTGGTTGAGTAAACTGTTTGATTGGCTTCCTTGGACATATTTTCATGTGGGTGTGCGAATTGTTTTGGACAACAACGACATCCGTAATCTTGATCCTTCTTACGCTCACAGTTTAAAGGTTTATCGTCATCTAATTGAAGACTACGTGGGAAAGGGTAGACCTTTCGAATCCTCAGGGCTAAGAGAGCCTGCTCCGGTTGCAACGACTTATTGATTGGAGACCTTAGCATTTCCCTTATTGGTGGCAGTACCAGTATCAACAACAGCACTAAGATGAAATTAATAAATGGGAGTGGGCTAATTCGGAAGCAATCTTCCTTTCGAGTTATTTTTTCTTCAAGTTATTTGCTGTTTATTTTTTAAATTTTCTGTCAATCTAAAAGATTTTTTAACATTTGAGTTGATTTAAAATAAGGTAAAATTCGACTAAGATAATGTTCTCAAATACATGAAACTTTAATTTATAAACTTACACTATTCCTGAAAATCTGACTGGAATTAAGCCCATTTTTTACCTGAAAAATTAAACTGAAGAAGGTCAGAAATTAACTTACTTTTAATAAATCTGGACAAAAACAAGAACTTGAACTAGTAAGATGATCGATCGAGTGAATCACCTGAAACGCGTGAGTTACTGACTGAATCAGAACTTTTGTCTATTATTTTATTTTATCTTTTGTCCTTTATTATCGCAATGAGCCCCTTCTGATGAGGACTTTTCTAACAAAGGGTATATCAGAATTAAACGCTTTTCTATCATTCCAATAGCTTATATCAGAGACTTGTCAAGAATTTCCATTGCATAATAATCTTATACTTTTTAAGATATATCGATGTCAATTCATTATTCACTTTATAAAAAGGTATATCAGAAGTAAACCCTTTTCTATCATTCCAATAGCTTATATCAGAGACTTGTCAAGAATTTCCATTGCATAACAAACTTATACTTGTTAAGATATATCGATGTCGATTCATTATTCAATTGCTAGCATAAAACATAGAGGTGGAGGTGATGAGGAAACAATAGTATTCATCTCATTACCTAAAAAAGTAAATTCATAGCCTTGTACTTTAACAAGGAAAGTTTGATCAGTGTGCGTTCTTTAATATTTAGTTCAACTCTGAGATTTTTCTCTTGGACATGTTAAAGTGACGAAAATAAAGAAACACTTAATATTATACACAAATCCTGTTTATATAATTACACCACGTCAAAATAAAAAACATGAAACAATATGTTATGAAACATTAAAAAACATGAAATATGCTATGAAACATTAAATTGAAGAAGATATAACAAAAGATAAAGATAACTAAATTATGACATAGAATATCCACAAATCTTGTTAATATAATTACACCACATTAAAATAAAAATCATGAAACAATATGCTATGAAACATTAAATTGAAGAAGATATAACAAAAAATAAATATACATATTCTATGACATAAAATAGGTTAAAATTCCCAACCGGACCTATGAGATTTATGAAAGATGAATTCAATTAAACCATTAAGCACTTGATTACTACAATCAAAATATTTATATTTATCGGTTCTTTTGAATTATCCGATCATACAAGAAAAAATATACTATATTTAATAGAGTTCATGCGACTCCTCTTCACCACACATAGTCAAAGCTTTCATATCAGAAATGATATAGAAAATGAGTGGATAATCACTTACATGTTTCTTTTTTTCCAATAACCTCACGCATGGAGAGAGCACAAAATGACCTAGAAAATGAGGGGAGAATCCCTTGCATGTTATTTTATTCCAATGAACTCACACATGGAGAGTCTAAGCACTCTATCGACGTTGCTATAACATTTCCTTTAGTTTCAAGGTCTAATAGGCCCTTCCATTCAAACTAACACAAACAAGAATTTATTAAACAAAAATTTAATGGCTTTATAAGCATATGACCTCTCTCTACATTTTCACATGGACAATAGCCTTCAAGAAAAATGAGACAATTTCTTCCACGTTTAACACATCAAAAACATAAATAAAACATTCATTCTCCATATGAACAATTAGATTCTTGGTTCAAAAGGCATCTGAATTAACATTATTTTTTTTTTTAAATTACAATTACAATTAGAAATGTTTCAAAGGGCTTCACTTCTCTAGTGGCCCCAAACAACTTCTTACAATCCCTAATCACAATTACCTACTTACTTATGGCATCTAAGTGTCATCAATTACAAATGTTTCAAGGAGCTTCACTCATCCACTCGCTTGAAACAACCTCTTACTATTTACAATCACAATCACCTACTAATCTTAGTGTCATCAATTACAAATGATTCGACGAGCTTCACTCCTCTACTACGTCAAACAACTTCTTACTATCTACAATCACAATCACAATCACAATCACCTATTAGCCTCGGTTTCATCAATACACCTTAGTGTATTAATTTTTTCCACAAATTTAAAAAAAAAAATAACCTTTTATAGTTATTGTTTTTTATCCTTATCTAACTTATCTTTTTTGCATCAAGCTCAATTTTTTTCTCTTTACCTCTTTCTTTGATCCATTCTCCTAATCATGTGCAACTCGTCCTCCTCCTCCTCTTTCCCTATGTGACTATCTCTTCTACCACCACGTGCCTCTTACATCCATGGATCCTCAATAAAATTCGGTAGGATTCTTAAAATTGATGCCATGGATCCTAAATCCACCCACCATATTTAATTCATAAATGTGCTAGCACGGCCATGTGAAGGCGTGCGACGAAAATTATGGTGTTTATCAAAATCTCTTAAGGATTTAAACTTGGGCCATCCAATCCTTAGTGCATAGGTCAATGGTAACGGACTCCAGAGGTGGATTTTTTTATGACATCATAGAAGCCCAGTGCCCCCACATTAAGCGGTGGCCATTGATTAACTCAACAAAGGGGATTCAGTTGTGGAGGCTCGAATGATTCTGGTTCACAAATATTTTGTCCAATTTAAACTCTTCAATCTAAATAGACCATTGGAAACATTTTTAGAGGCCTAGGTGCTTCGTTACTCTCCACCCCTACGTGGTCTACAATCCGATCAGATTCTCTAGCATCATACGCATTGAGTAACACAAGCATGATCTCATGTTAAGGCCACTTACTATAGCTAGAACTCCAATTGTACCTTCTTTTTGATTGATTTCATACTTTACACTAAATGTATGTTAGCTTCTTCTTAATTACACTATCATCATCTTCATTACTTCTTCTACCCAACTGTCCTAAACATTTTTATATAGTGTTACCTCCTTTTCATATGTCCTAAACATTTTTATATAGTGTTACTTCCTTTTCATATTCGCACTGATGTTCTTGTCATTTCTTACGAAATCATCATCAATAAGACATGATAACACCTTCTCTTTTTATTTTCTCCCATCTCTCTTCTTTTGTATCTTGGAATCATGCTTCTACAATTCTCAATGTTTCTTACTTCCTTCTCTATTTTAGATAGGAGATAAGGTTTGGTTGCATTTATCGAAAGAGCACCTCACAACACCCCATCGGAAGCTGCGTCGACTCTGATATAGGACTTAGACCATCACCAAGGTTGTGGGTGGCAATGATTTTGAATTAAGTATTCTTCATTTCCTTGGCCTACATTTGATATTTAATGTAGAACTTTTTTGACCATATTTTCTACCTCTCTTGGAAACTTTGGATGTGGCCAAGCAGTTGGCCCCTACAAAAGTCAATCCTTTCTACATCAAAAAAGCGACAATTGATCAGATAATGGTCACCAATACAAAGGACACCCGCCAACATAGTATCAAACTCTATCGGGTCATCAAAACATGACAGCTTCTTCATCAGGGAAAGTGGCTCACGAGGAGTCAGGTTTAGTAGAATTTTCCTCATCTGATGTAGGAACTTGATGCAATGGATACCATTACTTCCTAAGGGGGAGTAATGATCCATTTGGATATTGGTTTCCACCCACCTATTCCACTAGCTCGAAGACCAATTTCCATTTTGATAGTTTTTCCCTACTTTTTAAGGTTCTAAACTTCCGGGGCCATTTTGAGGCCCTAAACAATGTTTTTTGGACCCTCCAAAGTCACATTGTAGGAATTAGCGAGATTATTATGGAAACATGTGTATTTCTCAGATTGTTCTTTCCAACCAGATATTGTGCACCTAAAATGGAGATCGTTTTCAAAAGTTACGACCCCGGGAAATTGATGTACCAACTTACCCCATCGAGGCCCACATGACATTTGGCGCTTCATCTCTTAGGGTTACGTTTTTTGACATTTAGGGTATTATTATTTATGTTTTATGTTAAAAATTCATTTGGAGCTTCATTGTAACGAGCTTCTTATGAATTAGCACAGCCAACAATACATCTATTCTCAGAGATAAGCTACCACCATTCTAGGTAGCTTGTGTGCTTTTGCATTTTACAGTGTTTTGTATTTCAAATAGTCATTAATAGAATTTGAGATTTACTGTACTACTGTGTTCTTTGTCATATCTCTATGTAATTGTTTGTTATATCTCTACCTTCATATCGTTCCTAAAATAATATGGATCATTGGAAAGTGAAGGAAAGGCAAGGCATGGAATGACATGTCATGGAAAGGCATGATATGGCATGGCGTGGAAAGGAAAGGAAAGGTAAGGAAAGACAATGTAAGGGAAGGCCAGGAAAGAAAAAGGAAAGTGAAGGCTAGGCAAGCAAGGGAAAGGAAAGGCAAGGTTTGGCATTAATGACATACTTTATTTTGGATGCCCCATCCAGTTAGCATCTTGCACATTCATCCATAGAGTTGGCTATCTTGGAATTCACACATGTGGAGTCGTTGCATGCATGCACATTCTTGATGGGAACATTCCACGTGGACAGTTGGCATTTGAATTGGCTTGATGCCTATTTTTGGTGGTGTCCCCTTCATGAGAATTATTTGGTGCATACTACTACTATTTTTGGATGAGGATGAATTTCTTTGGATTAAGGAGAAATCTAAGTAATTACTTATTATAATATTTATTTGACTTTTCATGAATTTAGTTATCAAATAATAATATTTTATTATATAATAGAAGAGACTCACTCTATAAAAAAGAGTTCTCTTTGTTTATTGCAAAGGCTAGAGAATTTGGGAATTTGTGAGTTCTCCTCTTGGGATACATTGTAGAACATTCTAGCACGATTAATGGAGAATTTGATGTATATTTTCATTTGATGAGAGGATTTATTGTGCACTCATATTTTGTGTGTTGATTTTGTATTAAGAAACCCTTGTAACACATTGTCATTATCATTATAATGAGCCATGTTTCATTTTGAATAGATTAATGTGAGGTTTGAACTCTCTTATTTATATTGTGATTATGTTAGCTTACATGATTGTTATTATTGGCTCCATGAGTATTAACTAGGATGAGTCTTCAGTCCTTTGTCAGATTTAGGTAATAAGAACCATTAATTGTGCATGGATTTAGTGCTTAGCAATATTTTCCACCATAAACGTTTTGTTAACGTGTAGCCCAAGTATTTATGATAACATTAGAAAAAACAAACTATTCTTATTTACATAGACTTCATTAACACTTTAAAATGTAATTAATCAAATTAACTAAATGCATACACATAAAATGAAAAAAACAATGAGATTCATAGAAAATGTGCCATGATATATATACATACATATATATATATATATATATTCAACATCATCTAAATTGTATTTTTTTACAAAATGGCAGCAAGTACAGTAACATAAAAAACAACCATATGGTGGCCTAGTAATCTAAAAAGGATCCAGAGAAGGCTAAGAATAACTCAGAACTCACAGAGGCAACTAAAAACGCTCAGAATTTCTCCAGTAGACAAAGAAACGGAAAAAATTCAAAGTTCCCAAAACTCAGTGAAAACGATATTCACAGTCAAAGTTGTGGTAAAAAAGGGCAAGTCAATAGGGGGCCACATCATCATCAGTACTACTGACGTCAGCAACTGACATGGAAGGGTGATGTCAACATGACGAATGTTGATGTCAGCATGCCATGTGGCAGCACCAAAAGCTGCCACGTGTCACCCGCCAATGAGTTTTTTGGGGATCCATGTGGACCAGTAGAAAAGTGCCACATGGCACCCCCAAGGATGCCACATGGAACCACCTAGGAAGCACCACATGCCATGTACGGATTGATGGGGCGATTGACGTTAGCAGACAAGTGGATTAATCAATGGGTGCCACGTTTCCCAATCAGTGAGCGACATGTGGCATCCCTGAAATGTCCAATAACAACCCGTGAATAGATTTCAACAATTTAAAAAGTGGCAAGTCTACCAAATCTGGCGGACCACGCCAACTTTAGCAGCAGTTGGAAGGAATTCTAGCGACTCCACTAAAGCTAGTGGGAGTCAAATATATTGCAACTATATATATACAACCAACATACAAAAATGGAGTCTCTGGGATTCAACCCCGAAACCTTTGTGATGCCCAAGCCTTAACAAATGCACCCACAAACAATGTGCCATGGGTACCTCTTAGTACATTCGTCGATGTTTATTACTTAAAAGGTGTAATCCTCCTCGAGTCAGGGGGAGAGGCGCAGACCGTACGACCTGGGAGCATGGATTTTGAGACAATACAGTCATCATTGCAGGTTGTAGAGGGCATGAAAAATGAGACAAAATTCTTCTTGGGCCTGGGAGTGCCAGAGTCGGATCAGAAAGTAGAGATAGTCATTTTTGGGTAATTCGACGCCACAAATTCAGTGGTGATGTATGTTTTCTGATCTGAGCATTATTTCTACACCTTGATTTCAGAATGAGGTATATTTATGTATTTGACAAATTATTTTGCTGAGTTAATGAAAGAGCCTACCCTTTTGAGAGCAAGACCCGGAGACGTAGTTCACCAGGGATGAACTTCGTAATCAAGTTTTTATGTTCAAATTTGATGCTTATGTCTCTTCATTTTTAATTTTTCCCTTCTTTAATGGTGCACTTTAATTTATGCTCATTTAATACAATTCTTTATAAGTCACGATGAAAAGATCTTGGATCATGTTGGTATCACAACAATCATCTTTGAATTGAATTGTTGAGTGTGAATGCTTACTAGGCCCAAGCATAAGCAGGGTGAAGGAACTCTTAAGACTTTCAATCCCGAAGTTGGTTGTGTATCAAGAAGGAAGAAAATGGCAGAAGAGGACAAGTGTGATGAAGAGGAGAAAAATTCCACATGGTCTTTTATCTCATGTCAGAAATGGTCGAGCGAATGTATGGAGATTACAAGAAGAGGATCAAGAAGAAAGGGAAGAAAAAGGAAGCACATGCAGATGATGATTCTTCGATAAACCAAGGGAATGGAGGAGATCCTCTTGAGCCTCTGTCTTCACCTTCGAGTTCTAGTTCTTCTTCCTCTGAGCATTCTCAACATTCTCATCATTATAGCCATAAAGCCTCTTTTAAGAAACCATTATTAAAGCTTCATGTAGAATTTGATTTACCTATGTTTAATGGAGATGCTAATCCTGAAAAGATACATAATTGGATATGACAGGTTGAAGTGTATTTTCGTGTCCATCATATTGATGAAGAGGAAGTTAAAGTGAAAGTGGCTTCTCTTCGGTCAGAAGGCACCTCTCTCATATGGTGGGAGAGAAAGCTTCAGGACATAAGTAAGTGTAGTAATCTTCTTTCCTCATGGTCGGAATTTAAATCAGCGATAAGGAAACAATTTTATCCATTAGGGTATTTACATAAAGCAATGATGGAATGACAAACTTTAAGGAAAAGTAAAGGTCAAACTGTACAAAGTTTCACACAAGAATTTAGAAAGAAATCTCTTGCATTGAATATTCCTTTGGATTCTTATGAAACTTTAATGAAGTATATTGGCACACTTCACAATTATATTCATCATACTTTAATGTTGTTTAACCACACTCATCTTGACGAAGTTTGTGTGCTATCTAGTCACCTCGAGAATAGGGGGAAACATGTTTAAGAAGATCCCACAACGAAAGCTTCCAATTTCCCACAAAATAATTTTAAGAAGTTTAACAGGAAGGACAAGAATATTGCTACAGTTACGATAGAAGGAGGAAAACCATATTGCACTCATTGCAAGAAGAGCATTCATGATGAAGAACATTGTTGGAAACTTCATCTAGAAAAGAAACCGAAACAGGTCGGTGGAAAGAGAAACACAAAGATCGTTTCTACGGTACAACAAGATCTTGGTTCTGATTCAGGAGATGAAGGAAAGATCACAGCGGTTGGAGTACAAGGTAAATATTCTCTTCATGCTAGTTCAAGTTCCAATGATGAATCTCATCTTGATGGATGAAAGAGGAATGAGTTACTTCTTATAAGAGTTGTATCTAAACATACTAAGATAGATACATTATTTGATATGGGTTCCCAAGTAAACTTAATATCTGAAGAACTTGTCAAGAAAATGGATCTTGAAACAAAACCACATCCGAAGCCTTGTCCTCTTGGTTGAGTATGTGATAAAGCAAAACTTAATGTCACCAAACAATGTAGGATCAAATTTGTTATTTCTTCAAAATTGACTGATGAAGTGGATTTGGATGTTGTACCACTTCATATATGTGGCATAGTGTTTGAAAGTCCTTATCTTTATGATATAATAGCATTTTTCTTTTGTCATGAGAATAAATACCACATTACTAAAAGGGGAGTGGAATAAATTGTTAGAGCTCACAGCATGAGGATAAATACAACACTTGTTAGTGTAGGTCAAATCAAAAGATTCATAAACACTAATAAGAGATCTGTACTCATGGTTGTCGGAGAGAAATATGTCGGGACATCTGACGCTTTCCAAGGGTGTGATCCATCTCATAAAAAGAAATTAATTGATATTGTTTCTAAGTATGATGATATTTTTCAGGAACCAAATGGATTACCTCTTAAGAAGAAAATCCAACATGAGATACATCTTCAACATGATTCTCCTCTTCCTAATGCGGGGATGTACAGGATGTCAGTTGTGGAGATGACAGAGATCAAGAAGCAGGTACAGGGATTATTGGATCAAGGGGTCATCAGGCCCAGTTCATCTCCTTGTGGTTCTTCAATCGTGATGGTGCCAAAAAAGGATGGAACATGGCGAATTTGTTTCGATTACCGGGCTTTAAATAAAATCAAGGTGAAAAATCGATACCCTCTTCCTCACATAGATGATTTACTTGATCAATTGAAGAATGTTGTCTATTTCACTAAGTTGGATTTATGTAGTGGATATCATCAAATCAGAGTCGGAGAATAGGATGCATGGAAAACTTCCTTTAAAACCAAACATGGATTGTTTGAGTGGTTGGTTATGTCTTTTGGGATTTGTAATGCTCCGACAACTTTCATGCACGTGATGAATGATGTATTCAAGCCTTTCATAGATGAATTTTTGATTGCATATTTCGACAACATTCTTGTTTTTAGAGGGACCTGGGATGAGCATGTGAGACATGTAAAGCAAGCATTGGATACTTTGCAAAGGGAAAATATGTTTGTAAAATTGTCTAAGTGTGAATTTGGCAAGACTGCACTTGTGTACTTAGGTCATATTATAGGAGGAGAAAAATTGAAAATTGACCCTTCCCAAATTGATTTAATTGTAAATTGGCCTGAGCCAAAAGGTGTAACTGAAGTTGAAACCTTCTTAGGTGAACTCCAATATTGGAGGAGATTCCTTCTCAATTTCTCCTTTATAGCATCTCCTTTGCATTCCTTAACCAGTGTGAAGAATACTTTTCAGTGGGAAGGAAAGAAACATAAGGCTTTTGACACTTTGAAAAGGAAGATCAGTACCACACCAGTATTAGCACTGTCAAATCTTCAACATCCTTTTGAGATCAAGACAGATGCCAGCATATACACCATGGGTGCAATATTGATGCAATATCGTAATCCTATCTATTACCACTTTGAAAATTTTAACCAAGTTGTTGTTAACTATCATACATATGATAAAGAGTTGTATGCATTAGTCTAGAGCATAAAGAAATGGAAGCACTACTTGTTAGGGAAGGAAAAAATCATACATATAGATCACCAACACTTACAGTATCTTCAATCACTGACCAAATTGCAACAATCTCGACACTACAGATGGATGGGTTTTCTACAACAATTTCACTTGGTAATCAAGTACAAAAAGGGTACAAGTAACAAGGTAGTTGATATACTTTCTAGACCTCCTATTGTTTCTTCTGTTATTTTGAAGAATATTTCTTTATCTCATGATAGTTATGTAGAAAAATATGCCATCGATGAAGATTTTAAGGAAGTATATGTGAATCTAACCCTTGGTGCACAGGTAGAGAACTATTATCTACAGGGAAAACTACTCTACAATCTTGGGAAGCTATGTATTCCTACAAGTGAACAAGTCCATGTAATATGAGAAGCTCACACTTCTCTTGTGTCTGGGCATTTTGGGGTAGGAAAAACTATGGATCATTTGCATAGGTTTTGTTACTTGCCTCAAATGAAAACAATTGCAACTAAATATGTAAAGGGGTGTGTGATGTGTTCTACTTGTAAGCCCACTAATAGAAAACTGGGGTGATACTCACCACTTCCTGTTCCATCCCATCTATGGGAAAGTTTATCCACGGATTTTGTAGGGGGTTTACCAATGACCAAAGGGGGTCATGATTATTTGTATGTTGTAGTGGATAGGTTCAGCAAGATGTGTATCTTGATGCCATGTAAAAATAGGATCATTGTTGAGAAGACTACTAATCTCTTCTTTCATCATGTTTGGGTTCACTTTGGATTACCTACATATATCGTCTCGGATTGAGATACTCGATTCCTTTGAGACTTTTGGACTAGCCTGTGGAGAATGATGGACACCAAATTGAAGAGAAGCATTTCTTTCCATCCATAGTCGGATGAATAAACAGAGGTGGTAAATCGAACAATGGTACTTTTGCTTCAAGGCTACTGCAGCAGGCATCCCAAGTTATGGGATGAGCAGATTCCCTATGTACAACATGCGTAGAGCCAACATTTACATTCATCCACTCAGAGTTCACCTTTTGAGACATGTTTTGGGTACCTACCAAAGGTTCCTTTGGACTTGATGTACAAGATATATGTTGATGTAAATGAATAAAAAACAGAGGATAGAGCCTGGAAGTTCATCCAGAGGACTCAACAGATACACCAGGTAGTTAAGGAACATATGGAAAAAATTAAAGAACAATATAAATACTGGCATGATAAGCACAATGTTGATCATCAGTTCCAGATTGGAGACCGGGTATGGCTTCACATCAACAAGGAGAGATTGAAGGGTGAAGGAAAGAAACTTAAGCCCATTCGTTATAGACCCTTCACTATCATGGAGAAAAGTGTTACCAATGATTTTCATCTGGATCTTCCACCTTATATGCAGATTTACTTAGTTGTGAACGTTGAGAATTTGAAACTTTTTGAGCCTCCCATGATCATCAATCAAGATGGGGAAGTTTCAATACAATCAGTTGATGAGTTTGCACCCGAGTACTTGGATGAACTACAAGAATATATCGTCCTGGATAGGAGGACGAGGACTTCACACATGGGTGATGTTGATTATCTTCGAGTAGGCTTAAAAGACACACATCCAAGAAAGGCAAAGTGGATTGAAAAGGACAAAGTGAGAGGACACTTCCCTCACTTACCAGTAGATTGATGAAAGATTTTGGTGGTCCGAAAATCTCTCAGTGGGAAGGCATGATCCAAAAAGGATCCAAAGTAGGCTAATAATAACTCAGAACTCACTGAGGCGACTCAAAACGCTCATAATGGATCCAATAGATAGAGAAAGGGAAAACATTCAAAGTTCCCAAAACTTAATGAAAATGGCATAATCGTGAAGAGCACGTCACAAGCTTTCTAATGGAACAAACGACTCGTCAAATGGATTTATCGTTTGAAATATATTTGTGTTCAAATTTGTGGTCAAATATGGCAAGTCAATAGTGGTCACATCATCATCCATACTGTTGACATCAACATGATGTCAACAGATGACATTGTAGGGTGAAGTAAAAATGACAATTGTTTATGTCAGCATGCCATGTGGTAGCACCAGAAGATGCCACGTGTCACTCGCCAATGTGATTTTCAGGGGTCCATATGGACTAGTAGAAAAGTGTCACGTGGCCCCTCTAGGAGACGCCACATGGCACCACCCAGGAAACACCACATGTTATGTACGAATTGAGGGGGAGATTGATGTCAACATACAAGTGGACTAATCAGTGGGAACCACATGGCCCAATAAGCGGGTGACACATGGCATCCACAAAACGTCTAATAACAACCTGTCAATGGATTTCAAAAAATAAAAAAGTGGTGGGTCCGCCAAATTTGGCGGACCGCTACAACTTTAGCAACAGTTGGAAGGACTTATAGAAACTCTGCTAAATTTAGCAGGAGTCAAATATATTTCAACTATATATATACAACCAACATTCAAAAATGAAGTCTGTGGGATTCGACCCCAAAACCTTCGTCGATGCCCAAGTCATAACAAATCTGACCACAACCAATGCACCATGGTACCTCTTGGTACATCCACCCATGTTTATTTCTTAAAAGGTGTAATCCTCCTAGAGATGGGGTGAGAGGCGCGGACCGTACAACCTGCGGGCATGAATTTCGAGATGGTACAATCATCATTGCAAGTTACAGAGGGCACGAAAACTGAGACATAATTCTTCTTGGGCCTGAGAGTACCAGAGTTGGATCAGAGCGTGGAGACAACCATTTTTGGGTAATTCGACACCATGAATTCAATGGTGATGTTTGTTTTCTGATCTGAGCATTATTTCTACAGCTTGATTTTAGAATAGCATGACGTATATTTACGTATTTGCCAAATTATTTTGCTGAGTTAATGAAAGAGCCTACCCATTTGAGAGTTGGACCTCGAGACGTAGTCTACCAGGGATGAACTTCGTTATCAAGTTTTTTTGTTTAGATCTAATTCTTATGTCTCTTCATTTTTAATTTTTCCCTTCTTTAATAGTGCACTTTAATTTATGCTCTTTTAATACAATTCCTTATAAGTCACGATGAAAAGATCCTGGATCACCTAGATACAAAATGAAAATCATTGGTCATTCATTGACCATTATCATCCTCGCCACAACCTGTAGAAACAAAAGAACATTAAAAATTTGAGGATGCCATAAAATAAATAAATCACTATTGTGAAATTATCAAATGTGACACATACATGTGTATGCGGTAGACTGATTAAGCATGCTACCTCTATAATAACATCTATGGTGGAGATAGATAATGGTGTATCCATGGGCGTAGACGGTCTTCTACATGGGAATAACAACTACAAAACAACATACAATAAAATATCGATATAAATAAACATAATACTATATGAATATATAACGATGAAAACAAAGATATGGTTAATATACTAACCTCCTCCGTGAAGATTTGTTGTCAAAAGGAATAAATATGTCAACAAAAAGTATACCTGCAACTCAAGCATATGTTAGGCTCACATGGACGACTACTATGTCCATGTACCCTCTCCTTATTGGAATCTATTGTGCGAGCTAAAGATCCAACCCCTCTATCAATGTCACCGACAGGCACCTCTAGTCGAGATACTGCAACAAAGCTACCATGTTTCACTAGGATCCGAGTCAATGATAATATAGCTACATGTACCTGTTGCAAGATCTATGCAATAGGATGATGTTGGGTAGGGGGTCATAAATTTTTCCTAGGGGGATGAGGGCCTAACATGGGATCACTCCTAGCATGCTCGCAGTCTTGTGCAGACCCTCGACACACCCCCTGGAAGTCACCCATGTCAATGTAGTTCACATGCTAAACCCAAAATAAATACAACCCATAATTTCTGTAAAAAATATAAAGGCACCTCCCTGTTATTGCAAGGAGGCTTATCAAATACCATGTACCACCTATCAATCAAGTTTTCACTAACTTGTGTGTGGACACATCAATCAATGCAAATTTTTTTCTTGTTCATAAGTGGTTTCTATCTAGATCGAGGATCAATAAAAATAGACATCAGTTGTTGTTTTGAAATACCTAAGTTTCTAACTTGGTTTCTATCCAATCCAGTGTTGTAATACTCAAACTTTATTTTCCTATATTAAGAAATCGAAGTCAATTTCCCTTGGACACTTACAATGGACCTCAAAATGACATCCAATGTAGTGGCCAAGAACTCTATTCTTGGTTCTCCTGTGCCCCTTAATTGATTTACATGTATTCTTAATGTGTCCAGACTCTCATCAATTTGGGCATTTATGTTGGTTGGTTGTTGTGGGTTGGGGTTTTTCTCTCCTTGGTCTATTGGTTGGAAGTTTACATTGTCTCTAGGTTCCATTTTATAATATATGCTGCAATTTAATAAGTGGACTTATGACTAAGGCATTACAAGAAAAAAAAAATTATTCCAATAAAATCACTAACATAATTTTGTGTAAAACAAAGAAAAACCATGTGTTATCTTTTCAATGAACTTGAAAAAAAACTATACAAGATTAGTGAATTGTTGAGAGATTTACATTCAAGGATTAATTATATGTAATAATTATGTATTGTGAGCCTTGGTAATAAGTTTTCAATGACATTTGGATTTACATCCATAACTTCTTACTAATTGTTTTGTATTTTTGCAAAGCCAAAAGCGGAAATGAAAAAAAATCAACCATACCTTTATTGCAATGGAAACTGTGGAAAGACCTCGGCTCGGTCTTTCGGTCTTTGTTTTTCCTCTATTAATCCTCTTTCCTTGATCCAGTTGGGAAAATCATGAGGCACAGTGTGCAAATGAGTATATAACTTGTCTGTGGTCCCTTAAAAATTCAGCAAAGTTGGAATGCATACGCATTCCTAGAAACGCACATATGTTCTCAAGAATGTGCATGTGTCTCAAGAACACATGCACATTCCTTCCAACGAACCTATGTGGAAATTTGACTATAGGTTCAGGCCTTGGAAAACCTATAGGATTAAGAATGCATGTGTGTTACTGAGAACATACACCCATTCTTGAGAATACGCTCCCATTCATGTGAGTGCGCTCACCAATTCCTGAGAATACTCACCCATTCATGCGAATGTGCACACCTATTCCTTTGAATATGCACCCGTTCATGCAAGTGTGTGCACCTATCCCTGATAATATAAACCCATTCATACGAGTCTTCATTCATGATGACCCCCATGCCACTTTTTCATCCACCAACTATGTGCACACACCTTGAGGTAAAAAGAAATTTAGTTGATCTCAAGTGTTACAAGCCTAGCTAAGACATAGACTAGTAGGGCATCATGTTATGTAATGGATAGTGTTAAAATTATTACTGGTGGTAATTAAGGGGGAGTGTTGGAATATCGTAATTAAAAGGGAGTGTTGAAATATTGTAGTTACTCTAGTTAGCTAATTTTGGAGAGTTGTAATTTTAGAGTTATAGAATAGTTTCAGTTAGTTCTCGTTAGTGGCAAAAAAAAACCATAGAAGAAGTGAGTTCTCAAGTTTCTATTATTAGTAAAATTTGTGTATTTATATATTCCTATAGAACCAAGGAATGCATCAAGTTTTAGAGCAGCATAGTGGTGGTTTTCTTGTGTTTGGTTTTGTGTGTTTGTGCTTGAGTAATACAATAGTTTCTATTTGGAGAGTTGGAATATGGTAATTAATATGGTTTGTTAATTTTGGAAAGTTCTAATTTTAGAGTTGCAAAAGTGTTTAACTTAGTTCAAGTTAGTTGAAGAAAGCTCTAGAAGAGCTCAGTTCTCAAATTTATATTATTAGTAAACTTTTTGTATTTATATCTTCCTCTAGAAGCTATGAATAGATCAAGTTTTAGAACCACTCACTTTATATTGTGTGTTTGTGCTTGAGTTATACAATGGTAGTTGTTTTTAATTGGCATCTTCATCCACCCATGATTAGGAGAATAAAAGATAAAATAAAAAGAAGTGAGTTGCATGCAGAAAAATTAGGTCAGAGAAGAATAAGAAGAACAAACACCTATAGGTAAAGGACTTAATTTGTTTTCAGAATTTGTGGAAATTTTTAATTCAATCTAGTGACTAGGTGACACTTAGTCCACTAGATGATTGCGATTGTAGATAGTAAGAAGCCCTTTGAGGCTAGTAGAGGAGTGAATCGCATTGAAATATTTGTAATTGTAATTTTTTTTTTTGAATTTCTGAATCTAATGAAGAAGCTCCTTGAGCCAAGATTCCAAGTCCTTCCCGTGGAGATTGAACGTCATATTTTCTTGCTTATGCATTTGATTTGTTAAGTGTTATATAAATTGTCTCGTTATTCATTATGCCTGAAGGTTGGTTGTGCTTACAGAGCCATTAAATTCTTGTTCTTGTAAGAAAGTAGAGCTGGTTCTGCTCACAGAACCATTAAATTTTTGTTTGTGTGAGTTTGAATGGAAAGATCTATTAAAATTTGAAAATAAAGCAAAGGTTATAGTAGCCTTGCTGGTGAGAGCTTTGCAACTCTGCATGTGTGAATTTATCGGAAAAGTAAATAAATTTCGAGAGATTTTGTCTTTATTTATGCATCATTTGTAACATCAAAGCTTGTCATTTGTGGTATCACAGCTTTGACAGTGAAATAGTGAAGAGAACTTGCACGGGTTGGGATTTCCATTTTCATCCATTCAACTAAATATTGTATCTTTTTTGGTTGTATGATGATAACAATTTAAAATAATCCATTCAAATATCTTTTTAGTTGTACCATGATAATAATTTAAAATAATCAATAAACATTTTGATATATCTTTTTAGTTGTATCATGGTAATAATTTAAAATAATCAACAAACATTTTGATTTTGACTGTAGTAAGTGTTTAAAGCTTCATTTGATTTCATCTTTGATAAATCTTATACCTGGATATTTTAGGTTAAGAATTTTGACATATTCTAGTTATCTTTACATCATGTAGATTAGCTTTTGTTATATCTTTTCCAATTTAATGTGTCATAGCATATTATTTCATATTTTATGTGTTGTGATTATATTAACAAGATTTTTTGATAACCTTGGGTGTTGCGTTTATGTTACTCATCAATTCGACAGAAAAATCTCTGAGTTAAGAATTTCCTTGAAAGTTGAAGTACAATGCTATGATTTTAGTGTTTTTGTGAAACGAGATGAATTTATAATATTGTTTGCTCATCACCTGCACCTCTACTTCTTATGCCCTAGCAAGTGAATAATGAATCTACTTCTTATGCCCTCGCAAGTGAATAATGAATCGACATTGATATACCTTAACAAGTCTAAGTCTAATATGCAATCGAAATTCTGAAATTCTGAACAAGTTTATTGTATAAGAAATTAGTTCTCTTCTATAAGCTATTAGAATGATAGAATAGGCGTTTAATTCTGATAGAGTCAGCTAAATAGTTTTATAGTATACCCAAATTTTTTTCCTCATCCCTTGATCTGCTCAGAAGAAGGTCTTTGTGATAATAAAGGACAGGAAATTAAAATAAAATAATAGACAAAAGTTCTGATTTAGTCAGTCATCTCAGTAGATCACGAGGTTTCAGGGCATTCAGTCTGTCATCTTACTATTTCTTGTTCTTGTCCATATTTCTAAATTTGACCTTACTGGTGGTGTTGGTACTGGCGCTGCCACAAATAAGGAGAATGCCAAGGTATTCAATCAATAAGTCGCTGCAACTGGAGCAGGCTCTCTCCGCCCTGAAGATTTGGAAGTTCTACCACCTCCTACATAGTTGTAAATCAGATGAAATAAACCTTTAAACAGTGGGCGTAAGTCAGATGAAATAATTGGATGTCGTTGTTATCCAAAACGATTTGCACACCCACGTGAAAATATGTTCAAGGAATCCAATCGAACAATTTACTCAGCCATCCACATGAATTTTCGTTCAAAACAAGTCCAGTAACTTTGGGAACAACATCGTTCTTATCGACCAACGACAACAGCTTCCCTGCTAACTCCTCCATTGGCAGGATGAATGCTCTATTCCCTAAGCACGGACTTGCGAATGCAAATACAGTCACAGGTATAGGTCGCGACGGTAAATTTGAGTTAAGTAGTTTTTTAACGTCATATGAACTTAACGTTGCGAGAGCAGCTCCTAAGCTGTGTCTAGTCAAAGTTATGTTGAAATTTTCATCCTTGTATTCGTCCACCAATCTTAGAATTTCTGACATAATGGCACATCTTCAATCCTCTCCTCTAGAGATGTAGCAACTTAAAAACGTCTTCTGCATGTTATATAGTTATAACCTTAATAACGTATGACTGTACAATGCGACTTGTTCTGGCCAGCTGTACCAATAGTTAGGATATCTTTCCCAACCTGTCTTCTCTGTATTATCTTCTTCCTTTTTTATTTTGTCATGGTATCAGAGTGCTGGAACAAACGCATCTAATTACAAAATGCCCACAGAAAAAGAGGAATGAACGCCATAAGGTTTATATCTGAGTATTAAAACAAAACAAAGTACATCCATTTTAGAAAACAGAGTATCAGCAGCAGCTTCAGAAAACAGAGTATGCAGCATTCATTCGTTCCAGAAAAACAGAGTACTTAGCAGCTGCGTGCATTTACAAAACAGAGTATTTTTCTAGAGTCGGGAGAAGCTTCACGAATACACTAACTGGCAGAAGAATCGAGATACATAGAAGAATGTAGAAGGAGGGAAGAATTAAATGCGGGAGCTGTGAGAGTTGTTGAGAAATTTATGGCAGGGGAGATTAATAAGTCTGGAGATCCACATCACCAACACTCCCCCTTAATCTTCACTGCCATGTATGTCTGCAATACCAATCTCCTCCCGGAGATGCTCAAAAACATTCTTTGCAAGCGGCTTTGTGAAAATGTCTGCTAGTTGTTCTTTGGACCTGCAAAACTCAAGATATATGGCACCATTGTTTACCAATTCTCGAATGAAATGGTATCGTGTATCAATATGCTTGCTCCGTTTATGAAAGACATGTTTTTTAGATAAAGCGATTGCAGAATTATTATCAATATAATTTTTTGTAGGTTCTTCTTGTGGATGCCTCAAATATGAAAGTACTCTCCTCATCCATACTGTTTGGCAAGCTGCTGATGTGGCTGCAACATATTCTTCTTCAGCTGATGAGAGTGCCACAATTGGTTGTTTCTGTGAAGCCCAAGAGATAGCTCCTGATCCTAGATGAAAGATATACCCCGAAGTGCTTTTTCTATCATCCATGCTACCTCCCCAGTCACTATCCGTATATCCAATCAGTTTGTAATTA
>ML803499.1:141890-178228 GCA_009831015.1 Picea engelmannii
TCAAACTTTGTAGGTAAGATTCTAAGTATTTTCTCTACAACCTTTTGATCTTCAACGGTTTCTCCATATGATCTAAGCAGATTTATTATTGCCATTGCATGAGTGAAGAATGAATCTATTGAATCTGTATCCTTCATTTGTAAATTTTCAAAATCCCTTCTAAGCATTTGTAATTTTGTTGTTTTTACCTTGCTTGTGCCTTGGTATGCTGTTTGCAAACTTTCCCATGCCTGTTTTGATCTTGTAGCAGCAACTACTTTAGGAAAAATTGATTCCTCCATTGCCTGYTGAATAAAAAACAATGCTTTGGAATCCTTCTTCTTATTTTCCTTCAACAAATCCTTCTSAGCTTGTGAAAGAGCCTGATARGCTTGYTGGTCTGYTRGTTCAGGAAACCCATTTTCAACCAAATCCCAAACATCCTGGGAACAAAACAGGGTTTTCATTCTTATACTCCAGTAGTCATAATTTTTGCCATTAAAAATTGGAATCTGGGGTTGTAAAATGCTTCCAGTTGCACCTGCCATGATTTTTTTTTAAATAAAATTTGCCTTCTTTTATTGTTCTTCCTCTTTTTCCTTTTCAAATCTCTGTCAAACCTTTACAACAGTCACAGGGCAGTTTGCGTTGCTTATAACATAATTACTTACACTTCCAAGGAAAACCCTTTTCAACTGCCCAAGGCCTCTGCTGCCGATTACCAAGCTGTCAAGCTTAAGGTCCTCAACCGCATCGCATAACTTCTCCCTCGCATCACCCAATAAACCTTGGCTATTACTTCTAGCTCCTTTTGCCTTTCCACAGTGTCCAGCATATCCAGAACCTCAGCATCCAGATTGAGTTCGTAGTGCTTAGACAGATTGCCTTCTCTGAACTCGGCCAAAGGAATCAGAGGTGATCCAGACTTATCCCAGAGTTGACTATGTCCGCTCTCCGGCTCTTTGTTTTGATTGACATGAATAACCACGACTCGATCTCCCTTGTCTGCCTCAGACTCCAATCCTTTCCCAACCTTCCGTTAGAATGGCTCTGATACCACTTTGCTGGAACAAACGCATCTAATTACAAAATGCCCACAGAAAAAGAGGAATGAACGCCATAAGGTTTATATCTGAGTATTAAAACAAAACAGAGTACATCCATTTTAGAAAACAGAGTATTAGCAGCAGCTTCAGAAAACAGAGTATGCATCATTCATTCGTTCCAGAAAAACAGAGTACTTAGCAGCTGCATGCATTTACAAAACAGAGTATTTTTCTAGAGACGAGAGAAGCTTCACGAATACACTAACTGGAAGAAGAATCGAGATACATAGAAGAATGTAGAAGAAGGGGGGAAGAATTAAATGCGGGAGCTGTGAGAGTTGTTGAGAAATTTATGGCAAGGGAGATTAATAAGTCTGGAGATCCACGTCACCAACACAGAGATCGGGAGGTAAGGCTCTTCACAACGCATGCAGAGAAGTCCACAGTTCGGTAAAGGAGCATCGGAGACATAACAACACATGAATACAACCCTGCGGAAGGACGAAGCATTTAAATATATGTGAAATCCTACAGAAGGATGAAGCGTTTAAAGATATGCAAAATCCCTTCTTCATGAGAAAAATACAGTCGTAGCAAAGGAGAAGCTACAACAACCATTAGATCAGTCGTGCGAACAGATCTGGGCCATTAGATCAATCCTAGACAGATCGAGGGGAACACAGAAGGGGAACAAATCTCAGCCGTCGGATCTGACCGAGTGGATCGATAGTCGTCAGATCCAGGTAAGTCGCAAGGTGTTTAACCCTTAGCCTCCTTCGGACTTCAGAAGAGCGAAGGTTTTCTATTTTTCACTGCAGAGGATATGAGTCTCTTGAAGTACTGAAGTGAATCAGGAACGTCCATTTGAAAAGGACACGTGTCAACGGATCCTGAAGTCCAGAAAGTGAGCACTCCGAGAGGAAGCAATTGCTAAAGTTCTCAAGTCACCCTAAGCTACGAAGATTGGAGCGAATCACGGTCGTCAGTGTAAACGACACATGTCAGCAGATCCTACAGTCCGGTGAAATAGCACTCCGAAGGACCATGGTCAATAAGGTCTCTAGGTCCCCAAATTCTTGGAGAGCCGAAGAAATTATGTATCGTTGGATCCAAGAAACACGTTTCAGACGATCCCACACTTCTTGAGTTCGTTAATTCAACACTCCAGAGGAAAACTAGCATCATGCATTGAAAAGGATAGAAGCCTCAAAGTCCTAAAGAGGATCGATACCATTGATTTGAGTGGACGCGTGGCGCTAGATCCAGAGGTCTGAAGCACTAGAACTCCATAAGAACTAATGTGTATTGAGTCACAAACTCCCAAACTCCCGAAGCACTGAAGAGATGAAGTAAATCTCAGCCATCCAATCGAGAGGACATTGGAGGATGATCTCGTCACTTCGGACATTCAACACTCCATAGGATAACATGTTTTAGCAGACGGGAACTCCCGAAGGCCGAAGTTCTGAAACAGATCTTGATCGTTCGTTTTCCAAGGTCTGAGCAACATTGATCTTTGAAAGCCTAAAGTTCTGAAGTGTTCTGAGCCGTAGATCTCGACGGGTAATTGAGACCGTCGATCACTTCGTTCATTTGACTATTGAGAGGAACATAGGTTTCGACGTACTAAAACACCCAAAGATTGAAGTGCCCGGAGCTCCCAAAGTAGCACTTTTTTGGATAGTACCTGGTTCTCAGCCCTTGGCTCACGAGTAAAATCACATAGCTTGATTCCACCATTAAGAAGGGCTACATTCGACAAATAATTGAGCTCGGAGTTCTGACTTTGTAGATCTCGTGCTCGGATAGTCAGATCCAACCCAAAGTCACCCAAAGGATTTCGAGGACTTGCTTTTACACAAAAGAAAAAGGAAGAGGCCATGTTTGCTTGCATATATCAGAGGATTTTTTCATCTCTGAGAAAAAGTACAAACAATACTACCCGTTTGGTTTTGTTCTAATTTTTTTTTTACAAAAATGGCCACCTCTAACCATTTAGGACCAACAAAAGGACCAATTCTTTTTGGAAATAACTATGAATTTTGGTCTCTTAGAATGAGATCCTTCTTACAAGAACAAGAGTGCTAGGATCCAGAAGATTTAGGCTATGTGGAACCAAATACAACAGACCTATCCACCATGAGCAATCAAGAGAGAGATGCTCAGGCATAACAGAGGAAAAGAGAGAATAAGTCAAAGTTTTGGATTCATAACTCAATGGATGACTCGATATTTTTTAATATAATAGGTGTTGTTACTTCAAAATGGGCATGGAACATCCTACAAATAACTTACCAGGGAAATCATATGGTTAAAAGAGTTAAGCTGCAAACCTTGAGGACGCATTTTGAGACTTTAAAAATGACAGAGTCTAAAAATGTTGATCAATTTAGGACCATATTCATGGGAATTGTAAACGATATAAAGTTGATTGGTGAAGACGTCCCTGATCAAAGGATTGTTGAGAAAGTCCTCATAAGTCTTCCAAATAAATTCGAAATGGTTGTTACAGCCATCCTTGAATCCAAGGATCTGTCAAATTTTTCAACAGATGAACTAATGGGCTCTTTGTTGACACATGAGACCAGACTACATATAGAAGATGAGTCAATAGCCAACGCTTTCAAGACTCAATTCTCTTTCAATAGAGGGAGAGGAAAAGGCAGAGGCAAAGGTCACATAGGAAGAGGGAGAAGTCCAAGAAACAATCACTTAGGTGAAGGTCACACACATCAAAACCAGACTCGGAATTTCCAGCCTTAAAGAGGTAGAGGGAGGAGATCAAATGAGAAAGCAAGCATACAATGCTATTACTACAAAAATTATGGGCACTATGAATCTGACTACCGAAAGAAGCAAGCATAACAACATTTAGGCAGATCCCATGTCTCAAATCATGAAGGAGACACATTATATGGGATGTTTATCTCATGTCACAAAACTGAAGAAAAACACAAGGACCTCTGGTTGTTGGACAGCGGATGCAACAATTACATGACAAGTAACAAAGATTTACTTTCATGCATTGATTCTTCCATTTCATCTGATATTACATTTGGAGATGACTCTTTAGTCAAAGTTCAAAGAAAAGGAACTGTACCTCTTCTCACTAAACAAGATGTAAGGAAAGACATAAATGATGTCTATCATGTTCCAGATCTGAAACATAATCTGTTAAGTATAGGACAACTAGTTGAACATGGCTATAAGGTACTTTTTGAAGGAGCATCATGTAAGATATATGACAAAACTCCACACAGAAAATTGATTTCTAAAATCCACATGATTAGGAATAGAATGTTTCCCCTGACCCTTAGAACTAAAAATATTACCCAATCTTACGCACAAAGTGCATCCATCCCCAATGAAACTATGATTTGACATGCAATATTTAGACATCTTCCCTTTCAGATTCTAAGCCTTCTACATAATCACTCCATGATCAAAGGTCTACCTATCTTCAAAGAGAAAAAACCCCATGTGAGTCTTTCATTTTTGGAAAACATAAGAGAACCAGTTTTTCGCAGTCCTCCACTCAATCCAAACAACATTTAGAGTTGGTTCACACTGACCTATGTGGACCAATACAACCAAATTCAATAGGTGGTAGCTACTATTTCATAATATTTATTGATGACTTTAGAAGGAAAATATGGATCTATTTCCTCATACAAAAGTATGAAACCTTTGCAAAGTTCAAGGAGTTCAAGGATGAAGTTGAATTTTTTTTTGGGAAATATGTGAAGATTCTTAGGTCAGATGGAGGAGGAGAATATTGTTCAACAAAATTTGGAAATTTCTGCAAATCACAATGATTAATCATGCAAACCACATCCAGGTATACTCCACAACAAAATTGAGTGGCTGAGAGGAAAAATCAGACTATAATGAACATGGCAAGGAGCCTTCTAAGAGAAAAATGTCTATCAAATTTATTTTGGGTTGAAGCAATAGCATGGTCATTTTATCTCCTGAATAGATCCCCAGCCATTAGTGTCAAGATGAAGGTCCCTTAAGAAGCATGGAGTGGGACAAAACTGAATGTTTCTTATCTTACGACATTTGGATGCATTGCATTCGCTCACATACCTTCTGAATTGAGGAATAAACTTGGTTATAGAAGTGAGAAATGCATTTTTTTTTGCTACAGTGAGATATCCAAAGCCTACAAACTCTACAATCCGATCTCAAAGAAACTCATTCTCAGCAGAGATGACAAATTTCTTAAAAATCAGTTATGGAGTGAGTCTAAAAATCACCCTATGGACAGTGAAAATCCATTGTTGTCACTTCCTAAAAACAAAAAAAAATTAGAACAACAAACACATCAACATGTCCTTACAAGATTGCAAGTACAAGGACGACCTAAAATTTCTTAGAACAACTCTTCTTCAAGCATAAATTCATCATTTGAACTTCAAAATCAGAGAAATCAAAGCTTGAGAGAAATCCATCAGTAGTTGGAGGATATTGATCAACACAATATTTTTGCATTAATGTCATGTCAACCTACATCTTTTAAAGATAAAACTAAAGAGCCACATTGGGTTCAATCTATGAACCAAGAGATTGACTCCATTGAGAAGAACAAGACATGGGATCTTGTTCATCTTCCCAGACATGAAACAAGTATTGGTTTCAAGTGGGTTTACAAAATTAAACTCAATGAAAAGGGGCAGATTGAAAAAAATATAGCAAGATTTGTTGCCAAAGGATACTCACAACAACCAGACATTGATTATGGTGAAACTTTTGGTCCAGTAGCAAGGTTGGACACTGTAAGGACTCTCTTAGCCATAGCAACTCAACACAACTGGAAAGTATACCAGATGGATGTCAAGTCATGTGTTCCTGAATGGTGTTTTAGAAGAAGAGGTATATGTGGATGAGCCACCTTGATTTGAAGTCAAAGAGTAGTCAGCCAAAGTGTATCGATTGAAGAAATCCTTGTATGGCATAAAGAAAGCTCCAAGAGCTTGGTACAACAGAAAGGACACTTACTTGATCACGAGTGGTTTCAGCAAAATCGAAAATGAGCCAACTCTATACACCAAAAAAGATCAACAAGGTAAAATTATGATTGTATGTTTATATGTTGATCTGGAAAATATGTAGTTAACCGGTTTTAAAAATGCCATGCAATCTGAGTTTGAGATGACAAATCTTGGCATACTGAAATATTTTTTGGGGATTGAGGTTGACCAATCAACCAAAGGATTTTTTTTCTGTCAACAAAACTATGCAGTAGACATCATCAAAAGATTTCGCATGGAAGACTGCAATCAACAATGGATTCTACCTTGTACAAAATTTGAGTAGGCAGTTTGTTGTATCTTACAACAACTAGGCCTGATATTATGTATACACCCGACTTCGTTTGTGGGCTAATGGAATATCCCAAAGATTCTCACTGGAAGATGGTGAAAATGATTCTGAGATATGTTGTTGGCACTCTCAATTTTGGTTAATGGTAAACTCAGTCTGAAGATAATCATCTTTCTGGTTACATTGACAGTGATTTTGCAGGCATCCTAGATGATCGGAAAAGCACCTCAGGGTATTCTTTTCACCTGGGAACGAATCTGATTTCTTGGGCATCAAAGAAGTAGCCCATTGTCTCAATATATTTGGCAGAGGAAGATTATTTCGCTGCTACCTCAACTTCCTTTCAAGTTGTGTGGTTATGAAGACTATTGAATGACATGTTACATACCGAAAAGGAGCCAACTCCTATATTTTGTGACATTACTTCAGCAACTGATATATCCAAAACCCATGTCTTTCATAAGAAAAGCAAGCACATTGACACTTGCTTTCACTTCATACATGAGCTAGTCAACAATGGTCAAATCTCCCTTCAATTTTGTGGCTCACGAGATCATCTCAGAGACATATTTACAAAGCCATTGAGAAAAACCATTTTTTTTTCCAGTGGCAACACTTGGGCATTATCAATGTTGATGTTTGTAACTGTTGAGTTTAAGAGGGAGTGTTAGTTAGTTATAACCTCAAGAGAGTATGATTGTACACTGCCAAATGTTCTGGCTAGCTGTATCAGTTGTTAAGGATTTTTTATTTCGTTCTTGATTCAGTTGTTATGTTTCTCTCCTATAAAGTTTAGCCTGTCATCTAATACATTTGTGCTCTGCGCATTCTTGTTCCCAACTTGTCTTCTGTGTATTATCTTCGTCATTTATTATTTTTTCACTACAGTCAGACCTCCATGCCGTTTATATGAGTGGTACTTGATAATCAGTTTCGGGCGCCCTTGTCCCTCAAACGAACAATAGTTGATCATCCAGTTGGGATGCCCTTGTGCTTGAAACGACTAAATGATAATCGAGCAAGAACTAAAGTGTCTCTTATATTTTGTCTCCATTCTTGGCGTGTTTCAATTCCTCTCCATGCTACTATAGTATATTGCCTCCCTAGTCTTCGTATCTCTTCAATGTTTGTGCAGATTGCAATAAATCCAATTGAAACATATTTCTCAATCGACCTCCCCAATGTGTCCATTTGCGCACACAAATAGCCAACGCTAGAGTGAGCTCCTGAATGACCAACTCTTTCACAACTATCAAATAGTCTATCAAGGTTTTACTTACAACCACCAAAATTATTGATGGAAAGTTTACTATCAAATGCATCATAGCATAATTTTGTAAAATCACCATATCTCAGTATCTTCGCTTTCAAAAATGGATTCATGGGATCTAATAACCCATTCCAAGAGTTTTCACTTAAATATATTTCTATATATCTGCAAGCGCTATATTTTCGTATCTAGTGGGGTTCATCAACTCTTCCTACAAAAGAGGACAGCTTGAAGTTGTCAAGGACGAATGGAGCACCCTTATCCTTTGTACTATTTAATACAAGTGATGTAGGATTCAATACATAATGTCTTATTTTCAAAGTTTGACTTTTTCATTCAAGTTTTCTTCTCAGATGTACGAGGTTGCCTGCAAAATCATAATATAAGAATGTTGATTGGCATCGCAATCCCACGCAATTGGAAAAGTAGTTTTCATATGGAGATAAAAATACATTCTTCCCGCACATGGGTGACTGCCCCGACTGAGTGAATCAGTTGGACTCATTTTATACGGCGTACAACGTATTCTATTTGTTAGACTTTTTTTGACATCCTTGATGTTTGAACTTCAGCGATCCATCTCCCATAAATTTATCGCCGGCAGTACCTGTCCCGTCTACCATTCCCATTTCCCACCATCTACCGACGCTTCCGTCGGACCGGTCCCTTCTATGATCCCTGTTTCCCACCGTCTGCACAGTGCCGACGCTTCTTTCCTCCTCTGTTTTCGCCCGGTTTCTCCATTGTTGCTCGCTTTGTTTCATCATTTGAATTTGAAAGGTTTCCCTCCCATATCCCTTTGACCTTTTTTCAAAAAATGCTTTGTTCACAACTTCACACTGATGCAGGGCCACGGTCAAAGGGAGAACATGAGTACAAATTATGCAACTCCATGAAACTACATAACTGTTCGACTCCAAGATCACGTCTATGGTTGCGTTGTGCACATTTTCACCTTGCATCAACAAGTATGTTAAATGTTCATTGGTTCTTGAGTACGGATATAAACTGTGGGTATGTGTTAGTGATTGAAGTAATTTTGTGCCGAACTAGAAAATGATCCTGAACCTGCATATTCAAGTAATGGGAACACATTCACTACTAAATAGAAGTTGTTGGAAGAATGTATGTTTTCTATCCACAAAAACACCAAATAGACATACACATCCGCAGATTTGTTCGTGGAATTGGACTTTGAAGCCTACAAATAATATCAGGAGTTTCTAGGCGAGTAGATTACAATTTCTAAAGGGCATCCGACTATGTTGAAATACTTGGCCAGCGTTTTTCCAGTCGAGATGATCCAATTCGGTAAGAAAGATGGAAAAATCTAACAGACAGATGCCAAACAGAAAAAATCTAACAGACAGATGCCAAACAGAAAAAATCGAATGGACAGATGCGGGAGAAACATACTCTGAAATTCTTGTTCATCTCGACTTCGAAGACGATTCCATTATGGATATAGACCATGTGATTGTTAGTGTGTCACTAGGTGCTTCAAAGGATGAAATGGGTCAATGCTCTGCCAAAGGCAAGCCTCATGTTTTATTTAATCCTACACCTCCTTCATGTAGGGTGAATGCAATTTATAAGCTTGGTTTTGGTGTTGTAAACTAAATGTTTCCAGGGATTTTTTTCAGAGACTCATATTTTTGTATTGACGCCTATGTCCACAACGTCAACGGTTTTATTCTCCTTTCCACTTTTTTTCACTTTGCAGATGGTGTTTACATCATAATGGACCCAACCAGAGGAGATCTTTAAGTTGGTTTAGCATATTATTGACAATCTTAAAATGGCATGGACATATTTATTTATTCTGTCCATTTTTGTAAATCCGTGTTTAGGTGCGAAGACCATAACTATTGACACGTTGTATCCTTTAATATCTATTCTAACACACTAGAGGGTTCAATATGTTTATATTCACTCACACCATCCCTTAAAACCTACAACATGATACTTCGCTTAGATTTTAAAATGCTTAGTCTTTTGCAATTTAGGTTTTAACATGGTTCAAGAGCTCCTAAACCTCCAAGCAACTCCATGGAGATATTTTGTTGTTATTTATTGTTTGAAATTATTAATTGGAAAGTATTTGTGTTTGAAATTATGACCTGGAAAGAGGCCGATTGCAGATAAGGTCTTTATACAACAAGCTTTTACAACATGATCAAATTTAAGGAGAAAATGAGGTTATTATAAACATGAAGATGATAAGCATTGTTTAAAACATTTCAAGATTTTGTTTTAATTTTAATTTTAAGTTTACCATTTTGAGGGATAAATTTTAATTAAATTTTAATTTGAATTTTAAATAAAATGATAAAATATTATTTATTCTTAATTTTGTAGCTTTGTCATGTTTTTAATTTGGTTATTGATTTTGACATTTTGGAAGAAGGAAAGAAAAAAAAAATAGGAGTAGATATTTGATAAAAGGTGAATTTGAATTTTAGATAAATTTATAAATATTTATTTAACAACTAATTATGATAAGTTGTATATAAAAATATTTTTATGTGCATGTCATTATCATGTTATTTTCAAAGTATTAATATTAAAATAATATTTACATTTAAAATTATTTATCACAAAATGTTTTTGTACATTTTGAAATAAAATTATTATTTTCTAATTTTAAATTATCTTTTAAGTCACATTAACCTCATCATAATTATATTGATGGAGCATTAGTGAGTTTAACTGACCATGGTCTAAGGTTTAAATGAACTATTTTTGGACACCTTGGAACTTCATCTTTGACATGGCACCATTTTGAACACCCTCAATGTTGGCTCGTGACAACACACCTTGCAATTATATTTGTTTAGGTTGAGTTTTTTCAAGGGTTTGGCTTTTGATATGCCTGAAAATGCTTGAGATCTCTCATGGTTAAATGTAGAATCTTGTGAGGAGCTTCTTGAGACTTGTATTCATATATCCACAATGAAATCAAGATTACCATAGCTCCCCATTTCATTCTTTGCTTCTTTGAGATGTGTTTCTATTCCTCTCCGTTGTGTGGTTGTTTATATTCATTTTTATGTTTATTCATGATTTATGTTTGCAAGCATAATGTCCAACAAGTGGTATCAGAGTTGAGGTCGGTTGAAGGTCTGTGAGAGTTGAGGGAAGATTTCCATTCATGTGCATATAAGGAGAGTTCGCTGCAATGGAACTGAGGGTTTGACATTATGTGTGTGAGGAGGAAAAACCCTATGAGTCTGAAAGGTTGTTGGATGTTGAGGATAAATTGTGGTGGGGAAACTGAGTTGGAATCCATATCAATGGTTAGAGAAAGGTTTCCTTTTGGGTATATTGCTTATGTATTCCATGTTCTGCAGTTTTGAGGATGCACATGAAGTGTTGACTAAATGACTCAACGAGATGATCGTGGACCATTACGATGAGTTTCCTAAGGAAGCAGAGATAGATCTGGAGGTGATAGTGGAAAATCAAGAATGGAAGAAGATTGTTGATGGACTTACTCAGATTCGAGGCAATGGTAAAAGTCTTGAATGAAAATTTTGAGGTGGAGTTATTATATGTAAATGGGTATACAACTATAAGAAAGAGCTAGCCATGCGTACCCCGGTTTTGAAATGTCACCGGTAAAGTCTAGATGACCTACGTGATAGGGAGAGAATGTAGTATTCCCAGATACCTTGTCTATGAGGGAAGGTTGGCCAATTTTTCTCATGGGGAAAATTTAGGTCAAGAGTCAAGGTTTTTTGGGAACTTATTTTTGGTATCTCGTGGTTGTAGAGCCCATTATTTCATGTAATGAAGCATTGAAATTATCCTACTTGTGAGAGGTGAAGGCTCACCTCGCTCACTTGATCAAATTAGATCAATGAAGCACATATTTGTTGGTTACGGCGATGGAGTTAAGGGATGCATATTGTGGGATCCTACTTCCCACAAATCATCATTAATAGAGATGTGTATATGGAACAATCAAGAGTTGTTCAATATCACAAAGGGATATTTGTTTGCAAACTAATGAAGTCATTATATGGCCTGAAGCTCGAGCAGACAATGCTACAACATGTTTGATTCGTTCATGATGAGAATTTTTCTACAAGAAGTGAGTATAAGAATTTTATATTCAATATATTGGTGATATATGTTATGTTTGTAGAAAGAACAAGCATGGTTGAGATCAGGAGGTTGGCAGTCCACTTTATCTTTTGTTTTCTTTATGTTAAGTAAAGATGATTATTATTATTATTTGCATGGAATTTCCATATAAATAAGGATGTCTACCTCATTTTGAAAGGTAAATTGATTTTGTAAAGACTTATTATTAGATGAAAAACTACTTTGAAGTTTAATATTGAAGCTCATATAGAACCGAAGACAATTTCTTCCAAACATTGTGGATTAACCTAGTATGTGGATTGTTTTGCATACAATTATATGATACAAGTTATTTAATAAGATTGTAATTGTGTTAATATATATTAAATGATGATGGTTGCTAAATGGATGTTGTTATAAATTCGATGGTGTTTTAAAAATTTCTTTTGTTATACAATAATAAAAAATACTACTAGTTATTTGTTTTTTCTACTATGTGATCTCCTTTCAATTCTTAGATGATGTTCAGTACTTAATCAATAAAATATTTTTGTTCAATATTGATTGAAGAGAGATATCGTTTACATGATGTTGGTAAGGGTTAACCTATGCCTAGTCTACTTCGGAATTTAGTTGTTGAATACTCAAGAAATAAACTAATAAAAGAAAAAAAGAAAAGTCTAGTTAGGAGAAGATCTCCCCTTAACCAAAATCAAATCTCATCGAAACTTGTCGGATCATCAATCCAGAGAATCACACTACCTGAAATAGGGAAGAGTCTAATTAATCCTAGTCTCTGGGCATGATTCATTCTATTGAGTCAAAGGGAATTTAGAACCATCAAGGATCGCACAAAAAATGAATGCATACAAAAAAATGCAATCAAGTAGATTGGCAAGCATCAAAAGAACTCAAAATTTATGACTCAAATATATCTAAGAGATATCTCTAGGGGTGGAAGAAAAAACAGACACGGATCTTAGCATTTTTGGAAGGATGTCCCTTCAAAAAATTAGCTTTCAGATCCAGGTTGCACCCTGTTAATGACCACAGGGCGACCAAAAACCTCCAATCAGTCTTTATAGAGGGATAGAGGGACATCACAAGATATTGGCCGCTCCCTATAGTACAATTCTCAGGCTAGTCGCCCCCTACAATGGAGAATCTTGCGACAAAAAGGGGTTGGTCACTCCCTACAATGGAGCAGCTGGAAACGAAAAGGATTTGGTCACTCTGTGGGCACAAATATTTCGTGGCCACGATCGTGCAAGTGCAGAAACTAATAGGTATGAGATAAATCAATCAGATTTGGGTCTGAAAACTTACAAATAGCCTCAGAAAAGACTTACTAACATATCAAGAACAAAGAATGGAGCTTACAACAAGAAAATATCTTGAGAATATAGATTTAAAAGTTGAGGAGTAAAACGAATAACCAACAATAGGTTCCCTAGTGGAGTCGCGAGTCTGTTGTAGGATATTTTCACTCTACGGGAGTTACCTCCTTTAAGATCTTTCTATACCTAAAAAATAATAGAGATGAAAATATGTATGAGTTGATGGAATGGAAGGATTACCTAATGATGCGATGATTTTCCGACATGCTCCTTAGATATTAGCTTCCACAAAGATGCTCTTCTCTCTTACGACCTTAGATCTGCACACATAGAGACAAAAAAACCTTTTACATGATCAAACTAGTAATGTGTATCAATTAGTGATGGATCTAAAAACGTATTATAACACATGAAAACATTAATTCTCAAAAATAAAATATAACAATTGCATACACATCCAAGTAGATGGAAACATATTGTTTATCTTCTAATGATAAAACAAATGGATTACACCTTACAAATAGGTTGATATAGTCCTTTCCCAAGTTCCCTACCCAAGATCTGTAATGAAACTACAAGAATAAGTTTACTTTTTTCTTTCTCCCCACCCCCTTTTCGCATGAGAGACCCCCATTATGTATACGATAGTAGAGAAAATATCAACGGGAATTTTGGATAAGATCTCCATTCCTAAGATGAAAAGTTTCTGAACATTGAACCATGAAAAATATGGGGTTTAATATCATCTCCTAAGACCAATCCCAAATAGGGAGTAAGAGACTTGGTCGCGCTGTGCATTCTTGTAGGGAGAGACCGGTCGATCCTTACAAGAGAACAAGGAGTGACCAAAAATTCCTAGTAATAGGACGTAAAAGGGAAACCAATGACCATGAAAAAATGTATTGCAAAATCAGTGGAAAAGTGGTATAATTCAGTGGTACAAAGTGCTAAACCCTAGATGATTCCCATCAAGTGATCAAGTGGAAAATAACTGTATAACATCATCCTTACATCTTTCAAGGAATACTACATCTATCCTTCATACCTATGAATATGATGCCAAGGTTAACAATGTGAACATGAAGTATGTTACAGATCAAGTAGCACTATGCATTCCTGTTGAAATCATACCCAAGCTCTATGTATATTTTTGTACATGTCATAGCTTTGTTTTAAGTTTTTGTTTTGAAAACATACATACAAATTTATGGCTTGAGGTTGATAATACTATTCTCACACATGTATATGGTTTCGTCATTGACTATTTAGTTAACCAAGAATACTCATCTTGGCTCTGGTGTTGAGTCGAGGGTTTTTATGAGGCATGCACTAGTCCTAAATATTTTCTTGGTTATATTTATTTGAAACCACAACTATGGGGTCAACGACTTAGGGTTTGTTTTTAATTAGAACCCTATCATTTAAAGAATACTTTATATATTTATCGTCGAACCTCTCCTAGCTATTTAAAGAATACTTTATATATTTATTGTATCTAAATGCTACTTCTTTCATGTAATTTATATGGTTGTTTTCTTGTTGCAACTAATTTCAATATTAGATAAATATTCATACTTGAGTTTAATCACCACTGTACATATGAAAAATAATGAAATTATTTGTATTCCTCTATGCATTAATATAAATATTGTCTCTAAAAAAATTATAAATACTATTTATGCAATATAGAAATATTGCACTCGTATAATATTATAAACTTTACCATTATCTCTATGAAATATTATAGTATTTTTCATTGCACAAATAGTTAGAAAATATATCCATTTCTCCTTTTCTATTGTATTTTTCATTATTCTTTTCTAGAAATTAACAAGTTCATAAAAAAAATAGAAATAAGTAAACTAACGAATTCATCCGAGCCATAGACTTAACAACAAAGATTACTTGTTTTATTTTGTAGGGACCCAAAATTTGTATAACCATCTCCATATTAATTATAGTTTGATTCTTTCTCACAAGTACTCAACAACTTCCTATCTCATGTATATTTGTCTATCTTCTTCCTTTCACAGAAAAAAAATAGTTTTCCTAGTTTTTTTTCGAAGTTAGCCTCATCCCTAACCCTAGGTAATCTTCTTGGCCTAACTTTATGGTAGCTTTTTTCCTCACATCTCACATATTTGGGAGTAGATTTACACTTGTCCTCTCGACAATATTTACTATGGTAGTTTTAATCCATTTTCACTCTCCCATCTAATAATGGTTTATTCTTTGTAAGTGGATTCTCTAATCAATTTGTTTCTAATTAAACAAAATAAATTAAAACAATATTTACAAAAGTATTCATCATCATCATTAATGTTTATGATGATATAATTTGAAGATAAATATTTTCCTAAAAACTTTCACAACATTATAAATTAATATATTCAAATGTTTATAAATGAAGGGATATAAAAATAATCCAACTATTTTTGAAAATATTGAACCAATATCTTTATCTTTATGCAATTGTATATATGAAATCATTTCAAGGTTAGAGAGAGAATATTTTTTTTTTTTGTAAGTAAGAGGTTTTTAATATATAAAGTTCCTGCTAGAGGCAAAGAAGTTCCAAAATACATAGATTGTCCTGCTGTGATGACTGGGCTGCCCCAACAGAGGGGAAACCAGCCCAGTCAACAGGCTAGTCCGGAAATGCATAACTGTAAACTATAAAAAGGAGCGATTGACACATCATCAGACCATAAAAAAAGAGAACCTGACACATCAGCAGACTATACACTGGATACGTAGCCTGGCCAGGTGGCGGTAAGATCCCCTGGCCACGATTCCTCCTCGACAACAGCTGTTCCATCTCCCCACTGCATCTCGAACTTCTCCGTGGTCGCAGCATTCGGGCCATTCCTCACGTCGTCCTTTAGTTCCATGGTCGCATTCTCCCCTCGTTCCGGAGCTGACCCTGCTGCACTCTGCTGTGCCTTATCCTCGCCTGTCGTAGCTGCATCCTGCATCAAGGTTAGAGAGAGAATATTAAAAAGGTATTTAAAAAATAAATAAATAAAAATAGGTCATCAATTTGGGTTTCTGTAAGGACACAAATCCATGAGGTCCCAGAGATATCATAGGTAAGTTAGATTTATTTAACAATGATCTTTATTCACTTAGGTTTTTGCATAACCTTTTGGTATGGATGATGAGTTTCATTAACTCTATATTATTTTTTGTCCTACTCAAAATGGAAGGATCACCTTTCTTCATACTAGGTATGGGTCTCATATATTGATGCCCCCTCTCATGCCCCCTCTCCCCACTCTTATTCTTGCTAATAGTACAAGGGTTGCATATATTATTAAAAGTGGCATTAAAAAGTGGAAACTTCAAACAAAAATGCATTGGTCTTCATTGCAATATCACACATATTATATTCATGGATGATATATTGATTTTCTAGAAGGTATGATAATTAATCAAGATAAATCCACATTTTCTATATGGGAAATTCTAGAACCTGAGCAAGGGTATTTTTCCCAATTATTTTCTTACCATGTGATTGATATGGATCGAGAACTAAAGTAATTGGGGTTTCACTTGATGCAAGTATATTGGATTTAATTGGCATGGGTTCCAAAATGAATATTGGAGAAAATTAGGAAATGGTGTTATTAATTCATCTACGGAAGAGATAAAAAAAAAATGTATTGTGTTGGTTTTCTTGAAAAAATGGGCATCTCAAAAAACAAATGGAGGATGGGGCCTAAAAAAATTATTCCTCTTTTCCAACAGCTTAGTTGAAAAAAATGTATGGAGGTTGGTATAAGGAGAAGGTTGGTGGGTCCACGTAACCAAATCCAAGGATTTGTACACAAAATCAATTGAGGAATGGGTTAGGAACTTGATAAAAGAGGTGCATAATGCATCAATTATCTGAGATTTTGGGAAATAAAAATTTCTTGTTGGTTGGTCATTGGTTGATCTAGAAGGTAGGTAGAGGATATAAATTCTAGATTGGGATTTATCCATGGATAAGATGTAAAGGTATTTGTAGTTTACCCCCTCAGGTGTTATAGGAGTTAAGAAATAAAGGGGTATTTTCACTACGTAGATTTTGAAGTCAGAGAGATCTACAAATTGGCAACAAAAATGGCTCGCCAAGGAGGAGATAGTTTTTGGATAAGATTCAAATTATGGAGATCATACATAAATTCTTTCAAATATATCAATTCTAGAATAGGGGAAGAAGATGAGAAATTGTTATTTTCTCTCACTCCTATAGGGACTTGTACTCCCAAACTAGGATATAGATTCCTTACCAAGGAAGGGTTGGATGGACAACCGATTTTGAGAGAAAATCATCTAGAAGCTAAGGTGCCCCTCCAAAAGTATTTTTTTTATGTGGTTGGCCTTAAATCACAAGGCTCCAAAGTAGGAGGTTCTCTAATGAAAGGATTTATTGGTCGAGGTTGGTGTACTTTATGAGAACAAATAGATGAAATGATTGACCATTTAAGTGTGACTTCTCCTTTATTTAGAGAGGTCTAGAAAGAAGTTATTTGCAAGGCTTAAGGAATGCATGGGAAGGCATAATTACTAAAGAAACCTTTAGGATGTGGTTTACAAACAATGACACAAAGAAAATAGACGATTTTCCACTAAATATATCTTGGGGAATATGGCTTGCGAGAAAATTGAAGCTATTTGAAGGATATGTGGCACTTCTCGTGAAATGTGCAATCTAGTCTCTAAATATAATAAATGCATATCTACAAGTAGAGGATAAGTAAAGATGAAAGATGAAAAAATAAGAAGTCATCAATAAGGAAATTCCTTGAGCATGCTTTTATGGTGCCTCTCAAGGGAATCCCCTAAAAGGAGGTTTAGGAGGTATTTTATATCTCTCCTCAAATATATAGAGCCTTCAAAGATAGGAGTGGATAGGAAACTAATAAATAGTATGAACTGATGGCTCTCAAATTAACCTTACAATTGGCTCATGAATATGGTGTTACATAGTCACAATTTTTGGCGTATTCTCTACTAGTTATTGAATGGTTATTAAATGAAGCATCACTTGGAAATTTCACTTTACAACCACTTTTTGATGATATCCAACAAAAAATGATAACCCTCTCACACATTTGTTTTCCAAATATATACAAGGATAGGAACAAGGTCATTGATGGCCTTTGGAAAGAGGCATTAGGGTTGGAGTGGGGTACTTGGACGATGTCCATCCATCAGGATGGGAATACCAGGGTGGATATATTCCTAATTTTATTCTTTGCAAAGATTTTTCTTTGTTTTTTAAATCCATGAACAATCACATTTTTTTTACAACTCATGGTTTTGTGTTTCACAATTTTTAGATGCTCACTATTAAAATATGGAATTTATGTTCTTTCAAGTCACAAAACATTTTTGTTTTTGATTTATATCTATGGTATATATAAGGAATGTACTCAATCAAGCTACAAATAAAGTTTTTGAATGCCTTGAGACATACATTAGTGTAATTTTATTTATTATAAATAATGTTATGAATTTTTTTCCTTGGAAAAGAAAAATATTTCAATATAAACTTATATATAGAGAAAGATTGAAAGTAAAAGATTCCTTATGGTTAAAAGATTTCAATGATGAGTTCCTTAGTATGAGGGAGATGTTTGATTTCTTCTGAGCTCAAATTGTACTTGACATGTGACATATATATAACCTTTCTTCATTTTTTTCATTTTTTTTTTATCTAGAGGGACTTAATCCCTCTCCACTCATGTAAATCCATATTAACTTGTGATTTATCATGAGTGGAGAGGGATTAAGTCCCTCCAAGTAAAAATAAAATATACAAAACATAAAGAAAGGTTTGCAGCTCGAAAATTTGATATCTACCTTTCCACAAATGTAATGACGATAAAGTGCACATAACTACTAAATTATCAACTTCTTGAAAGAAAAAAAATATAACATATAAATACACATGATGGATACAAAACTATGATGTGATTTTAATCCCTATGAACTAGAATGCATTATGTAAATGTGACTTAGGTTGGTGAGACGATAAAGTTGGAGAGGAATCAAAGTGCCTAGGAAATGTAATATTTCTATGTATATTAATAAAAATACATTGCTAGTTGCACAACATACAAGGACAATATATAGGGAGCTATGATTCAACAATAGAGGGGGCTAAATGGGCTAAGTTCTTTTATTATATTTTATTTGTACCCTTTTGGTTTTAATTGAGAAAAATGGTTACATGAGCTTCTTGGGGAAGGCCATGTGGTTCTTTGTTCTTATAATTATATAAACCCTACTTGTGGGTTGTTTGGGGGTTCCTTGTTCTTCATTCATTTTTAAAAATTCTGTCACTCATCTTCCTCATTCTTGTTCCTTTCTGTGCTCTAGGTTGGAACATGGAAACAAATAGTTGGAGGAGGAGAGCCATCGTGAAATACCTATGAAGAATTGTTGATTATTCCAGGTGGGAATGGATGCTTGTGTGCATCAAATTCATGGTAGTTCTCAAAGAACTGTGACAACTGAGAATCCTTGGAATTTCCAGCATGAAGACTTCATGACTAATAGCACTAGAGCCTTGGAGAGAAATCGAACAACCCGATGGACACCATGGCAGAGAACGGGGTTCATTTCTTTGGGTTGTGCAAGCTGAAGCAGAAAGACACTTGGAAATTAGGATTGGTGTGTGGTTGGGAAAACCTGAAAGCTATTTAGCCAACTACTGTATGTTTTAGAATTTTCTTAAGACCTGACCTTGTGGATTTATAGCCCTGGCTTGGGGGTGACACTGATGTTAAGGGTGAATGAACAACAATGTCTATGGTCATGAGGAACGTCCTTGATCTATTGGTGAATGTTTACTTGAAAGATAAGTGTTATTTGTGTTTCTTTCATAATTTATACTCTGTTGTGTATATTTATCTCTAAAATGTATTTTCATGTTGTTGGTTATTATTGTGCATCAAACATTCTTCTTCATTTCTTGGATGGTTGAGCACGAATCTTGTCAATTGAATGCCTCGATTTTATGTTCTTGATTAATTAAAGAATGAAATAGAATTTGTAATCAGTCTAAGAGAGTAAATTTTGGAAGTATCGAGGAAATGGGTATATGATCAACACCCAAAACAATTTTGGTATTTGTTGTACCTCGTATGATAGGAAATGGGTACGTGATCAACACCCAAAACAATTTTAGTATTTGTTGTACCTCGTATGATACGAGTTAGTTCAGAGCATTCTTGGAGAGCGTTTTGAGGTAGCGTGACCTATCTTGGTGGTCGGGTACCTTACAATGACTTTGAATTTTGTTTCTTATATCTAAATATACCATGTAAGAGCTATCTAACCTCAAATAACCTATCAATATGACAACTAATTGACATGACTTTGTAAGACATTTTGATTTATTGCTTCCAATTTTTTTCATGGACAAGTGTGAACATTCTAGTTTTTTTTGACTTGTTTGAAGACATTTAGATGTATTATTTCTAACTTTTTTCATGCATAAGTGTAAGCATTGACATATTCTAAATGTGCTAAGTTTTTGTTTTCCTAAAATCTCGTTAGTTATTGTTAGATCTACAGATTTGAGTCGTTAAATCTGTATAATTCTAATGTTCTAGGGGTTTTCAGTATGCTGAATTCATTTCTGCAATCACAAATGCAATTTAAACAACAGAAAATTATGAGTTAGTGAGGATTTAGGCAGTCATCAAGATTGTGATTTAATGCCGATTTAAGCAGCCAAAGAGAAAGGCAAAAATGATTTTTTTTAATAACTACTACATGGATTTATGAAATTGTTGGTGAAATTGTAATTTAGTATGGTTGAAATTCAATTTTTAAATGCATAAATGAATTCAGCCCCTTGAAAAAACTCCACGACATATAAAATATTGATATTTACAATTTCAACAATTTTTCTAAATTTTTAACCAAATTTTTAAGTAAAACCGATAAAAATTTATACCACAAAAAGAATTACAAGTAAAATGTTTAGGCTACTTCTTTGTAAGAGAAAGCTCGGAACCTTTGGGTACTAAACATGCAAGATATCGCAGCGAAGCCAATGTTCCCAATTCGGTCCCTTTCCATTCCAGAATCGCTAACGCTTTGCTCAGCTCCGTCAGAAATCTAGACAAAGTACGATGCATGCCACTGATAGGTTGATCTATTAACTAATTCTCTAATTTTTTAATTCCATCTGGTGGGAGTGAAAGTAACACGAAACTTACTCATTCTAGAAAAAAATAATTGTTTAAACTTTATGGAATGATAAGGATAATATTGCATAATACGGAATAATAAGGAACTAATAGAACAGAGACAGATAAGGAATGATAATAAAAGTTAGAACAAGGCTTACGAGTCGAGTCTGTCCATTCCATTGAATATGTGTAACGCATCCCAGAATGACTCTGAAACCTCCTTTCCGCGTTTTCCCTATTCTCGGCACCGATCCTCACCGAGGAGCTACTTCCTATATATGTCTGCATGTAAGGGAGATAAAGTCACATTATTATTCATCTTCTGTTCATATTTATATGGGTACAATCAATTTCATACTCTGCGACTGTGAAGAGAATAATTCTATCTGTTCATCTTCTTACTTGCGACTGTGAAGAGAATAATTCTATTGGTTGCTTGGATTGGCTACTGAGGAATGGGAATGAGAATAGCATCTGCGCGATTGGTAATATTGATTGCCTTGCTTATGGTGGTAACGATGGTTAGTGAAAGTTCGGCTTGGAGGCCGCTGAAATTTAAATTTGTAGGAGTTGAAGCTGGAAATAATAATAATGAGATGAAGAACGGGTGGTTCAAATCCCTTAGAGGTCCCGTAACTCCGTCAGGCCCCTCTCAATGTCGAAACTACAGGTCCCCCAGCAGGAAAGGTTCGTGTCCACCTGCATGATCTGAGAACACTAACAAGCCCGCCAAATTGAAATTCTTTTAGATTTGTGTTGATATTGTGATTGTCCATGACTGAATCAAATACATTACATTTGTTCGAATATTATTTATTAATCCTTGTTCTCACTTTTATTTGTTTTGAGAGTCTTGGCGACTAAAGTTACACAGAGACGGATAAGAAATGAATAGTCTGGCATGACCATACATGTTTGACGGATAAGAAATGAATAGTACAAATCTGGCATGACGGTACATGTTTTGATTTTCCTTTCAAATTTTTACTCCCACGTGTTTCATATCTCCATCAATCTAAAATGACCTTATATTTTGACATAATAAAACTTTCTCAATCGAAGAAAAATATTTTCAAATAAAAGGGAAAATATTCGCTTCAAACGAATTAGGTTAGCAAGTAGCCTGTCATTTCGGAAAGTGAGTTGAGCCTTATACATCTTAGAAAAAAAAGTTAAATCATTGAACTTATTAGTCTCTACAAAAGATGTAGAGGGATTATAGCCATAGTGGTTGGAAGTCTTATTGGGAGCTTCGTTGTTCCCAATGTTATAAATGTTTATATATTCAGAGTTTTGAGCTTGGATGCTCTTTTTAAAATTTTAAATTTTTACTAAAATGTTTATATATGGAAAGTTTTGAGGATCGACGTTTTTTTTAATGTTTTTATTATTTCTATTTGTATTGAAATGTTTACATACAAAAGGTTTAGAGGATTGACACTCTTTTCGAGGTACTTGAATAGGCCTTAGAGCTTAAATGTTTACATAGGAGCCCTCACAACCTTAAATGTTTACCTAAATAGGCTTCTCACAGAATATTTTTCCTCGAATTTTTCCATACAATGTTGAAGTGAATTTCAACAATATTGTTGTCCACCGCAAGTTGCATAACCATTGTATGTTTCATATTTCTTCTATGCTTGGACTGAAATTTAGTCATCATTAAAGATAAATATATTGTTTACTGGTTCAGTGGTTGGTTCTTGTTCGCTGGTTCTTTGGTTCGTTGGTTGCTTCTTGTTGTTGTTTGGTTCAACTTTGCAAGGTTGGGGACCTGCACCTGCATTTGGACATGTTGTTGCTTGTTGCTTGCTTTTGTTCTCTTCAACTTTGCTGGGTTGCGGTCATGCATTTGCAGTTGGAGCTGTTTTTTTTACTTTGCAGGGTTCAACTACTGCACCCACAATTCGACTTGTGGTTATGTCGTTCATCGTTGCTGAGTAGGTTTCTATGCCATAATTTCATTTGTATTTGTTCTTCGTTGTTTACTGTTTGCAGTTTGCAAGTAAGAATGTTTAATTATTTCCACTCGCATGGTCGTCATATGTTTCGTATTTCTTCTGTACTTGAGATGCAATTTGGTCATCATTGAAGATACATATGTTGTTTACTGGTTTAGTGGTTGTTACTTGTTCACTGGTTTGTTGGTTCGTCGGTTGTTGCTTGAGGTTGTTTTGTTCAATTTTGCGAGTTTGAGATCCTTCAGCTGTAGTTGGGCTTGTTCGTGCTTGCTGGTTGGTTTGTTGCTTGTTGTTTTTTTTGTTTCCTTCGGCTTTGCAAAGATGGGGTCCTACGCCGACAGTTGGAGCTATTATTTTGCGCTTTGCGGTGTTCAAGTCCTGCACCCGCAAGTGGACCTGGAGTTCTTTCATTCATCATTAACGAGTAAGATTCAATAGTATACATTAATTCATGTTCGTTGTTTACTATTCGCTATTTACATTTTGCAGGTAAGAATGTTTAAGTATTTATTCATCGTTCTTGTCGTCCAAACTTTGCATAGAGGTTGGCATATCTTTTTCTCCTCCTCTTCAATTTTCCTCCGATTTTTTCCCAGGACTGTACACAATGTCCATGTGAGTGTCATGTGCACAACTCCGGATGTCATTTTCTCTAGCATTGAAAATTACGGTCCTTGGTCATGTGTGAGAAAGTCGAAATCTAGCGTCTATCTTGTACCTGCCTATCCCGTACAGGAATTGAACCTGTGTCTTTCGAATGAAAAATATGATGTCAAGCTTGTTTCCTTTGCACGATGTTCTTGTAGAAGAAAACTCCATGTAGGTGTAGAAGGGATAGGTACGATACAACCATGCCCAGACTGCAACAAAATTGCACAAAATTGGCATATATTTCCATCTTGCTCTTAAATTTTTCTCAAGTTTTTTCTCCTAACTCTGAACCATACCTACATGCCTTTGAAAAATGTTTTTGTACAAGAAAAATATACTGAGATGGTGACAGCAAGAGTGGTGCTTCGTGGATTGAAAATTTCTATGCCACTTCACATGCAACATTGCTAACATAATGAATGTATTCTCAAATGAATCACACCATTTACATCTTGAAGAAACCATTATCATTCTAGGATACTTTAGTGTTGACATGCTACAAAATAGTGGCATAACAAATAATTGGACAACTACGTGTGCAATTACAATGTCCATTTTCTTTTGGTTAAGATAAAACATGTGCAAAACAGACTTATTAAACATATATGGTGCAATGTGCCCAAATCACAATACAACCTCTTTATCATATACACAGACTGGTCTGACCACGATAAAATTTCTCTTGTACTTGAAATATGAAATATACATCAAATATATTGCAAAATTATATTTCCACGTCTCAAAGCATATCTAGATACTTTGCTGCACAAAACCAAATCATTCAGCTATGACCATGAGATTTTTTAATATTTTATGGCTTGTAATATATTTTGGACACGAAAAATTCTATATAATTACAACCATGGATCAAGAAAAGAAAAGGTTCATGTATCTAAATCTCTTTTATTTTATTCCTTTGATTCTCATTTAATGTATGTACATATTACTTGTTCTCCCCTGCATACCACCTTCTATTCATGTTCATTGTATTTTGTGTGTTTCGACATTGAAACAAATAGAATAACTGGAGAAGACGAAGGACTCTTTACCGCAAATGTAGAAGAGAAGATACAAAGATCCATGCATGTACTCTTATTTGATATTCCATTGTTTTGTATTTCATTTATTGTCTTTTCACCTAATTTATTTTATGTAGATACGACGTATCTTCCTACATAATAACTTATCTTCATGTCAATTGTATTCCCTATCCTACTACATTGAAATAAATTGAACTTTGTTTATTTTTTTACATGTCTTCCTGCATACTAACTTATCTTCATTTCCATTGTATTTTCTGCATTGCTACATTTAAACAAACAAAATAACTGGAGAAGACGACGAACTCTTTGCTGCAAATGTAGAAGAGGACATACAAAGGTGCATGCTTCTACTCTTATTTCATAATCCATTGTTTAGTATTTCATTTATTGTCTGTATATTTTTTCTACTTGTTCTACTTCTCTTCACCTAATTTATTGTATGTAGATACTACGTATCTTCCTACATAGTAACTTATCTTCATGTGAATTGTATTCTTTGTGCTACTACATTGAAATAAATAGAACTATGTTTCTTTTTTTACATGCCTTTCTACATACTATCTTACCTTCATCTCCACTATACTTTCTGCATTGCTACATTGAAAGAAACAAATTAGTTGGACAAGAATGTAAATGTGTTGAACCTACACAGAATAGATCTAGCTAGAAAATACTACACACATTTGCAGAGAGAAATTGAGAAAGAAGAAGCAGGATAAAAAGAATGGAAGAATTCTCATTAACCATATTCCACACTCAAAGAGTGAATAATTTACACTATATATAGGATAAATGAGTAACTAATGAGCCATAGGGTTGGTCTAGATTGATCTGGACACACACCAACAATTACAAGAGTAAACTGCCACCTAGTATAGTCTCTCAAGAAGTTACGGGAGTGAACTGCCACCTAGCTGAGTTAACTAGTCAACTAGTCTTTAGCTAACTGACTAAACAAAGAGTAGTGATTTGGTGATGATCCTAATGTTGCATGGTGACAAAACCAATGCAACATCTAAACTCAACTCAACTAGTCAAGCTGAAGTGTCAACTGAAAGAGAATATTCTCTAGGTGGAATATTATCTCCTAAAATATAGGAGACTGGATAATGACTAATAAACAAGGAATAACCTTAGGAAAAATAAATCCTAGGCGTGTGTGAATTAAATCCACAACCCCCCTAAACATCACTATGGTGAAAATAAAGAATGGGTCCCGGCTACGAGGCCATGTTAGGTACCCCAATACAAAATATACACTGAACTAAAGGAGGAAAGAGGGAAAACCTCATGGGAACAAAACCCCCCCTCAAATTACAATGCATAAAATAAAAAATGAGAAGGAACAAAAACAATTGCTAAGCAACCTTGTCCTTCACTCCAAGAAGACCTCGCAACTGTGCAAGTTTTTGCTCGTTGAAGATTTTGTTGAAGATGTAGATGTCTTCATGGATTTGATGAAGTATATGCACAATTGAGATATCCACACATATCCACTTTATCTTCCTGTAATGAAAAATATCCAAATAAATTTTGGATGAAATTTTGAAAATCGTACGGTTGTTTCCAGAAAAATGTTGAAATTTTGTTGATTTTGAAACGATCATAACTTCAGTTTCTGGATCCATTTTGGACGATTGTTTTTTTGAAATTGGATATTTTCCCGTGAGGAATTCAAATATCCAATTTGTTTCTACAATTTTTTCTCAAAAAATATCAAAATGGCATCTGATGTGCGCGACTCTCTTTCTGTCTCCTGACATGCATGCATGGTGCATAAAAAAGTGTCTGCATGTGACTCCTGAGATGCATTCCATATGTCTTCCACATGAATTTAAGAAAATAAATCTGAAATGGAGTAGACATGATCTTCAATTAATGGAATACTAATTTCTGCAAAAACTTTTGTAGAATACTCTTCATAATAAGAGGCTTGATCTTCTGATGGATTCTCTTCTGGCTCTATCTGTTTGACCTCCTGCATGAAATCTTCACAATATTATTTATTCTCAAATAGAACCTCCAATCTGGTCCATAATTTATTTGGAGTTAATCCTTGTGATTCTTCATATACTTGATGGAAAAGTTCGGGAGAAACAAACTTGCCGATACTTCCTATGGCCATATCTTGTCTATGGAAAAAATCATTTTTTTCATCGACAGAATCAGGCTCTACTTCCATTGCCATAGTTATTTGGTACAAGCCTCTGCATCTAAGATGAAGCATAATTTTTGGCTTCCATTCCAAATAGTTATGAGGCGTGAGAAGTATTTTCAGTGAATAATCCATCTTTTTGTTGTCTTCAATCTTTTGTACCTGCAAAAAATGATTTGGTGTAGATTTTGCTTAGCAGTCCGTCGGCTCTGATACCATGTAAATGTGTTGAACCTGCACATAATAGATCTAGCTAGAAAATACTACACACATTTGCAGAGAGAAATTGAGAAAGAAGAAGCAAGATAGAAAGAATGGAAGAATTCTCATTAACCATATTCCACAATCAAAGAGTGAATAATTTAAAATATATATAGGATAAATGAGTAACTAATGAGCCATAGTGGTGGTCTATATTGATCTGGACACACACCAACAGTTACAACACTAAACTGCCACCTAGTCTAGCCTCTCAGGAAGTTACGAGAGTGAACTGCCACCTAGCTGAGTTAACTAGTCAACTAGTCTTTAGTTAAATGACTAAACAAAGAGTAGTGATTTGGTGATGATCCCAATGTTGCATGGTGACAAAACCAATGCAACATCTAAACTCAACTCAACTTGTCAAATTGAAGTGTCAACTGAAAGAGAATATTCTCTAGGTGGAATATTCTCCCCTAAAATATAGGAGACTCGATAATGACTAATTATGACTAATAAACAAGGAATAACCTTAGGAAAAATAAATCCTAGGTGTGTGTGAAGTAACTCCAACAAATAAGATGAATTATTATATGCCACAACAGAGGAGGCTGATGTACAATCTTCGAAAAGGTATACCAACTATGATAGTAAATCAAACACACAAAACGAGTAGGTGCATATAATATTGGACTAGAAAATGATGATTTGGCAACAATGGGCCTTTGTTGACACTTCCCTCTTCCAAACATTTCCCTCCCACTTTCTATTATCCCTTTTTTTTCTCTCTTCTATACTTAACCGAATTCTCCTTTGTTTTTCTCCTCTACTTTCACTTTCTGGTTTCTTTTCTTAGTCGTCTTTCCGAAAATGTCTAAGTGTGTGGGTTGGCGGACTCATGGGTTCACATTTATACTCATGCTTCTATATCACGACTCCGACCGACGACTTCCTCATTCCACACTTAGCCAATTTTTCGATCATGGGTTGCCGGGCTGGCGGGCTCAATATTGCGCCTCTAGCTTCGGGGGTTCCACAATATAAATATTCACCGCCATACTTCCCCCATCATGCCCTGTTCCCTGTTACACATTTTTGCACTCAAAAAATCCAAGGCAAAAAATTTGACCATCAGATCCTCATGTTTCCTAAATATTCCTTGAGACCCTATTTCGTATTCCATCTCCTCCGATCCTGTATGTGACATTCAGAACAATTATGGATAATATCCAATGCATATGATTATTTATTCCTTTTGATGTTCATCTACACATGCTTTCATCAGAAAACATTGGACTAGTGACATGGATGTGAGAAGTCAATCATCGCAAACATCAACAAAACGACAAGGCCAAAGGTAACGATTCATGCATTGTGTTCCTAATATGTTTACCAAAAAATATCTTGAGCTATTTATTCATCTGTGCCATGATAAATATGTTGATGTCATCTGCAACAGATACTTTGCAGTTCACAAAAAGTATCGATGAGCCGAAGTGAGACATTGAACATAGCACAAGTTCTGCAAACTAAGATGTTTGGTTGAAAATATCTTGCCTCCATACTTCATCCAAGTTGTGCGTCTACTTGTACATTTATGCCAAGAAAAAAAAAAATTAATAATGTAGACTACCATTCACATCACTTTTCCTATTCAAAAAATGTCACCAGGTCTAAACTTATAACAACCAAAATACTATCAATAGAGGGCTTGAACAGCCACTGAACTGGACAACGGTTCATCGGGGACATAATGGTCATCTATATCACCTACTTGGACAAGGAAAACAAAACTATATACATTATGTGTGCTGACATGACAAACAACGAAGCCCTGATGACAGTCACACTGACTATCCCTACACAACTTGTCCAGAAACATGCAAAAAATATATTGCCAGGTAATGGGATATCCATTACAAATTTTAATATATTGCCCAAAATAGTATATGACTATGGTGATTGTGATCTGATTATATCGTTCAACGAAACAAGTATTGTGGAAAAAAATCCCTCGATTTGTTCAAAATATTGTTTTATACCGGACACAACAATCAACCAACTTGCATAGAGAAACGACACTTACCCAATCGAAACCATTGGTGCAGTTGTCACACTCGCGATAAAACTTGGCTCGCAACACATTCTCCATATAAAAGATGAAAATTCAGAAAACGACAAGGAAATGGTACCATTCTCCATATCTAGTTTTGTCCTTTAATTTGACATGTCCATATATCTTGGTTATGTTACAAAACTATTGCATTGTTCCATGTTGTATCTGCAATTATTCAACACCTATTCAAATTTGTTTTCCTCAATGGAACAACAATTGCATAAAGGGTAATTTCCACTTATGCACTTCAAAAATATAAAAATAAAGGAGATGTTAAAGAAAGGATCTTTCACACAACCCAAGCAAAATTTGTAACATAATTGCGAATAAACATAGTACGAGATCTCAAGAAACTAACTAGCTTGACAACTGTTGTGCGTATACATCTACAATTTCATCCTCAATTTGCTCATACAAATTGCCTTCACCAATTTTCGACAACTTTTTTTTGGTTGTGCAGTTGTATATTATATTGTTCAATATATTAACTATTATGCTCACGTGCCCAGGTTGAGGTTGTTTTGGTTTCATCGAATGTGTACGCGACCCCCTTCGAGCATGTATGTTCCAAATGCAACTCTCCTACTTCTGCCTCTGCTTTCATAAATGATGGTACAATTGATTTTCTATGATGCAGTAAAAAAATCCCTTATATATATACACATTGCCTCAATGCTGCCATCCGAACCTCAACAACACAATCGTACATTGTACAATTAGACAACCTCTGTTACAATATGTTCTTCCTGGGTTAGTTTATTTTCTCATGGGAACGTATACCACATGTAATAGAAAACCAATGACACATGTTTTTTTTTTATATGAAATTGTTTGATGCATAGGTCAATGCATTCTTCTCTATGGACCCTTGTGGGATCTCCCTTGGCGCCTTTTGTGTTCATGTGTTTCCATGTGCCTCGACTTTCAATACATTTGGTGTTTACTTGGATCTTGGTTGCATGCTTCGTTCTTGAAAATTAATGATACATTTAGGATCTTAGCAGTTTTTCTATGATCTTAAAGAATACACAGGACCTGCTTAGCCTTTTAATATAATTTCTCTGACGCAAATGTAGTGTGTGGCTTGTTTTAACACTTTTACTTGATCAATGAACTTACCCAAATTCATCTTTAGAAATATTTTGAAATAAAAGGATATATGTGATGTGAATTCCAATGGAACTATCATATCAACCACATAAAATTTAAATTTAAATTCGTCTTAAAATTCAAATTCATTGTTGTTATACTTACAGCGAAGTTTGCAGTACAATAATTTTACTTAAACATCCCAAAATTAATTTTCCTGTGGCTTTCCGATGCTTCTCTTATGCAAACACATCCTAGAAAATATAAGCATCACTTGCCTTATATATTCCTTGATTGAAGAGCTTGTTCCCCTGTTTAATTCACTTCATAGTTATTGTTAATACCATCAATGGGGATTTCTTAACACCAATTCTCGCTTCCAAAAATTTCCATCAGCTTTATTTTTTCCCTCTGCTTTCCCTTTCTAGTTACTTAGTCATTTTTCGGAAAATGTCTTGGTGCGTGGGTTGGTCGATTCATGTATTCAGATTTCCACTGATGCTTTTATATCACAAGTCTGACCAACCGATTCCCCGTTCCATACTAAACAACTTTTTTGGATCACGGGTTCCCAGGTAGGTGGGCTCAACATTGTGTTTCCATTGTTCTGCCACCTGCAAACAACACCCGGACTTCCCCGATATACAAATTAACAACCAAATTCCCCTTTCTTTTTCTACTTTACTTTCCCTTTTTGGTTAATTAGTCATTTTTTCGAATGTCTCATGCTTTTATATACAACACCCAAAGTTCCTCAATATACAAATTGACCATCGAAGTCTGTCATTGTCCCCTCTTCCATGTTACACATTTTGCAATCAAAAGTTGGGATACATACAATTTTACCATTGGGCCCTCACATCTCCTGAGTATAACTTGTGGCCCTGTTTTCAAGCCCATCAATATGATTTGTTTTGAATATGTCTCATGATTTTATATCATGATTCTAACCAATCACTTCCCCATTGCATACTTTGCCACTATTTCCATCATCGGTTCCAAGCCAGGCTTGCTCAACATTGTGCTTCCATTGTCCCACGACCTACAAATACCACCCAAAATTCCATGATATACAAATTGACCATCGAAATAAGTCATTGTGCCCTGTTCTGTGTTACACATTTTGCAATCAAATGTTTGGAGACTTACAATTTGACCATTGACCCCTCACATCTCCTGAGTATAACTTGTGACCCTATTTTGAAGCCCGGCCGACCGCTTTCCATACTTGGCCATTTGTTGGAATCTATTTCATTGTTTGGTGGGTTGACGAAATGTCCAATTCTTAATCACTCTTTTCCATCCTCGCCACCTTCATACTTCTTTCTATATATGCAATTATTAAGATTTAATTCTAGTAGCTCATCGTGTAGGAATCGTTAAGATTGTTATTAATGTTCGAAAGGCTAGAGGAGAGTTGTCATTAATACAAATTAAACCAAGATTTGTGGAGGGTTGTCTTATCCTTTCCAAGTGTTTATTTCAAGAATCATGCAATCTCTTTTGCATGTCGTCCAATTGGTGGCTTCACAAAATCTCTAATCTGTAATCTCTCTTTGTCGTCGCTACCACCTTCGCACTTTTTTCTAAATATGCAATTAGTAATATTTAATGGTAACAACTCATTATGCCTGAATCGTAGAGATTGTCATTGATCAGTGAAAGGATCAAGGATATCTCCCATTGATACATAGTAAACCAAGATTTTCAGTGGGTTATATTATCCCTTCCAAATGTTCATTTCAGACATCATCTTGAGAAAATGGACATTCTCGTTAACTTATGGAAGTAGTTCAACAACAATTCTGTCCAGATACAGTAAACACCTTCGGGATGATGACCAAAAGTTCCAGTGCTCTAGGGCATATTCTTACTACTCATCTCCCTCCGCCTAGAAGAAAAAAAGGAGATGGTCCCTTGGTGCAACAGTAAATATATTTCAAGCCAAAGAATTCCAAGACAAGCCCCCTTGCTCAGTCCGCCTGCCTGCGTGCGTCAATGGCTAGCACATAGGTTGATGCGGTCGATTTCGAGACAGAAGAAGATGATATGATGGACGGTGATATGACGATGGATGATGGAAATGCAAGTGTTTTTCCCACTCCTATGCCCAAATTGAAATCAACCATAATGCGGGGCACTTCCCGGCTTGGCGATGGTGGCGCTGACAAGACTAAAGGAAGGTTCTTCAGAAAAGAAACCGACGTTCAATGCAATAGCCTCTTTGCAGCTCGAGAGTAGGAATTCTAGAGGCCCAAATTAGTCCATTCTAGGTGGAAGTCTTCCAATGTAAGGAAATGGTCTCCTGATGCTCCTAGAGACATCTTTCAAGCCAAATAATTATTCAATTGTGGGACCACTCTCCTCTTCTTTGGATATAAAATTAACATATTAGGGGATAAGGACCAGAACTCCCACTGGTGCAACGCATATTTCTACTACTCATATCCTTCCACCCAGAATAGACTAATTCGGGCCTCTAAAATTACTCGTACAGCCTGTGTCCCTGAAGTATTTTCCTGTGAGGAGGGGGTCTCTTGTTCCCTTTTCTCCCAGAAAAATTTAATTTGGACCTCTCTAATTGCTCGTGCAGGCTGTGTCCCTAAAGTATTCGACTGTAATGAGGTGGTCTCTTAGTGTGTCCTCACCTTCAGTTTCAGGCTCTTCCTCTTGCCCTACATCATGTTTTATCTTCTTCGTCATGAGAAGCTTGTTAGAGCTATCAATTTTACCACGAGGATGGGTTCTTATGTCCTCCTATGTTTTAAGAATTATGGGTTTCCTTCTTACTGGGGCGGGCCATTTGAGTGATGTTGTGGAATGTCGTGCTCTTGGAAGTGGTGGTCGTGGATTGGAAATTCCTCTGATCGGGGCCTTTTCCATGTTATTTGTACAATTCAATGTTGCCTTGCAATGTCTCCAGGTCACAAGCATTAGAAGCAAGAGTGTTGTTTACATTCTTGAAGCCAAAGAATTATTACACCGTGGAACCACTCTTATGCTTCTTTGTCACCTCAGGTCTTCCACAATATATTGAGATTGCTACAACCAACATTGACCTTCTGAGGAGAAGACTGCAAGGACTTCCTAAAAAAACATGGTAATGAGTTTTGTATGCATGTTGAAGAGCATCTCGATGGCTCCTGCATTTTATCCCACTAGAGGAACAACACATAATTGTATGCATTTTTTTTTTTTTTTGGTGGCTCCTGTACCTCTATTTATGAAAAATATGTTCAATGCTTCCATGCAAAGAACTCAGTCCAATGTGTATGGATAAATATACACTGCCCAATATTTGTTTCTATGGATTTGCTATTAAAAAAAATCCTTGGATTCTTGGTTGTTGCTTCTTTGCTAGATTTAACAACTCTTCTCGTTTGCATGGTTTGATAGTCTGGTAATTCTTGAATATTGTATTGGCTCATGTAATTTGATTAAATATGGAGCATTAAACAATTATATGACAATGCATTGTGTCGATCCCACCAACCTTCTATGGAAACATAAATGAATTTCAGACAGTTTCAAACTAACATTCAATTCTATTCGTAATGTAGATAGAACATAACAACACCAATTCACGATGCAATAGTCAGGGCCCTGCCCTAGAAGTTTTATTTTCATCTCAACCTTTCTAAGAAAACGATTTATTATTTCCCTTTAACTTCCTTGATTACTTTACTCCAAAAGGAAACATTTTATTAGTTGTCCATCCCCTAGCCTCTATTTGAGCACTTTTACTTTCTTAATGAAATTACCAAATTTTTTCTTCACGAATAGAAAAAAAAATGATATATGGTCATTGAATTCAAATGGGACTATGAAATCAACCACAATATTAAAATTTAAGTTCGTCATTGTTATTTCTAGATATGCAGTTATTCAGATTTAATGATAACAACCCATCATGCAAGAAGTTTAATACTTAAAATAATATGTCAAAGTCATTGAAGAATGTATAAAGAGAATAATTACTCCCACAAGTTGCAATAAAAACAAATCTTCAGCAAAGCATTTTCTCACACCCTTTTTACTGGTACAAGCACAATATAAAATGAGTAAGTGGATAAGATACTGGACTAGAAAATGATGGTTTTGCAACAATGGGGTTTGTTTGAGACTAATTCCTACTTACGAAAATTACCCTCCGCTTTTCTATTTTCCCACTCTCTTTTATCCCCTTCTTTTCCAAATTCTATACTTAACCAAATTCCCCTTTCTTTTTCCCCTGTACTTTCTCTTTCTGGTTACTTAGTCGTTTTTCCAAAAATGTCTTTCTACATAGGTTGGCGGATTCACGGGTTCACATTTTCATTCATTCTTTTATATCATGATTTTGACCGAGGGCTTCCCCTTTCCATACCTAGCGACTTTTGTGATGGTGAGTTCCTGCGCAGGCGATCTGTAAATTGAAACTCTATTGTTTCGTGACCTAAAAACAACACCCGAGCTTCCATGATATAAAAATTGACCTCCAGACTCCCACATCGTCCCCTTTTCTGTGTTACACATTTTTTACTCAAACGTTTCGAGACATACAATTTGATCGTTGGGGCCTCACGTCTCCTCGGGACCCCTTGTCACCCTATTTTGAATCTCGTCTGATCGATTTCCACACTTGGCCATTTATTGGAATCTCTTTCGTGGATCGTTAGGATGGCGGGTTTATGAAATTTCCAATTCCTAGTCATTGTTTATTGTGCCTTCCACCTTCACACTTCTTTCCATGTATATGCAATAAATATACAAATTATCCAGAAACATGCAAAAAATATTTTGCCAGGAAATGGGATATCTATTACAGATTTGAATATAGTAACCCTTCTTTTCCCTCTGTTATACTTAACCAAATTCTCGTTTATTTTTCCCCTCTACTTTCTCTTTCTGGTTACTTAGTCATTTTTTTGAAAATGTCTAATTGCATGGGTTGGCGGACTCACGTGTTCACATTTTCACTCGTCCTATTATATCGCGACTCTGAATGACTGCTTCTCCTTTCCATACCTAGCCACCTTTCCGATCATGTATTCCTGGGAAGGCGAGCTCTAGATTTTACTTCCATTGTTTTATGACCTAGAAATAATAACCAGACTTCTGCAATATACAAATTTACTATTAGAATCCCACATCATACCCTCTTCCATGTTACACAGTTTGCACTCCAAAGTTATGAGACCTACAATTTGATCTTCGAGTCCTCACGTCTCTTGGGGAACTATTTTCACCCCATTTTGAATCCCATCCATATTCTTTCCATACTTGGCTATTTATTGGAATCTCTTGCGTGGATCATCGGGCTGGCAAGTTCACTAAATATCCAATTCCTAATCATTATTTTTTGTTCTCGCCACCTTTGCACTTCTTTCCAAGTATGAAATAATTGAGGTTCAATGCTAAAAACTCACCATGAAGAAACCGTAAAGATTGTCATTGATGACTAAAAACCTCGAGGAGGTAGTCACACTGACTATCCCTACGCAACTTGTCCAGAAACAACACCCATAATTCCGCAATATACAAACTGACCGCTAGACTGCCCCATCATGCCCTCTTCCATTTTACGTGTTTTGCACTCAAAATTCCCGAGACATGCAGGTTGATCGTCGGGCCCTCACCTTTCCCGAGTATCCCTTCCAACCCTATTTTGAAGCCTGTCCATCCACTTTTCATGCTTGGCAATTCCTTACTTTCTCTTCCTCGTCCCCTCCACCTTCGCACTTGGTTATAATAAAACATTGTTTATATATATATGTGTGTTTGTGTGTGTGTGTGTGTGTGTGTGTGAGTGAGTATTATAAAGACATACAATTTGACCGTCGGGCCCTCACCTCTCCTGAGTATCCCTTGTAACCGTACTTTGAATCCTGTCTGACCACTTTTCATA
>ML803499.1:178337-191462 GCA_009831015.1 Picea engelmannii
AATAAAAAAATAAATTATACCATAAAGATTGTCATTAATGAGTAAAAGTATTGAAAAGACAGTCACACTAACTATCCCTGCACAACTTGTGCAGAAACATGAAAAACATATCCTTCCAAGTAATGGGATATCTATTACAAATTTCAATATATTAGCAAAAATGAGTCCGACCGTCCGTTTACCTGTTCCATACTTAGCCACTTTTTCAATTGTGGGTTCCCATACAGGTGGGCCCAAGATTGTGCTTCCATTGTTCGACGACCTGTAAACAACACCTGGAATTCTACAATATACAAACTGGATGTTGGACTGCCTTGTCATGCCCTCTTCCGTTTTACATTTTTGCACTCAAAGTTTCTGAGATATACAATTTGATTGTCGGGTCCTCACCTCTCCCAAGTATCCCTTGTAACCCTATTTTGAAGCCCCTCCAACCTCTTTTCATACTTGGCCATTCCTTACTTTCTCTTCCCTGTCCCCGCCACCTTTTCCCTTGTTTATAATAAAAAAATGTTTATAAAAGCATGATATATATATATATTGTAAAGACATAAAATTTGAACATCGGTCCCTTGCCTCTCCCGAGTGTCCCTTGTAACCCTACTTTGAACCCCGTCCGACTTCTTTTCATACTTAAATATATATAAAAAATTATTATACCATGAATATTGTCGTTAATGAGTAAAATCCTTGAGGATACTATCATACTAATTATCCCTACACAACTTGTCTAGAAACATGTAGAAAATATCCTGCCATGAAATGGGATATCTATTACAAATTTCAATATATTAGAGAAAACGAGTCCCATTGTTTGTTTCCTTATTCCATAATTAGCCACCTTTTCGCTTGCGAGTTCCTAGACATGCAGGCTCAAGATTTCCCTTGCATTGTTCTGCGACTTGCAAACAACACTCGAAATTCTGTGATATACTTGCAAAAAATATCTTGCCAGGTAATGGGATATCTATTACAAATTTCAGTATATTAGAGAAAACGAGTCCGACTGACCATTTCCCTATTCCATACTTAGCCACTTTTTCGATGGTGGGTTCTCGGACATGTGGGCTCAATATTTCCCTTCCGTTGTTCCGTGACCTGTAAACAACACCCAAAATTCTGCAAATATACAAACTAGTCGTTGGATTGCCCCATCATGCGCTCTTTCATTTTACACTTTTTGCAGTCAAAATTTCTGAGACATACAATTTGAATGTCGGGCCCTCATCTCTCCTGAGTATCTTCTATAACCCTATTTTGAAGCCCATCCCACCGCTTTTCTAGTCTTCCCCGTCCCCATCACCTTCACACTTGTTTATAATAAAAAAATGTTTATAAAAAAATGATTATATATATATGTGTGTGTGTGTGTGTATTATAAAGACATATAATTTGATTGTCAGGCGCTCACCTCTCCTCAGTATCCCTTGCAACACTACTTTCAAGCCTGCCTGACCGCTTTTCTTACTTATATATATAAAAAAGAGTCTTATTTATAATAAAAAAATTGTCTAAGAAAACATTATATATATATATATATATATATATATATATATATATATATATAAGGTCTTATTTCTAAATATGCAATTAGTAATCTTTAATTGTAACAAATCATCATCCAGGAAATGTAAAAATTGTCATTAATGAGCAAAAGGCTCCAGGAGATCTCCCATTAATACACATCAAACCAAGATTTGCGGATATTTATATTATCCCTTCTGAGTGTTAATTTCAAACATCATGGAATGTCGTTTGTGCATCGTCGGGTTTGCACGTTAATGAAACCTCCAATCTTTAATTTCTCTTCGACGTACCTGTCACCTTCGCACTTCTAAGTATGCAATAAATGAGCTTTAGTGATAACAACTCATTATGCAACACCCATAGAGATTGTCATTAATGAGCGAAAGGATTGAGGAGATTTCCCATTCACACGCATTGAACAAAAATTTGCGGAGGGTTATATTATCCCCTCCAACTGTTCATTTCAAGCATCGTCTAGAGAAAACATACGTTCTCATAAAATTATGGCACCCTCTTGATAGCAGTTCTGTGGACTAGAACTTCCAATGGTCTAGGGCATATTCTTACTACTCATCCCCTTCCGCCCATAATGAAATAATTTGGACCTATGGAATTCTTTGTGCAGGATGTGTCCCTAAAGTTTTTGACTATAAGGAGATCGTCTCTTGGTGCGTTGATAAATATATTTGAAGCCAAATAATTATTCCACTGCAGGACCACTCTCTTGTTTCTTTCTCAGCTCAGGTCTTCTGCAAGATGTTAAGATTGTCCTACAAAACATTGACGTTAAGAGGAGAAGACTCCAAGAAGTTCCTAAAAAATAATAATAACGGGTTGGACCTCTCGACCAAGTTCCTGGAAGACCCGACGACAGTTCCTAAAGATATCACAAGCTTGCAGGTTAGTTCATTCAGAAATCCATTCTGGAAAATTGCCTAGTTGTTTACAAGAATAACGCGAAAAGAGACTACAACAATTATTTCCTGCATGGTTCTGTATATTTTTCATTTCACAGTGAAGGAACAAGCCATTTTTTATTGGGGGGAACTAATTTCCATTGAAATTTGTTCCCAATTATCAAGCTTCAAAAAGGAGAAGAAATTTTATATGTCATCCTACTTGGTTTTCGTGATACCACATTGTTGTCCATTTCCAAAATTGTCTGTGTCCAAGAAGGTAAACTAGTAATTCGACCCAGTATCCTTTTGGTACCAGGCCTTGTGGAGGCACAAGGCTTCCCACTTTTTTTATGAGGTTTTTAATGACTCTGTCTCTATTTTCAAAGTTTTATTATTAGGAAAGGATGCTCCTCGAATGTCTAACAAGGAAACCAAGTTTTTGGATAGGGAGGGGGCACTTGAACAAATGGATAATTACAGTGTGATAAGGATTTTTGGCTCCAAGGAAAATCCTTACTTCCTTCCATGTCACATTACGGACATAATGTTTTTTACATAAATAGAAATGAAATACAACTACTAGTTGCATCTATTCCATGAGAAGAGAAAAAAAGATTTCATTCCTCTGCATTGGAATGTCAGGGACTTCATGTTGAGGAACGCCAACAAAATTGACGAATTCGCAGCCCATTTCAACAACATGAACCTAGGATATGATCAAAGGCTAAGAGGGTTCAACCCTAATGGCATTTTTTTAGAAAATTTACTTGTAGTTGGCTTCAACAAATCATTTTTCCAGAGACGCTTGAGAAAAAAAAAATACACTGACAAAAACACTCATGCTTCTAACGTCGATGACCTAGAGACATTGCAAAGCACCACTGAATTGTACAAGAAACAAGGAAAAGGACCCTGTGAGAAGAGTGTTCAATCCCTGGATACCACTCCCAAGAGCATGACATCCCAGAGCATAACTCCAATGGCCCACCCCAGTAAGAAAACAACCCTTAATTCTTCAAATGGAGGAGGAGATAACAACCCTCCTAGTGATAAAATTGATAGTTCTCACAAGCTTCCTGTGAAGAAGCAGAGAAAAAAAATTCTAGCGTTAGCGAAAGAGCCAAAAACTAAGAGTGATAACATGGAACTTGAGACTGATCTGGATAACATAATCCAAAAAATTGATTAGCCCGGGGACATGATCCAGCATAGTCACCCAATGGAAATAGCTGAGACTGAAATTTTTTATGAAGATGAATCCCTCGTATTACAGAGCATTGTTTTTTATAGTGAGTCTAAAAATTTAACTATTGAAAAGAGATATTTAAAAATAAGAAAGGGAAATCTCATTCAGATATTAGCCTTGAGAACATGCGGATGTCCCAAATATCGTGACTTCACCGAAAAACCAAAGATTCTCTTGATTATTCCATTGAAGGAATTGAGGTCGAGAATGCCATACTAAAGGACCGACTCAAGGAATTGAAGGAATCTTTGATTCCTATACCATTGCTTTCAAGTCCTTTAGCAATAGCCATTCCTGCCACCCATGCAGCCAATTTAAAAGGATCATCCATCCTCATCACATCATGTAGAGGATATGTGGAGAAGAATATCAAGAAAATATTGGAGATGATTACTGAGGCCTGGGAAACATCACAAAGTATGGATTCCCTTGGAACAAGGGAACATGATTTGCACGAACATTTGCAGGAGCATTTAAAAAATGAAGAACGTTTCTATTTAGACACGGTCATCCCTTTTGGAATCCATGTCAACAACATGATAGATACGAGAATAAGACAAGAAGATAGACCCTCCCAAAAGCGGGTCACTCAATTAATTTCATGCTGGAAAGAGAAAGTGAAGAACTTGCATCTCATTGTCCAATCATGTGAACAAACCATATGAAAGAAAGAAAAATTATTCAGAAAGCTGGCCGAAATAGACTTAGCTAGAAGTACCAACGAGGTCCAATACCCCAACTTAATCGTCAACTCCTTTCCCTGAACTAAGAAATCCTTTGATAAACAAGTTGATATTTTTCAGGTTTTGTTTTTAGAAAATATTTGCAACATCCTTGAATATGTTGAAGATGTTGCGGACAACTGGCTAGTCGACTATTCCATACAAAATGAAGAAATTGATCATGCTCTGTGTAATATTTCTATCAATCTAGGGGAATTAGAAAAGGAACTTTTCAACATAAAATCTGGGATGAGATCAACATGGCCCCCTTGAGAGACTACATTGAAGAATTGGTCCAAAGAGAAATGGAGCAGGTCGTCGACGAAGGGAAATAGGTAGTTGGCACGATTCCAGTAGTTGTCAATGAAAACAATAGAAAGGAATCATTAATAAAATAGAAAAAAGGGTGATATGTACCATCACTATAATTCTATACCGATCAGATCCTGCTTTGTTTATCAATCGAATTACTCCACATTTTTAAATAGAAATGTCTAGCCAAAGACTGACACATTTCAATTTCTTATTTTCAGGTCTTTCTCTCTATTGTCCCCCACTTCTTATTTCCATGGTCCTATTTCTTGTACATATTTATCTTATGGTCTGCGGGATCCCCAATCCCATTATATATGACAAATGCATTTAAATTTCCAGGAATATGTAACACACAATATTATTTTCTGATATATTTCAAATAAAACTAATTTTATCTCCTTTTGTATTTATGTGCTCAGAATTTTTTATGTTCAACTATGTTGAATGCCAAGAAATTGTGTTTATTTAATTTGAATGTAACTTTATATGTGTCTTGTGTGTTTTATCTTTCTCTCATGCATATCTTTTTTTCTTACTATGCATATAAATTTATTTGTACTGGCACATATAGAGACACACAAGCCAACTGATATATGCAAATTGTACTTAATTCTAAATAGTTGGAAGTATACATAAATCATTATAAATTAATTTCATAAATACATTGAAGAGATAAAAAATGCAAGGTAGAAATAAAAGCAATATGGATTATATACTTTCAAAAACTAAATGGTTTCAATGCCAAAATTGCTCTAGAGGCCACATGTCATTTCCTGCATGGATATCACTTGTGCTTCATGGTGCTTGCCATGTCTCTGCTATAGTTTCCATTTTCCTCCGCTATTTCTTCCCCATCCTTGTGCATTTATTCCCAATTCAACCTGGAATGGATTGCATTTCCATGCAACACTTGTTAGAGAAACAAGCCTATTACACGAGAATGACAAGGAATTATGCTCTACATTTATTCTAAAGGAATTCAAAAGGAATATTCAAGGAACGGGAAGGAAGAATGATGATGATAAGGAATTGGAAAGGAAGATTCAATATTATTTTATTTTTATGGAAAAGAGATATTATCATATATTTGAGGATGACAAGGAATTGAAAAGCAAGATTCAATATTATTCTATTTTTATGGAAAAGAGGTATTATCATCTATTTATAAAAGTAAAATACAAAATGAGGAAAGATCAAGTATCTATGAGAAATATGAAGAGGAAAGATCCAATAAGTATGAAAATTTTGAAGAGGATATGGGCCACCATGAAGTGCCCATCACTTCCTTCATAAGATGAGGGGGTGGTCCATAATTGGTGTGGTAGTTAGCTTCAAATATTTTCATTGTAGCCATGTAGTTTGCTTCAACAATTTCTATTGCAAGTCTTTAGTTTACTTTAGTTATTTACATTGTAGTCATTTATATCCTTTCCATGATTTCTATTGTAGTCATTTAGTTCTCTTCAACGATTTATGTTGCAAGTATTTAGTTTACTTCATTTATTTTCATTATCGCTATTTAGATCCTTTCCATGATTTTCTACAACAAGACTTTAGTTTGCTTCTGAAAATTCCATTGTAAACAACTAATAATGACAAGGAAAATGTTGTCTTCCTTATAGAAGGTGCTCCTATCTCACTCAATGGAATCGATGGTCATTTTATGAAACTCGTGTCTCTTGTTTTCCTCTCTTCAATTTCTCTCTGCAGTTGAGTTTCAGATCTTTATTGTTGCATGTTCATTTGTAGGTTGAATTTTAGATCAATTGGTATCAGAGCCTAGATACAAGCGAGCTTCTGTCGAGCCACAAAATTAAGAAGAGAGGCCATCCAACAATATCTTTTTCATATCCAAATGTTCTTCTTAGGACTTCCACTGCATCGTCGTCAAGACTTCAAACACGTTCATCTTTAACCATTCTCCACACACCCTCTTTAGGGTACCAAGTTATTTCTTAGTGCGCTTGGGAATTTAGTGATTCTGAATGCAACATCTAGTGACAGATCGACATACGTCCTGAATGAAAATTATGTCGCCACGAAGAGAGCCATATACAAAGGATTTTTCATCCACTATCATATCCCCAATTTAGGATTTAACAATGGCTCTCCAATATCTTTTTTTGCAATAGCACAGAGCTCCAACACCCATGCAACTCAATACATGCTTCCAATTATCGAAGTTTGCGGGTCAAATGAATGGTGAGAATATCCACTCTTGCATTCATAGTCTTTCCACATACTTATGTACATGTCTCGAGATGACAGAAGACATGAAGCTTTAGATCATTGGTATACAACTCGTGGGAATTTCACAAACATGGTGGGATAATCAATTGGATAATTATTCATGGGTCATGGATACAGGTGACCTACTTGAGACAAAAAAACCACATATAATGACATGGAATGAATTTTGCGAGGATCTTAGAGAGTGCTTCTACCTGCCAAGCTATCACCAGAACCTCCTCTCTAGATGGTTGTAGCTCTGAAAACTTTCCAATCAATCCATCGAGGGATACATAGACATATTCTGCAAACTGCACATCCAACTCCACATCACTAATCAAGAAGAGGTATTGATTGTCAAGTTCAATTTTGGTTTATTGCTAAGTATCCATCGTGAAGAAGATTTGTTAGAAATTCCTTCCTTAGACAAGGATTTTATTCGATCATTAGTAGTTGAATGTAAAGTGGTACCTTGAATTTGTTCTCCTCAAGTTCAAGCCAGACCCTCTAATACTGGTAATTATCCTAATATCTCCTCCCCTGGTCCTTAGACCTCACTTGAATCATCCCATAATACACCCTAGTGTTCTTTTCACAAAACCAATTCGCATTCTTCTATAGATTGTCAAGCAGTTGAGAATTTGCACACCAACAAAACTTTGTTTGCAGAAATGGCTCCACCTCAATACCATGCACCTAGTGAAGTTGTATACCTCGATAATCCTACCGAAGTAAACCCATTCCTCTTCTTAGTGACTGCTAATGAACCAATCACATCCACTCTCCCTCTGTTCACCCATAATTTCCAGATTAAACATGAATTAGCCACCCTCATTATGGATAATGGAAACCATAATAACCTCATCTCACAGGACCTGGTACGATGCCCCCAACTCCCCACTACTCTACACCAAGTTCCATACCAACTTGGTTGGATACAAAAGGGAGTCCCTTTTCTCAAAGTTTCTCGATGTTGTGTGATCACCTTAACCATTGGCCCATTTCAAGATATAGTCACATGTTATGCCTCCCCTCTGGACTATGTTGAATTTTTATTAGGAAATCCCTACCAATAGGCCCGACACGCTGTGTACCATGCCAAATTGCATCAATATCACTTGCAGCATGAGGGATGCACCTATGTGCTTACTTCTTCTTTTCTTAAATCCACCCATCCTATTATTGACCAAGCGACCTTTGATCAAGTCAGTTTGAACCAATGCATATCTTTGTTCTTAGTTTGTCCCATTAACCAAGACAACCATAATACTCCTGTATGTCCTACCATGGCTCACTCACTTGAAGAGTTTGTAGATGTCTTCACTCAACCCATGGGACTACCCCAATATCGCTCTATTGAGAACACACTTGATCTATTCATCTAGATATCGGGGGAAGAGATATGGATGTATTGAATGTCGAGAGAGGTGGAGATTAGATCTGCCAATCTTGCATGAAAATAAGCATGGACAAAAAAAATGGTAAATGAAGTACTTGAGAGGTGAGGCACAAAGCAAAGCCTTACCTCTAAAACTAATTACTAGTAATTCACTCAGAGCTAATTAATCTCACAATGAACAATATAAAATATGATAGAAGACAAAATGAGTAACTTGATATTATTATAAATCTTGATAGGAATTTATATAGCATTACAAAATGGTCCATTTGGAAAAGTAAAAACAAAACCCATTAAATGAGTCTCTATTATTAGTATAATAGATCTAACTACCCAACTAACTAAGTAGTGGAAAATAAAACCCAATACAATAATGGAAATAGCTCATGAAATGAGTCTCTATTATTATTATAATAGATATAACTACCCAACTAACTAAGTAGTGGAAAATAACACCCACTACAATAATGGAGAGGCGGGAGTCTCTTTGACCCATATCAACAACCTGTTAGCTCAATTAATTAATGAGGAGGTGGGTATATTCTTTATCCACATGGAAAATCCATTATATTTATATATTTATGAATTTTTCATATGCATTTATATCCTATGCCCCCTAAAATTTGGATCATTCCTCCCCCCTTAGAAAATGATGGTCCCCATCGTTTCACCCATGCTAAAAAGAGAAACTCCATTATCATATCATCATGATTACAATGTGAAAATACCCAAGAAGAGAAGGGTTTTGTCTGGTTGACCCATAACCTAGTTGACAATGACATTGTACATGGGTAGAAAAATAAAGAAATTTTAATAAAATCCCAAAATTTAAAAAATAATATGGAAAAATTGTGACTTTGGGGCCTATGAACATCCTTCTACAAATATATTCATAACTTCTACTACAAGTGATGAAATCCAATTCTGTCGAAGACCCATTTGAGATAATAAAGAGGTATTTCCATCAATAGGTGGATATTGTTTTGACATGGCCCATGGAGTGAGAAAAACCAAAACAGTTTTGAATGGTGTATGGCCACACTGGTTACAAACATGTGATGCTTCAAACAAAGATATCTCATAAACTAGCAATGAAATTAAATTAGGAGAAATAACCATTTGAGATATTGAAAATAGAGTTCTAGCCATATATGGAAATCCTTATGTAGTTTCTGGATAAGGGAGAAAATGACCGTTGAATATGGAGGTATGCATGGCCTCCTTAGGTCAAATACATGTTGAGATTTAATCAATGATATCTCTCAAACCACGAAGCATGAGATTATGAAAAATACCCATTTGATATATTGAAGATATATTTCCATTCATATGTGTAAATCCTTTTATAGTTTCCTGAGAAGGGAGAAACAAACTGTTGAATATGGTGGTACATGCGGCCTCCTTGAGTTAAATACATGTTGAGATTCGATCGATCATATCTCTCAAACCATGAAACAAAATGAGATTTTGTGAAATACTCATTTGATATCCTTAAGAGATATTTACAATGAGATATGGAATAGCCTATGAAATTATATGAAGAGGTCGCAACGCCTATTTGAATTTGGTTGAGTATAGAGGGCCACAAAGGATGACAAGGGTTTGTAGACTAGCATGGGTTGTTTTAGAGGTTGTGGAAACTTCGTGGGAAGCATGGAAATAATACAAATTTGTTGAAAATGTTGCATACCAATGGATGTATTGGATCCATGTATAGACGTAGTGAATCCATGTATGGATGTAGTGAATCCCTCACGAGTAAATTTGGGTCATTTTACAACATCCATTTCGATTCTCTTGCAATGTTATGTCATGGTGATTGCGATGAATATTGGGCTTCTCAAACCTCTCGTCATATCCCTTGGAAAGTGCAATGAACCTGAGATAATGTTGCAAGAGAGACAACCCAAGGAGGTCATAAAAAACAAGATGACCTTCGGTGCTCATTGCAAGAGAGATGACCTACGGTGCCCATCGCAAGAGAGATGACCTATGGTGCTCATTTCATGATAGACAACCAATGATGATCATCGTAAGAACGACAACCTAGGATTTTCCTTGCAAGAGTGATGACCAGAGTAGTTATTGCGACGAACTATTCAATCATATTGTATTGTCGATGGTAATGATTGTTCGTCGCACTTGCGATGACCCTGCTAGTTCTTGTGATGAACTATCAATACTATCGATAGACCACTTCGTCACAAGAGAAATGAACCTGATAGTTCTTCTGATGAATTGTTCATCGTAAGAGTGAGGAATGGTCGATAGTTGTGACAAGCTATTCATACTATCAATTATCCTCTTCGTCACAAGAGCGAAAAAATATATCTATTTAAAAAAATATATATTAAATATCAATGCAAGAATGAGGTGTGTCGATGTTGGTATGGTCATTCATCTATTAACCCTTTTTCACAAGACCAATCCACATGACCATAGTTTAACACAGAGGTGCTAAACCTTGTTTTCCTCATAGGTCCGAAGGACCTCTTCCCTCTATTTGTATGACCAAGAGCTATGACCTCGGCTCTTTTCCTTGCTTTCTAATTGATGGTCTATCTTGAAACTCCATGGAAATCTATGATCATGGGAAACTATGGAGTCCCAACTAGCATGATGTTTATCTCTTTTTCTGAGTTCTACTATGGAAACTACTCCTTGGTAGTGGAATTGATGCCAACTATTGATTTATTGGCAGGTGACAATCGACGATTGGTGTGGATTGAAGAAACAAAAATTGTGAGAATGTTAACTAAACCTTTTAATCATGTAATGGATCCCCATCGATGATCAACTTTCATTGAGATTCGATGGTTTTTCCCCTTTCCTCATGATCGAACGATGTGCATATTTCCAATCCAAAGGATGAGTGATCAATGTTCATTCCTTCAGATCCTTGCACGATTGAGATCTAACAGTTATCATCCATTAGTGGAGTGATCAAACAACTGTTGTAGCTTCCCTTATGATCATGATAACCTTTCACCTCCATAGTTCAATTAGGATCATCGATCCTTATCATGATCGATGGTCACTGGAATATCATTCTCGATATCATATAGAATACAGGATTATACCATGTCTCCTCTCTAGCATTCTCCTTCTCTCCCTACAACATGAACCCTACACCTACAATTACATGATCTCAACTATATGCAAAGACATGCACTTAATTCTCACAGAGGTATATAGTACATAGATAAATAGATAGAGGATTTTCAATGATACCCCTCCATATCGGTGAAATCATGATCAACATGACCTGCTTACTATATAATTTCAACAAAACCAATTTTATTTCATTTATATAAACAAATGAAACAATTGATCGCCACACAAATAAAATTATATAAACAAATAATAAAATTCACGTAAAATGAAAGTCGAATTTGATAATCATTCACATGTTCTATGGCTGGCCCTTTTCCATGATCATCCTTCCACATTATGATATAATTAGAACCCCGAAATATTTGAAAAATTGTTAACGATAACACACAAATTTATTGCCACCCAAATAAAATCATCATCAATGATCAACCTCCCACATTATTATAAAATTGGGACCGTGAAATATTTAAAACATTGTTAAAGATAAAAAACATATAATGCAATAAGTAGAGGTTGCTTAAAGAGGTGTTGTATAAGTACCCTTAGACTATTAGTCAATGTTTCTATTCGACTCAAATGGTAATCCACTAATAACTCTTACTCGGGAGCTATTTTTTTTTATTGCGCATGGGACTACTAGATTCTATTCGCATCCCTCATATATGAAATTTGGTTTCTTGTTTGTTGTCATAGGTCATGTGATTTTTATAAAAGTTTCAATATTGATATATGCTCCCTTATTTTTATCATTGTTTATTAGTTGTATATAATTTGAGGCAAGTGCACATCCTTGCATACTTCGTATGTACTGGACAAGCCGCATCCAATTGTTATACTTGTAACACGGTCCAACATAGTCCATTGATTCAGTTACTGTATTGTATTTTATAGTTATTCCATCCATGTAAAATATCCCGAGGCCATGCATGGAGGATGGTGGAATGGCCATGCAGGGAGCATAGTGCAATGTGATATGTCTTATTGTTGACAATGAAGTTAGTGTATAATGGAGGAAGTTCCTTAGATAACCATTGTTTCACCAGATTCTTATAGATGAGCGACACCTCTATGCTTCCTATGCTCTCATCATAAAAAGAGCATGATCCTCCTTTGGGAAGAAACAATTCTATGTGTCTATGGAAATTTCTTCTGACTTTTTCACCTCTTATCCTTGTTTGTGTATAATATCTACTAGATGCAGTCACATTTCCCTCTATTTTTCCTAAGATTCCCGCACTCGAGGAAGAAATATCTGATAGGTACTTGTTTGGATGTATATTTAGTCACATGGTCACGTGTTGTTAGTGAGTAGTCCATACTCATCCTAGTTCCAATTTTTTAACTTTTTTTTCTATATTCAAAGTTCTAAATAATTTTTTATATCTTTAGTTTTGGATGCACAATTAGAGGGTGAAATTACATAAATTAGTAGGGGCACTCATGCATGTGTATTCCCAACTCAGTGAAGGTTATGAATCTCTAGGTGGGTTTCACCTAGAGAACGGTGAGAGGAGGAACACTATTACACCTGGAGCTTGAAGACACATAGGGGGGATTTTGTGGATGGCCTCAATGAAGAATATTACCATGTGGGGAGAATATAGGAAAACCCATAAAAATTAGATATTTCATACCACCTTTAAGCTTGTGTCGGGTTGAGAAATCAGTGGCTCA
>ML803499.1:199600-236245 GCA_009831015.1 Picea engelmannii
GCTATAAGAGCGCTATGCCTCCTGAGCTTATTCTCCTCGAATCCTTAAAGGTTTTTATCCTTCTTATCCTACCAGCTCTGCTGTTGCCATCAATGAAAACAACCATCAATACACATTCGTTGCTTGGTCAATATTTGCCAACATCATGCTGATGCATTTCTTCTGGCATGGCTATATTATGGAAGCCACCTTCTGGTTCTGAATTTCCCAACCAATCTTCTAGTGACTTGAACTCCAATTCCCAGTGAGTGAGAAAATCAACCAGGCGTTCTCCTGTTGGGGAAGATATTAGTATCTTTTCCTCCTCCTTCATGATAGTATCATCTTGTTGTCCTCCCATTGCCTCTCCAACTTCTATGCTAGTCTACCCTCAGCCGCTTGGTTGGAATATCTCAACTCCTCCAATGATCAAAACAGTCCTCTGATCCTCCTTCTTTGTGATGAAAGTCTTTAACTTCTCATCGTCTTCATTCACGCGGCTCACATTTCTACGTGAATATCCAAACAAGTGAGGTTTATCTCTTGCATCCTCCTCATCTACCAGTGAAATCTTAGCTGAGCTCATCTCTCTTCCCTTGCCCACCTGAAAATATGGGATGTCTCCTCTACCCACCTAGAAGTTTATGAGATCCATTGATCCCGCCTCATTGCCCACCTGGAAATCTATAAGACCCTTGCTAGATATCTTTACCTTATGAATGAGGGCTTCAGTGTGCCTCAACCACCCTTTTAACCTTCGTTGCTCCTCTCTGGTCAACAACTTCTGAAAAGGACACTTTGTTGTTCTCTTCAAAGGCCATCCATACCTCCAATGCACCTTTGCCTCCTGTTGCATCTTGAATGCCAACCTCTCCATCTAGACTTGGATTTCTCGAAGTTCGTTGTCTATCTCTGCCTTGATTTTCTGCAGGCGAACTTCCCTCTGACCATGCCCATAGTTTCCAAAGGCCATATTGTCTCACCTGCAACCCACCTGGTTGTTTAGCATTTGTTGCAACCTCTACAACAACATCAACATAGCATAACACTCTGTCCCTCTTGCTTACAAAAATTGATTTTGTATTAGCTCTCTCTGTCTCCTCCTTCACCTATTTTCTATGGGTGAAATCAAGCTATGATACCACTTTGACGTCAACCTCCCCCTCTCTAAAGGGATGAATCGACCGCTCGGTCTAGGATCGTTTGATGTGTTGTGTTGAAGCAACTCCTTAGATTCCTCCCTCGAACCCGAATCTTCTATCACAGGTCCTTCTTTTTCCTAGCACAGGTTATGTGACACCCGCAAACCCTCTCCTCAGCACTTTCAAAGTTCAATGTTGATAGCGCTAGCTCTCTATGCTAGGCTCCCTCCTTGATGTGACCATAGACTATGACCATGGGCTAGCTTCCTTCATGACCCTGCACTTCAAGACTTTTGTGAGTGGTTTTCTCCTCCTTCCTGATTTATGAATCGATGAATGCTTAGGGACCAATCTACGGTCCACGTTCCCCTCGTGATCAATGGTTCTGATCACTTACGTCAACTCAGACTTCGTGAGTTCCTGTCTCGAGTGTTACCTCATGGATTTTCCCGAACTGTGTGGATCTATTCCATGCATCCTCTTGATCGAACGGTCCAAAATGAAATCCCTCTTCACAACTTCGCAAAGACCTTTGTTTTCTTCCAACAAACCTTATGAAGTTCCTTTTCCTGAACCTCTCAATCTTTTGCGACCTATATTCTCCTCGATAGTGGATTCTTTTTTCATCTTCGGGGCTTTGGTATGTCATCAACTCCTTTGCACACTTAGCACAAATTCCCCTTCCGAGACTTAGAATGTTCTAGAAACTCCTTTTTCATTCCTTGTAGAGTTCTACACAGACTTCCTTCTATGACTTTACTCAGCTTGAAAACCTCCAATTTTCCCAGTTACTTGCATCCTTCAATGGACTTCTTCTTTCCCTCTTCACAGTCTCTCGCTCTACTTCTTGAACTTGTAAGGAGAACTTACAACACCTTAGGTGAACTCCTTCCGCTTGGATCAATTCTTCAACGACCTCTCCCTTAGCCTTATGGAAAGGTTTAAAGAACCTCCTTTCCTTTGTCGATGCACTTCTTGCAAAGCCTTTCCTTCACCAGAATGTTCAGCAATTCTGGGGTTCTCCAACACCTCCAAGCATGTTGTTTATGTGAACACTCGCACTAACTCGATGTCCTCTTGGCAGAGTGTTTCAAAGTGTTCAGTAACTCTCAGTTGTGTTTTCTCTCACACATTCTTTCTTTCCATGGTACCTAACCACCTTAAAATTTCTCCCTGAGTCTGTTAATTAATATGGTATGCCCTCCTGGGAGTCTCTCTTCTGACTGCACTGAGTTCAGACATGCACTCCTTGCATCGACTCACAAAGATTCCTCTCTCTGTCGCACACTCCTTACACTTAGCCTAGAGAACCAGACGTAACTCAACACACTCTCAGATAGAAAACTGTATCTCTATATCTGCAGACGATTTCTAACATTCATCTACAATTCAAATGCATGTAAAAGACATTCACAACATGAAATCCATTACAAATAAATGTAAAACAGGAAAAAATGTCATTTTCTCTTAATGGTGGAATACCAAATTACAATGGTGGAGTTTGAGGTGCAACTGAGTGTCGGCTCTGTGTATTTCTCTCCCCGACTCGTCTATTCTATCTAAATCTCTACTTAGAAACAATACATCAATTTGTACAAGAGGGGCTCAATGAGCTTCCCTCACAACCTAAACTAGTGGTGTCGAATCACCATCCTTAATTCCTATCGAAAGGCCAAATTACAATGATGGAAATCTACTCCATATCGGCTGCAGATCCATTATGTCGTCTGCCTATTAATGACGACCTTATCTCTAGCTTGTGTGAAGGCCTATCTTGCTCCTTCGAGATTTTCTTTATTAAATTCTTGTATCGCTCCTTATATTCTCAAGGAAAAAAGAGAGGGTGTCACCTCTCCTCCCTTGAATGCACATCATGCGTGAAATTTAATTGGCGTGTGCTGAGGTGGAGCGATGCTCCTGCAACACTTGAGTACTAAGTGGATTTAAATGAAAAGAGTCATTTCTATGTTTTATGGTTTGATGTTTTGGTTTATTTTGAAGACAACACGATCTGGATTAAAATGCTTGGCTTTTGAGAAAAAGATTTTAGTAAGGATTGTTGACTTGTTTTAGTTCTTGGTACCAATTTGCACTAGTTTCTGATTTCAGTACTAGAATTTTAATACTGAGTACATTTCATGACTGTTATATTAGGATAGTTTGGTATTGATTGAGATTGATGATTTTGATTTCCTTGCACTTTAATTTCACATATATACATCCACCAATAGACATATTAGAGGTCTAACTTGTGAGATATGGCCTTCCCGCATTGGAATTCTTCCCAAGGTGTTATTTTATTTTTGGTCGTTTGAACTCATTTCCATTTTCTTGTTTCTTTTATTGCATTTTAGTGTGGATCCACTATATGAAATAATCATTGAAGGAAAAAAAACTTAAGTAGGCTACTCATGATTAATCACACAAACATCACCCCCAACGCATGAAAGACTGTGATCTAAGACTTTATAGCACTAAGTTATTCCTACATCCTTAGTGTTAATTTCTTGTAGCGTGGGTTTGAAGATTGTTTTGTCGGCTTTAGATTAGGTTAACGTATTCTCTGATCATGTGTTTCCAATGCCTCCACCTCTAAGTCTACGACTCCCTAGTTGACATTTTAACGTTGGGAATTAATAGTGTATATATTTATCCCAACATTTTGGCTTCGTTGTCGGGGAGGTGCTAAAGGGATTAGAGCATAGGTAGGTTTATTTTATTTCTCCATATCCTTGATTGTTCCTTCCATGCAAATGTGTTTCTTTTCATGCAAGTGTGTTTGTTTTCATGAAAGTGTGGTGTGCTTTTAAGGACCACCTAATGGAGGAGAGAAGACGGTAGGACATGAGGGAAGAGACCGTGCATCCACTTTAGTGGCATTGCTCCAAAGTTAGGTTGTCCTCTTCCTTAGAATTCGTGTTTTATTAGCATTATCCATTTTTTTATATATATGAGAAGAGAAGATAACTTGTGTGAACAAATAACTTGGTGACAGTAGGGCCCTAGTAGCATGGTGGCGGTTCGAGTATATAATTCGTTTTGTTACATTTTCTTTTAGTTTTCTTATTCTTGTTTCTTTAGGATTTTTAAAAGTTTTTGGGAACTGTAAGAACACCCCCTCTACACTAATCCATGTGTGAGACAAGACCCATCAACTAGCAACAATAATTCAAAAATGATCAAGAGTTTAAGAGAACTCTCTCAAATCCTAGAAGCAGTTGGTATCTCAATCTCAGCCTCTCAAGAAGAACAAATCTTGACAGCAGTCAAGAACTTAAATGTCGCTCTGCATCCACAAGAATATCTAGAAATATCCTTTTATTCCCTTTGCCAATATATTGAGGAGACCAAAAAATCATGGGCCACATTTAATGGAGAACAACCACTAGAACCTAAGATTGATGAATTCCTAATATGCCTTTGTGAAGAACCTCTATGCACTAATGAGACTAGTCATTTGAAAGAAGATTATTTGCAAAGCATGATAGAGGGAGACATGTAGAGTGGTCTAAATAAACAAGTCAACCAATAACATCATGACTATATAGAACAATGGTTCGAGACGACAACCAGATTGAACCACCACTTTCTTCTTCAACAACTCCTCACATAATCATCAAATCATTTGGTTCTTCATACTCTGGTATACATTAAAGATTATCTTTCAAACCCAAGTATGAATGTATTTCTACACCTTTTATGCACATGGTTACATTGGAAATATTCTTACACGTGAAATATAATTTCTTGTTCTTAGATAGGATAGAGTAAAAGGTGCATGTTAGTTAACCTAGTTCTGAATAAATGCAACATATTTTCGTGTTTCTTTTCAAATAAATGAAATGAGATGAATATGATATTGGCAATCTAACATAATAAACCAAAACAACTTAAGATATTTCTTCTTATTATTACATACATATTTATGATTATTAATAATAACAATTTTTCATAAGCCTAATCTTTAAAATATTATGGGGATTTACAAATCTTTAGTGTCCGCATAATGATTCCCATAGGTAAATTGTACATCCTAGTTTCATATCAAAACTTTCTATTCACGAATTCTTATGAAATAGTAGCAGGAGAGTTAATGAAACTTCTGCTTGTGAGGGAACACAATATTATATGGAGAAGATGAACTTAGGTACTAGAGTCACCTTTAGGTCATTCTCTCATGGCCTCATCCACCACACATTAAGTAAATTCGACCATGATATGTCTTTCGAATAACCTCAATACATAAGTCTATTTTTCATACAAACAATCTCTTATGGGAAATCTATAAAATATCTTCCAACCCAATACCATCCCATCCTATAAAAAGGGTTTCAAAGATGCTTCCCCATTCACCCATGCGAAATAAATCTATAAATTTTATTTTAAGGGTAAAGTTTGGGACAAGATCCTTTGATGGAAAATGGGTGTAAGAGGCTAACCCATTGGGATACTAAACAGGTCTACTGGCAGCGGGTACCAGCCTGTGGTATAAATAGGAAAACCCATCAGGGTATTGAACATGCTCATGGGAAATGGGGCATTCTACCTGGGAAGGATATTTCTTAGATGTCAAAATTACCCCATCGTAGTACTAAACAAGTTTGTTGGAAATGGGTTCTAATTTTGATGTATTTCATTATGCATAATCTATATTTGTCCGTATGAACACTATACTTGTGTAAATCCTTAAGAAAAAGCAATCATGGTTGAACAAAAGGCTAATGAACCTCATCTAAATTGGCATTTGAGAATGTCTATAAGATTGTCTTAGGACCCTGTCATTCATACCGAAGATGTCATTTTTCTAGAGTTGGGACCCATAAGTGTAGGAGTCTAATAAACTCAAATGCGAACTTTATCAATATCACTTGAATGACAAAAAATTTCTCAGAAATTAAACATGGATCACTGTTTTCCTATCGGTTTCTCATTTATTAAAGACCACTTATATCCTCATGTTTTCATGTTCAAGGATGAGAGGAAAAATCCCCCATCATAATTAACATGGTTTCTTGAGCATACAACTGTTAATGATTGATCGAATCACATGTAATAAGTAATTTAGGAATTTCCTTTATGCTTGTAATGTTTTAAAATTAGTTTCATTTCCAAATTTACAAGCATGGATAAAGTTTAAGTTTTGGTTGTTTCTTTGGCATAACATCAATGTTTATTTCTTCTCTCATAATAACAATGTTGGTTTAGTTCTTTTGGATTTCTTTGTTCTGGTACTGTTGGTGCAGAAACCAGTAAGTTCATGTACCAACAATACAAAAATTTAAATCTTTTTTGAGGGTACCTTGTGTAGGATATTTTCATCATATCTCATCTTTGGAATACTTCATTTTCATGCTTCAGTCAAAATGCACTGGATCCACATAGTCCTTTTTGAGCTTGAAACAATCATGTGTGCTAATACGAGTGTGCAAGAGGACATGCAAACCAACAGGTGTGGGGGAGAGAAAGACATAAGGAATACCATAAGATCAACATTCATCAGCTCTCTCCTAGATAACCATCAGGTCTCAACCTTTCTCCACTTCATCTTCAAATTTCAGCAGTCTACATCATGATTCTATAGACATTTCATCATGTTCTACATAGTTTCCACTTCAATATGCATTAGAATTCAAAGCAAGTGTAACTTGAGGTAAACCTGGTACAAATATTTTTAATTTATTAAGAACTTGGAAAACATGATGCATAACCACTATTACCCACTCCACACTCCATTATGCATTATCAAAACTACTCAATAAACCCTCCATATTCACTCCACTTGTCATAATGAAAAATATAGTCTAATGATAATACCAAGTAATAAAAATAAAATATGTGGTATACAAATACAAAGCAACATCTATAGTGTCTTCTCTTTGTACATCATAAAGAATTCTTAAGTCATCTCAAAGAGGATGAAATCATTGTTTCTTATCCAAACAAAGCACCAAAAAGTAAATATTGGTCTTAAAATTGATGTAAGCTACATAGTATAAAGAAGTCCAAGTTCATACAACCACCATCATTTTATAGACCATTCTCTACATGCACACCATTCACCATCCCTCTGATACCCCATCCATGGTTTTTCCTCCATTTTTTTGATTATTTTGTTTCTCTGTTTGAAATTCAATCTGTGATAGTTTCCAAAGTGTCATTCCACAAGAACTAACACCTACACAAAAGAAACAATGTCACATAAATCTATAATAATGATATCATATGTTCTTCACCTTGTTTGCATGAGGACATGCAAATCCTTGTGTTTGGTGGTGAGTTGGGCGCCAATTTTGTCATATTTTCTGCCATACAAATACACTCATCATTACACCTTCTCCTCAAATTTATTCAATAAGATATCGCTAATTACACCACAAACCTCCATTATCTCTTGTTATTCATAGTGTGTGGTTAATACATATTTTTCCATATTTTTAGTGATTAAAATGATGATTATAAAATAGTTTTGTTGATGATGGTTTAATCCTATGTTTTTGTGTCCAAAAGATATGTTCCTGCAACTAAAATTCATCCAGTACCTTCACTGGAGGTCATCACGTACTCACACTACAAGTCATCTGGTACCAGAATATTCCACAGTCGACCGATACCTTCACAGTGATTGGGTACTCATACTCCAAGTCATCCGGTACTAGAAGGTTCTACAGTCAACCGATACATGCACAGTCATCCAATACCCACACTCCATGTCATATAATACTCAGCCCGTCTAGTAGAAACTATTCTCTCATCCAGTACCAATGTTGTGATTGTCTGGTACCAGCATCAACAATCGTCCAATACCAAATATAGTTCGAAATTTTGGAAATCTTCTAGAGGAAAATCGGGGACATGGGTTTTGTCCATAGCTTTGTCTACATGTAGAAAAGTGAGATATAATTCACCTATCTCACATGTTTGGAACTCCATATTAGGGGGAACGATTCTGCAAAAACTCGCAAAAATCTCAAACTACCAACTTCTGCCTCAATTTTCATGCATATGGCATCAGATCTAGAAATTCTAAGATATGTGTTTTGTCTATAAAATGGAAAATTGAGCAACAAATGGGTAGTTTTTCAAAATTCAAATTGGTTTGGAATATACGGGTGGATCGCTAACTCGAATCTACCCAAATTACAATAAAAACCATCTTTTGGGGATTTCTGCCTAAAAGTGTAAAATTTGAAATCTGAGAATTGAGATTCAGTCCCATCCACTGCTCAATGTGTTTTCATGTATTAACAAGCCTCATAGGGCTATGAGAAACGCCAATTGTCATTATGATAATTCTTTTGTAATGGAGGTTCATGTAATAGAGGAAAAGAGTTACGATGCCATTGTTGTAATTTGATCTTGAATTTCAATAGATGAAAGATGATTGATTTCATATTTGTAGTGGATTGTTGGGTTTTCATATGAAGCATTGATGCAGGAGTATCTCTCCATGCAGCCATCCAGCCATGTCAGTGCGCATGCATTCAAAGGTTGAAGAGAGGCGCAGCCTCATTTGAATTTTAATTGAATGTAATTTAATGTGCTTAGGCTATTGAGCCATGAAAGTCGTGCCTTTGAGCAGGCGTTAGATATGATTGGCTTTAATGCTAGATCGGCTGAGATCCAGTTCTGGATAGCAGACTAGACAACCATTGATTGTAATTGAATAGAGTAGGTGAACCTAGAGGGAAGCGCTAAGAGCCCCTCAGGTAAAAGAGATTTTAGAGCTATCATTTTGAGTTAGTGATGTTGAGTTGTAGAGCCGAGAGAGCTCAGGAACACCATTGTAAAGATACAGGCATTGTTTCCATTGTTAATATAACAGAGAAGTTTTTCCTGCATTTTCTATGTGTTAATGGATGTTTGTATGGTGTTCTCTTATATGTTGTGAATGTATGTTATGTGGGTTCACTTGCAGGGTTTGCTTGATTTCAGGTTGAGGTCTTTGAGGCTTCACACTAGGAGGGTGTGATAGAACGTTGAGGTTCTGATAGCCATGTACAGGAGGATGCACTTTTGAACTCTGAGGAGTCAGACAGAGACATACTGAGGCACAGGACTGGAATCAACAACTCAGGGTAAGACCTTTGAGGTTGCTGAACACCTCAAGAGGCAAGGTTGTGTGGCTGAGACACAGTTTCAGATAGAATCACTGAGGATTCTGTAGGATCTCTGCCAAGTGGAAATTGAGAATACGCACGGGTTGCGTTGGAGAAGAACTTTGTTGAGTGTTCTGTGGAAGACCAGAATCACTGAGGATTCTGAGAAGCTCTGCCAGGAGGGCATTGAGCAAGTGCATAAGTGCATAGGAAACCAGAACTGTTGAACGTTCTGTGGGAGAAGAGACTCCACCAGGAGGGCGTCGATAAGGTGTGCAGATGGCACAGGAGAAGAGAACTCTTTGAGTTCTGAAAGTCAGAGGAAGAATCCACTGAGGGATTCTCACAGGGTTACTGAATACCTAGAGCACTCAGCCAGAGGTTACTGGAGTGTAGGATAGCCAAGGAGGCATCCATTTCATTCTCCATCTGAAGGAGAAGAAGGATAAAATCCCCCAAGGGGTTTGAGTAGTTGTGAAAGCTCAGGAGTGACAGCACTGTAGGTGCGCAAAGACTCTGTAGGAGAGCAGACGTCGGAATCCTTTAAGGATTCGAGAAGGACAAGATCAGGAAGGGCAGTGTTTTCATACGCGTAGGCGAAGCTCACAGTCGAGGAGTTCGCAGAAAAAGGAAGACAAGGAAAAGGCCTTGGAAAATCTAAATTCTCCCAAGTCTGGGAAGAAATCATTCAAGCTCAGGAGAGAGCAACGTGAGCCGTCAGATCAACAGGAGAGAATAGATCTGGACCATTGGGTTTAAGCGTCTAGGACAAGCTCAGGAGGAGCCTACAGCAGGAGGAGACCGATAGCTGTCGGATCTCACTCGAATACTCGACAACCGTTAGATCGGGAGGAGTTGTGCAGAGATTAGCCTTAGGAGGAGGAGCGCATAGGGAAGACATATCTGGACCATTATATCTGGTGCAAGATCCCGTCAGCCATCGGATCTACAGAAGGTGCACGGAGGATAAGCCTCGTGAACAGGAGGAGAGAAGTCCCAATAGGTATCGAGATATCGGCAAATCGGGAAATCGGAGTTCCCAGGGTCGAAGGAAACGGGACATCGAAAGTCTCGAAATCCTAAGAGTTGATCGGGACCGTCCATTTGGAACGACGGGTGGCAATCATCCAGTGCCACAGGGAAAAGCTCAATAGGAGGTCGTTCCTCGGCAAATCGAGAATCGGGATATCGGAGATCCCGCGCACAAGGAATTCGTGCATCTTGAAACCCCGAACCCCAAAAACCCGATGGGGTAAATCTGCGGTCATGGGTGGTGGCCATATGAACCAGGGCTAAGCCAGGAGGGTTAGCCAGTGTAAAGGCACATCGGGAATCGGAGAATCGAGGATCCCGGTGTTGAGTGGTTCGTGCATTGTGAAATTGCGATCCGCGAAACCCCGATCAGTGGGGGACAACTGTCACCAAAGCGGAGAAGGAGGACAGTGACGTAGAATTGTGGGCCACAGGAGTTGATGGAGGACAGGTGGCAAAGGATGGGGCGCCATCGGCACCTTGTTCATCGGGATATCGGAGGTTCCAGTGACAAGCGGTTTATGCACTGTGAATTCGCGATCCGTGAAACCCCGATGAGTGGGGGCCAGCTGTCAGAATAGTGGGCTGAGGACAGAGGCGTAGTTGAGGCCAGCTGTCAGTGAGCGGAAGGAAGTCGGGGATCGGCATATCGGGAATCCCGTAGGCGTTTTCGTCATGACATCGCAAACCCCGAAATCCTGATAGGAGCATATGACTGCGGTCGTATGGAAGGACGGTCACATGGACCGGAGCATAGCCAGACGGGGCTAGGAGAATAGGGCGCGCATTGGGATATCGGGGATCCGAGGATCGGAGATCCTAGGGACATGCATCTTTTCACAGTGCAAGTGTCGAAACTCCTATAGGAGTAACCACGAAAGGAAGTAAGGCCATGGTCGCGGAGGCCTTGTCATATGTGTCAAGAGCTGAGCCAGGAGGGCCAGTGCGTGGACAAAAGCGCTCATCGGAGATTCAGGGATCGGGTGTTCAAAGGGTTAGTGACTCTCGACAACGGAAATACCAAAACCCCGAAGCCCGATAACGGTTTCCTGTGGGGAAATTGTTCACGATTCGTGCAGAGGCCGTGAGGAGGAATTGAAGGACCTGTGGATCGGGTATTTGAGCAAGGATTCCACTCCGGAATCTAGAGAGTCGCTTCAGCTCAGAAGAGAGGGAATTTGCAATCGATCCTGTGAGCGGGTGAGTCTAAGGTGTTGGGTCAGACCTTGCCTGCATCAGGTGGTATCAGAGCGGGATTTCATCTGTATATTGCAGGTGGAAGAAGACAAAGCATTGGAGGACTCTGTGAGGACTTGTTTGCAGGTAGGCAGCAGTCCATAGACAGTCAGAGGGAGACTATAGGATGATAAAACTGAGCACTCAGGATTGCAGGAGTGACAGTAGCAGATCTGTTAGGGAGATAGATAGAAACAATAGCATGGCTACTGAAGGCCATAAACATGCTGAAAGGAAGAGCTCAAAGCTGATGAGCACAGCAGAAATGGATAAAGAGCTCGCTAACATAAAGCGAGAGATGGAGGAGCTCGAAATGAAGATGCGGCAGAATAAAAAGCGGAGATGGGTTAATGAATGGCCCATGAAGACGCCAAAGGTGAAATGGCCAGTCATGGAGCTGATGGTCAAAGGACAGTGCAGACTGTTGAGAAAATGGTTGAGGTATGCTGAAAACCTCAAGGCCACAGAGGAAAATATGGTTGATCACTGTTGGCCAGAGACTGGGAGAGGTCTCGATGATGATGAGGAGGAGGATAAATTGGGATCGTCTGAGGATATCATAGACTGCCAGGAGGGAAGTGGAAGGTTTCCAAATGGCCAGATGGACAAGGGAACAGAACTGAGATCGGTTGATGATCTCAAAGACTTCCAGGAGGGCAGAGCAGAAGAAATTCAAGATTTCCAAGAGGGAAACAGATTGAGATCATCTAAGGATCTCAAAGATTGTCATGAGGACAATGAAGGAATTTCACATTGCCAGCTGGGCAATGAAAGGAGATCAGATGGGGATCTCGAAGACTGTTAGGAGGGCATCGGAAACGTGTCAGACTGCCAAGTGGGAAGTGGAAGCGTATTAAACTACCAGGTGGGAAGAGATGAACAATTGAGACCATCTGAAGGTCTCATGGACAGTTCAATTCAGCAGGGAGTGCTGATGAAGATGGGATCAGTTGATCTCATTGTCTGCCAGGGAAGCAGCAGAAGCATCCCATATTTCCAGATGGGTAGGGATGAACAGATGAGACTGTCTGAAGGTCTCATAAGCTAAGAAGTGAGTTGGAATCAGCCAGGAGAGCTGACAGAGCAGGTGAGCTCAAAGGATCAGCATATGCAGCTGACAGAGGAGGATTTGAGCCATGTGATGATTGGGGGGATACAAGTATTCCTACCACGTGCCCAAGAGGAGGCAGAAATCGGTGTTGCAGATGGTGCAATAGAAGAAAAGTCACCGTTGACGATGACTGTCGAGGAGGAATTGGAGCAGACTTTGAAATCTGCCCAAGCATAAATGAAAGAAGAGAGTGAGCATTCGGTGGAATAGTTCAACGCATTCAGCGATGAGGCTGAAGAGACTGCAACGTGGGAGTTTGCAGCAGGAGAAGAAGCAGAAAGCGAGCATTCTGAGGAGTGTCTCATCATATTCATCCAGGGAGCTGAAAAGAAAGAAGCTGTAGCGCTGAAGCTAGTAGCAAAAGAAGTCGAGGAGCGAGAAGATAGAATTATCACTCCATGGGAGATGGAGCTGGAGATGCTGGAGGATTGGCTGAACAATCCAGGGCCAGAAAGAGAACTGGAAGAAGTTGAGCTATCGGAGAAGAGGATGACTGAGCAGCAAGTCATTCAAGAAAATACTGCAGAGCTGAAGTCTGCAGCAGAGTGGTAGCTTGAGGCCACAGATGAAGATGAAAATGAAGAGGAAGGCATGGGAGATCCTGAGAATCTTCCCATGTGCCCAAAATTTTTGCAGCTGAGGAGACTGCAATGACAGAGCCAGCCATTGGAGCATCTGGACCAAGAGATAGAGGAAATCAGGGAGTTGATGTTGAGATTAGCGCAAACTGCCAGCAAGGAGCAGTTGGGCAGAAGGAACGCAGCAACAGCAGCGCAGCGGAAGCAGTAGTAGAAGCAGCAGAATGGGGAAGATGGGAAGCTCCAAAGACTTATTTGGGATCCAAGAGGATTTCCAAACAGCTATAGGGGAAGCTCATGAGCAGGAGCTCATGATTTTTGCAGTTGTGGAGTATGATGCAGGAGCATCTCTCCATGCAGCCAGCCAGCCACGTCAGCGCGCATGCATTCAAAGGTTGAAGAGAGGCGCAACCTCATTTGAATTTTAATTGAATGTAATTTAATGTGCTTAGGGTGTTGAGCCATGAAATTTGTGCCTTTGAGCAGGCGTTAGATAGGATCGGATTTAATGCTAGATCGGCTGAGATCTAGTTCTAGATAGCAGACTAGACAACCATTGATTGTAATTGAATAGAGTAGGTGAACCTGGAGGGAAGTGCTAAGAGCCCCTCAGCTAAAAGAGATTTTAGAGATCTCATTTTGAGTTAGTGATGTTGATTTGTAGAGCCAAGAGAGCTCAGGAACACCATTGTAAAGATACACGCATTGTTTCCATTGTTAATATAACAGAGCAGTTTTTCCTACATTTTCTGTGTGTTAATGGATGTCTGTATGGTGTTCTCTTATATGTTGTGAATGTATGTTATGTGGGTGCACTTGCAGGGTTTGATTGATTTCAGGTTGAGGTCTTTGAGGCTTCACACTAGGAGGGTGTGACAGAACGTTGAGGTTCTGATAGCCATGCATAGGAGGATGCACTTCTGAACTCTGAGGAGTCAAACAGAGACGTGTTGAGGCACAGGACTAGAATCAACAACTTAGGGAAAGACCTTTGAGGTTGCTGAACACCTCAAGAGGCAAGGTTGTGTGGCTGAGACACAGTTGCAGACAGAATCACTGAGGATTTTGTAGGAGCTCTGCCAAGTGGGCATTAAGCATACACACGGGTTGCGTTGGAGAAGAACTTTGTTGAGTGTTCTGTGGAAGACCAGAATCACTGAGGATTCTGAGAAGCTCTGCCAGGAGGGCATTGAGTGAGTGCATAAGCGCACAGGAAACTAGAACTATTGAATGTTCTGTGGGAGAAGAGACTCCACCAGGAGGGCGTCGAGAAGGTGTGCAGACGGCACAGGAGAAGAGAACTCTTTGAGTTCTGAAAGTCAGAGGAAGAATCCACTGAGGGATTCTCACAGGGTTACTGAATACCCAGAGCACTCAGCCAGAGGTTGTTGGAGTGTAGGATAGCCAAGGAGGAATCCATTTCATTCTCCATCTGAAGGAGAAGAAGGATAAAATCCCTGAAGGGGTCTGAGTAGTTGTGAAAGCTCAAGAGTGACAGTACTGTACATGCACAAAGACTCTGCAGGAGCGCAGACGTCAGAATCCTTTAAGTATTCGAGAAGGACAAGCTCAGGAAGGGCAGCGTTTTCATATGCGTAGGCGAAGCTCACAGTCGAGGAGTTCGTAGAGAAAGGAAGACAAGGCAAAGGCCTTGGAAAATATAAATTCTCCCAAGTCTGGCAAGAAATCATGCAAGATCAGGAGAGAGCAGCATTGGCCCTCAGATCGGTAGGAGAGAACAGATCTGGACCATTGGGTTTAAGCGTCCAGGACAAGCTCAAGAGGAGCCTACAACAGGAGGAGACCGATAGCCGTCGAATCTCAAACGAATACCCGAAAGCCGTTAGATCGGGAGGAGTTGCACAAAGATTAGCCTCAGGAGGAGGAGCGCACAGGGAAGACAGATCTGGACCGTTAGATCTGGTGCAAGATCCCGTCAGCCATCGGATCTACAGAAGGTGCACGAAGGATAAGCCTTGTGAATAGGAGGAGAGAAGTCCCGACAGGTATCGGGATATCAACAAATCGGGAAATCGGAGTTCCCAGGGTCGAAGGAAACGGGACAGCAAAAGTCTCGAAATCCCGAGAGTTGATCGGGACCGTCCATTTGGAAGGATGCGTGGAAATCATCTAGTGACACAGGGAAAAGCTCGATAGGAGGTCGTTCCTTGGCAAATCGGTAATCGGGATATCGGAGATCCCGCGCACAAGGAATTCGTGCATCCTGAAACCCCAAACCCCAAAAACCCGACAGGGTAAAGCTGTGGTTACGGGTGGTGGCCATATGAACCAAGGCTAAGCCAGGAGGGTTAGCCAGTGTAAAGGCACAACGGGAATCGGAGAATCGGGGATCCCGGTGTTGAGTGGTTCGTGCATTGTGAAATCACGATCCGCGAAACCCCGATCAGTGGGGGATAGTTGTCACCACAGCGGAGAAGGAGGACAGTGACGTAGCAGTTTGGGCCACAGGAGTCGGTGGAGGATAGGTGGCAAAGGATCGGGCGCCGTCGGCACCTTGTTCATCGAGATATCGGAGGTTCCAGTGACAAGCGGTTTATGCACTATGAATTCGCGATCCGCGAAACCCCAATGAGTGGGGGCCAGCTGTCAGCATAGTGGGCTGAGGACAGAGGTGTAGTGGAGGCCAGTTGTCAGTGATCGGAAGGAAGTCGGGGATCGGCATATCGGGAATCCCGTAGGCGTTTGCATCATGAAATCGCAAACCCTGAAATCCCGACAGGAGCATATGACTGCGGTCGTATGGAAGGACGGTCACATGGACCAGAGCGTAGCTAGACGGGGCTAGGCGAACAGGGTGCGCATTGGGATATCAGGGATCGGAGGATCGAAGATCTCAGGGACATGCGTCTTTTGACAGCACAAGTGCCGAAACTCCGATAGGAGTAACCACGAAAGGAAGTAAGGCCACGGTCGCGGAGGCCTGGTCATATGTGTCAGGAGCTTAGCCAGGACGACCAGTGCGTGGACAAAAGCGCTCATCGGAGATTCGGGGATCGGGAGTTCAAAGGGTCAGTGACTCTCGACAACGGAAATACCGAAACCCTGAAGCCCGATAATGGTTTCCTGTGGGGAAATTGTTCACGGTTCGTGCAGAGGCCATGAGGAGGAATTGAAGGACCTGTGGATCAGGTATTTGAGCAAGGATTCCACTCCGGAATCTAGAGAGCCGCTTCGGCTCAGAAGAGAGGGAATTTGTAATCAATCCTGTGAGCAGGTGAGTCTGAGGTGTTGGGTCAGACCTGCATCAAGTATCTCTAGCAACAATTGTCATCTTGAGAGGGCCCCTCAAGATTGGTAATGTGTTGCTCATTATAATTGTTTGTTAGATTTGTTTAATTCATTGTTAGGTATATGTTAGTTTATCTTTGTGTCAGAGATTTTTGTTGCATTGTTAATTGATTCATAGATTAGTAGATGGTTAATGTTCTATTTAGTTTTCTAATTGATTTATGTTAGTTTTATTTATTGGTTAGCACAGACTTTGATTCTTCTTAGTGTGGCAAGTCAAATATAGATGCATATTGTGGTGGAAAATTGATTTTATTTCTTGCATGACATAATAATAAAACAAATGTGATGTCTAATTTCAGTTTAAGGATTTCAAGGTGAATCAAATTAATAAAACAAAGAATTGATTCTTAACACACATGAAATTATTCTTGAGTTGGAACCGATTAGGATTTTGAGAAGAAGGTTGTGATTATATTTTGTTGAGCATCAATTCAACAACCAACAATATTTGAAATTTAGTTTGTGGAATTTTACTGTAAATGGATGAGTGATGGAAAGAGTCTTTTGGGTGATTCAATTTATTTTATGAAGAGATTGAATACTGAGGGGATTTAAATGAGAAGAGACATTTCTATGTTTTATGGTTTGATGTTTTTGTTGATTTTGAAGACAACACGATAAGGATTAAAAATGATTGGATTTTGAGAATAAGTTTTTATTAAGGATTGTTGACTTGTTTTAGATCTTCGTAGAAGTTTGCACTAGTTTCTGATTTCAGTACTAGAATTTTAATATTGAGTACATTTGATGATTGTTAGATTAGGCTAGTTTGGTATTGATTATGATTGATTATTTTAATTTCCTTTCACTTTAATTTCAAATAGATTCAATCACCAACGAACATATTATAGGTCCAAATCATGAGATATGGCCTTCCCGTTGGAATTGTTCCCAAGGTGTTAGTTTATTTCATGTCATTTGAACTCAATTCTGTTTGGTTGTTTCTTTTATTGCATTTAAGTGTGGATCCACTATAGGAAATAATCATTGAAGGCAATAAAACTTAAGTAAGCTACTCACGATTAATCACATGAACATCACCCCAAGTGCATGAAATACTATGATCTAAGCCTTTATAGCACTAAGTTATTCGTACGTCCCAGTGATGAATCCTCGGTGTTAATTTCCTGCAGTGTGGGTTTGAAGATTGTTTTGTCAGCTTTAGATTAGGTTAGCCTATGCTCTTATCCTCCGTTTTCTATGTCTGCACCTCTAAGTCCACGACTCCCTTGTTGACAATTTAACTTTGGGAATTAATAATGTATATATTTATTCCAATAGGTAGAATGAAAAAAATGAGATGTAATATATTAATAATTGTGGAGATTTATATTAATACATATAATTTATTTATTTTTAATATGATCATACTCATCAATATATTAATATTTGTTATTTCATAAATTATTAATATTTACCATGGACGTTATAACTAATATTTAGTATTCGTGAATTATGATCTTTTGATTCAGTTGCTCAAGATTGAGATGCACTGCATTTATACATTACAAACAATATTGAATGGATGAATGTATGTGTTGAAAGATGTAAACAACATCATGGAAGTAGGTTATCATGGAAACGACTGTGTGAATTGGTTAGAGAAGCTCTTCGTAACGTAGATTTCAATGTTACGCAAAGGGAAATTGATTTATCATATGGTTTGAAAGATGGACAGGCAAGCAAATTCACCCATTTTATTCAGTTATTTTATATTATATTAATGTGACTACATGTGTAGTGTATTTTTTAGATACTTTCCAATTTATATAAATATGATAATTTATTAATTGACAATGCATCTTTTACAGATATGACATATTGCAATTGAAACACCACAAGGCTATGCGGTGCAATGGTTGTAACTTGTGCATCAAACGGTTGGATGAAACAAGGAAAAATTATGATAGTGGGATAATTGCAGTATTCTGGGTCACTAATGTTTCCTCTAGGAGTGACAGAGATCCCCGATAATCTGAAAATAGATATTATGGGCATTTGAATGATATACTTGAGTGTGACTTTAATTCCTTCAAATTATTTCTTCTTGATGTCAAATGGTATAGGTTACAAATGCATGAACGTGATGAGGAAAGAACTGTTATTCAACATGCCAATGGATTTCGGATGATTAAAACAACGGTGTTTGAAAGAGAACATGATAACTATGTTTTTCCAAGCCAATTCCAACGGGTCTTATAATCAAATGTTCCAGGTGAGAGGGATTGGTCATTTTTTATTAGATATGATCCAAGAGGAAGGCCAATTAAGTATACACATGTACAGGAAGAAGTTGATATTGATGAAGAAGATGATTTTTCATATCATATAGAGTCGAAAGATCATTCAGGGTCGATAGATGAAGAAGACGAAGAATACCTTCATCCACGCGTAGGAGAAAATGCAGTTCTTGATGATGATGTAGATGAAAATATGCTCGAAAATGACATTGATGGCAATGATGATATCGTCAATCCGTTCAACACCGTTTCTGAACTGGATGATGATACATATGTTGAGTTCGATGAAGAAGAAGATACATAATAAGGGTGATTATACAAATTTTGACTTGGATCAGGTACATGACAATATATTTTAATTTGTATGAATTATTCTCTTAAAATGATTTACTTATTTCATGGGTTAATTACATGATTTAAAGTTTTATGTGACATTTGTATATCATATGTTACATTTTCTTTGATTATTATGTGAAACACAAAAATAGTCACCAATATACTAAAGTACGTGGTAAACTAAAAATACCATAAATACAAACACATAATTTCATTTCCCTTCAATAATTTTTGTTTTTGTAGTTTTTATGCATGAATCATACAAGGTTGCTTTCGATTATTTTCTATTTTATAGATTGAGTATTGGGTAATTGAGAGTGATGTGAGGGGGAGGGGAGGGGCCATATGAGCTTCCACCTTCATGTGGTTGGCCTTGTTCAATAGAGGATAAGTTATTCTTGAAACCAAAAGAAGCTCATTCATTTTTATACCATCATAATCCTAGATGTCATCATTGTTGTCATAGTATTGGATCAACAAAGTTTCAATGAATGTGTCTGTCATTTCTATAGAATATTCATTGAAACTATTTGAAAACATGGGAATTTTGCCCATGAGTTATGTGGAGAGAAATATTCCCTTGCATTACTAGATGTGGGAACATGTGTACCGTCGAACGAATTTTAAAAGGAACAATGAAAACACATTGTACTAGGACTAGACATGGGCAATGATGACCTATGAATGGGGCCAACGTTGAAAGTTTTACAAATTGTTTATGTATGCACTAAAATTTGGCATGGATAGACTATTCGCACACCTTAACGATATGGGATGGTTTATGGACTCAAATTGGACTCACACACCCACTTGTTTTCATCATCATTTCATCATGTAAATTAAACCATATTTTTCTTTCAAAGTACACAAATTGGTTGACACAAGTTTTAAGTTTGCAATATCATTCTTTCTTCATTTTTGTTCTAGGTTGTACATTAGAATATATGCAATATATGTGTGTCATAGTTTTCATGAAAAATCCCTCTTTTTTCGTTCAGTGTTTAATCAAAACCATTAAAATATGCACTTGCAGTACTAGATGCAAGAACCTGTGTATTGTCGAACAAATTTTAAAAGGAACAACAAAAAGACATTGTACTAGGACTAGACATGGGAAACAGTGACATGTGAATGGGGCCAATGTTGAAATTTTTTCAAACTACAAACCTCCCTAGGGTTTAAAAATAAGGGTTTATCCAAGTTAATACAAGGATGAAGCATGCAATTATCACCACTACATTTAACCAACTAAAACAACTATTCTTTATGTAGGGATTATATGGTGCAATGGACCATATTCTTTAAGAACAATCTCTATGCTAAAGCTAAAAATAGATAGTACCATATCTTTTTCGTAATAAAACAATTATGTATATGTTGCCTTTGCATGTTGTATGTTTCCTAGACCACCAAACATTAAAATGGACACCATATTGAACTCATGAACCATATATTCCCTATTTAAGACATGTGTGATGGACTAAGGGACCACACATGATGTACATGAGATTTTAGAGAAACATTTAATGAAATTAGACCCTATATTTTGGCTTTTAACTATTACATGGGCACAAAGAGCCATCCCCAATGCACCAATCCTCAATATGATGACCATATCTCACTTAGAAGCTAAATATCCCCTATGTATGGTCTATTTGGTGGTTTGGGTCACTACACATGACCCATGATTTTGATCAGTAATTAGTATGGCCTTAGATGCTAGGATAAGGACTAGGCCCAAAGAAACATCGACCTTGATGTTACAAATCTCAAAATGGCCACCATATCCCACTTACAAGCCAAATATTTCCCATATAGGGATTGAATGTTGGATTATGGTCCAATGCATGGATAATGAACCCTAAAGGAAAATTTTATGGACTGCGGATCTTATATTTTGTCTTTAGACCATGGACTAGGCCCAAAACACCTTCCCTACTATGACATGTCTTAAAATGGGCCCCACAACTTAATCACATGCCAAAGATTCCCTATGTATGGCTTGGGATGTGATTGCTCAAGACAACATGCATGGTTTGTGACTCCAAAAGACAAATTTTATTGTCTAATTTTCCCAAACTATGCCCTAATTTTCCCAAACTATGAATGGGTTAGGACTAGAGTCAAGCTCAATAGGGTCTTCTTTACCTGCTAATTATTCCAAGCCCATTCCCTTGGATGTGGTTTCTCTAGATAGTATCTAGGGACAATGGGAATATCATTACTCCATTCATTCACATCACTAATTATATAACAAGGCATCTGGCTACCTTAAGAGAGTCATAGTTATTCTTGTCGTTTACCCACACTTGGTTGAATTTATTCACTTTGACATTTAGAGCAATGTGAATAAATCACATCGTGTCTTTAGAAGGGTTATGGGTTATGGGTCGATTATTTAGAAGGTTAGGGGGTGTATATTCAAGGTCTAATTTACATGATTACTAACACATTAACCCATATCCCCCTTGGACCTACTCGGTCTAATTAACACATGATTAATTTTTTACCTGAGAAGATAATGGTCACCAACAAGATTAATCGATTAGGTGTGTGGGTAAGTAAATAGGTTAGGTGCATTTATTATTATGTTTATAAGTGTGTTAGCATTTATGTTTTTGGTTGTGTGGGTTAGGTGTGTAGTAATTAGATGCATAAGTACCCTGAACCACCACACATGCCTTACATTAGGAATCATTTTCTTACAAGTGAGATATGGTCACCATTTCAAGGATTGTCACACCAAGGATGGTTTTCAATGCCTATGCCATGGTCCAATGCCAAATTCTAATGTCTTATTCCATGAAATTTGTATTTGGAACTCATGGGCCATGTGTGGCCCCACAAGCCATTACATGTCATTCATAGGGAGTATTTCACATGTAGAGATAAGGGCATAGTTTGCGAAAATTAGGCAATAACATTTGTTTTTGGGAATCACAAACCATTCCTGGGAATTAGATATATAATATATTAATAATTATAATATAAATCAATTATATAATATATAAATTATATATAGTTATATTATATATTAATTATATATAAAAAACCAAACGAAAAAAATAACTTACATTTCATACCTACAAGATACATTTCATTAAACCTGTTTGTGCGTGAGGAGTGAAAACAAGGAGACCACACAAGGTGTAATGTTCCTGACTTGGCTAGTCTAGGAAATGTTGCTAATGTGTGTGTAGGATTAATCATTTACAACATATAAATGATCATACAAATAACAAATGTGACAAACGACTGCAAAGTTTTTATTATGATATCTATGTGGATTACAAAATGGTTGAATGCGGCTAAATAAACTAACAATACTTGACTAGATCAACAGACAAAGGATCTTATTTGGAATACAAATAAGCAACTAGAAGATAATACCCAGAATATGGGAGCATTGTGGAATCAATTGATGCGCTAGGACTATGGCAGCGCTGACGGTAACTGCTGGAAGTATGGAAAGTTCTCCCTAGGTTTTATACTTCTTGGAATGGTTTGGAAACTGTCCCAAATGATGTGCCCTACTATAGTCCTTAGTACTGGTAACTGTCGGACCCTTCTGCTGGTGTGTTTGGACCCCGAATGGATTCCCGTGGGAGAATGCGCCCCTCTTTCTCTAGTGAAATGCATCCTAGTGATTCCATCATCGGAATAGGATAAGATGTGTCTCAAAATGACTACCTTGGTTTGATGGAAAATGGGTTGGAAGGGTTTCCCTGAATATGGCCTGATGCTCGCTTTGGAACCCCAAATGTATCCATAAAAAGTGTCGCACGTCCAAGTCTGGAAAATGCACCCCAGTTGATTCCTCCGTCAGAATATAATGAGGAACTAGGAAAAATATGTTCCTTGCCTTCCTCTCAAATGGGTTGGAGGGAAATCTCAAAATTCTCCCTGGATAGGATAAGTCGACTAAAAACCCTCTTAGAAGCCCCACCCTCACTCTGGATGAATGCGCCCTTCCTGCTGAACACTGTGTAACTGTTGCTGAATAATGATGGAAAACCTAAATGATCTCCCCGATGACTAGGGTATGTCTCTCAACACTTAAATCATCCAACTGGTGTCTTCCTCCTAGAATCCACTGAACTATCTCTCCTTAGATGTGCCTCTTCTCCTCAATGACAAGTCATAATCTGCATAATACTGAATTAGGTCACTGACCCTTCCTTAATATCTTTCCAAAACCTTAAATTACTGTTGAAACCCTAATTCACTATTGAATTCCAAAACCCTAAATCATTGTTGAAACCCCAATTCACTATTGACTTCTATTTTTATCCCATACTGACTTAAAATCTCTTTTTACCCTTTTTATCTCAATGTCACTTTCTGAATGTAACACCGGTGACTGAAGTGACCTCTAGTGACCCTGTTTACCCCTTTCTTGCCCTGGCTATAGTATAACGGGGTGGTTTAGACCATTAAGCCTCCTCTCTGGTGCTCCTATTTGGAAAGGGACATTACAATTCTCCCTTCTGAAATTTCTTGTCCTCAAGCAATACTAGTCCAGGGTGTTGCAACACCTGTTCTCTCTCCCAAGTAGCGTCCTCTACTGGAAGCCCTCTCCATCTGATCAAACACTCTATGATGACCCTGCTCCTCAGTTTCCTCTCCCAGAACTCCAAAACCTCCTCTGGAACTAACTCCAGCTGTCCCTCCTCATCCAATGGGGGAAGCTACTCTGATGTGCTAATGAATTGTCCCACTTCTTTTTTTAGGCAAGACACGTCGAACACGTTATGAATATTTATCCCCTCTTGAATCTCTAGCTCGTAAGTAACCTCGCCTACTCAATGCATGATCCTGTAAGGATCATAAAATATGGGCTTGAGCTTCTCGTCCCCACTCTTCTTTAGATATGACTGTCTTTAGGGTTCGAGTCTCGAGAAAACCAAATCTCCAACCTCAAAGCTGCGCTCTATCCTGTGTCTGTCCACACTTATCTTCTATCAGTTTTCCACCATATGTAGGTTCTCTTTCAACAACTTGAGAATATCCTAACTCTCTATGATCCAATCCTTGGCATTGGGAGCTCTGCTCTCCCCGAAGACCAAGTCTACCAAAGTGGGAGCATAATATCCATACAATTCTCGGAAGGGTGTCATACAAATGCACATGTGGAAGGTGGTGTTGTAGCAATGTTCTCCTAAATATAACCACTTTACCCACATTCTTTGTTGTCCTCCTACATGTTTTCTCAAATATCCTTCAACCCACTTGTTGACAATCTCATTCTGCCCATCTGTTTGAGGGTGATAGTTGGTGCTAGGTGCCAACTCCATCCCCACCAACCGAAAAAACTCTATGAACCGATTGTCCCTATCACTGACGATGTTCTTCGGCAACCCATGAAGTCTAAAGATATCCCTGAAGAAAATCTCGACTACCTGAACTTCATTTTACTCTTTTGGTATGGCATAGAAGTGAGAAAACTTGGTCAATCTGTCAACCACTACATAGATACATTCCTTACCCTGGACCTTCGGTAGACCTATGATGAAGTCCATAAATATACTCTCCCAATTATTCTCTGGAATGGGGAGTGGATGAAGTAGCCCCACTGGAAGAGCATGCTCTAACTTGTTCTGTTGGCAAGTCACACACTCACTGATGTGTCTCATAACGTCTTGTTTGAGGCCCTTCCATGAGAACCTCTCTCTGATCTGTCTATAGGTCTTGAAAAACCCCTGATGGCCTGCTAGAGGTGAATCATGAACTGCAGTGAGGAGCTTCTTCTTGAGCCCTGAATCTAGCACCAAGTAGACTCTATCCTTGTAAAATATGACATCGTCAATGACCCTATATAGGTCATCCTGTATCTGCCCATCCATCACCTCAGAAGAGAACTTGTTCTTGGAATATTTCACTAACAAGTGGGATTTCCAATCTGTTTAAATCTCAATAAAAGAACATGTCGTAGGTCTCCTCGATAATGCATCGGCCAAAATGTTCTTCTTCCCCTAGAGCTACTCTATGTCAAAGTTGAATTCCTGTACCTTCGTCACCCATTTCTGTTGGCACTCACCAAGGTCCCTTTGCTCAAGGAAATACTTGAAACTGTTGTGATCGGTCTTGACCATGAATTTATTGCCCACCAAATATTGTCTGAACTTGGTCAAGGCATGCATGATTGCCAACATTTCCTTTTCATAAATGGAGTAAATCCTCTCAGGCTGACTAAGATTCTGGCTCTCAAATACAACGGGGTGTCCTCCTTGCATCAAACTACATCGATCCCTTCACCGGATGCGTCACACTCTAGTACAAATGACAAGGTGAAGTCTGGTAGTGCCAACACTGGACAAGTGCCTATGAATTAATTCATGTGATCAAAGGCTTCCTGTGATTTCTCAGTCCATATGAATGCCCCATGCTTGGTAATATATGTTAGCGGTGCTCCAAGCTGAGAAAAACCCCAGACGAACTGCCTGTAATAGCTGCACAACTCGAAGAAGCTCTTCAATTCTGCCACATTCCTGGGCATCAACTAATACAAAATGGCCCTGATCTTCTCTTGGTGCACCTATACCCCCTATGCATTGATGATGTGGCCCAAGTAAAGAAGCTCTGTCATACTGAACTCTCACTTGGACTCTTCAACATATAATGATTGTGCCTCCATGGTGCTCAATACCTCATCCAGGTGCCTCATATGCTCTTTCCATGACCGGCTATAGATCAATATGTCGTAGAAGAAAACCGAGAGTGATTTCCTTAACTGATCCCTGAATATATGGTTCATGCAAGATTGGAATGTAGCGGGTGGATTGGTTAGCCCAAATGGCGTAACTAGAAACTCAAAGTGTCCAAAATGAGATCGTAATGTCGTCTTCTCTATGTCCTGCTCTCGGATGATGATATGATGATATCCATAGCATAGATCAATATTTGAGAAGAAAAATGCCCCATGCAGTTCATCCATCAACTCGTCAATGCATGGGACAGGGTACCGGTTCTTGATGGTTTTCTTGTTTAAGGCTCATTAATAAATGCACATCCTCATGGTGCCATCCTTCTTTAGAACTAGGACACTTGAAGAATCAAATGGGTTGTTTCTCAGTCCGATGTGTCCCATCGCAAACACTTCTTTCATTGCCTTCTCTATTTCATCCTTGAACCTCCTAGGATGATCATAGGGGGGGTTGATCATAGGTTTGGCCCCCTCCTCCAACTCAATGGTGTTCTCAAACCCCCTGTCAAGTGGTCTCCCTGGTGGAATTTTCTCAAAGACCTCCTAATTTCATCCCAATAAATCCTTGATCTTTTTATGGTATTATTGTTGACCCTCTGAATCCTTCCGCGTAGTGATCAAACACTCAGCGGCATAGGCTACTTCCCCATGTATGAATATCCTCTCCATCCTCTTGGATGAAACTGTCCTAGGTGCTCCTGTCGACATACCTCTTAGAACAACCTTCTTCCTATCATGGTCTCTGAATCCCATCTCCAAGGTTTGGTAATTGGTGGTGATTTTTCCCAAGGTAATCATCATCTAGACTCCCAAAACCACATCTATGTTAGATAGGTCAACCACATAAAATGTATCTCTCACTGTATAGTTTCCTAAATTTACCTCCAATTCTGGAACTCTATCTAGACACTCCACTATGTGGCCATCTGCTACTGCAATGTCAAACCCCTCACACTCCTCTGTCATAAGTCTCGTCTCGATACTAGTGAAGCATTGATGAAGTTGTGGGTGGCCCCACCATCTATCAGGGCAATTTTCCGTTGCCCCTAAATAGTCCCTCTTATCCATAGGGTATCATACCTGGGAGCACCAGAAAGTGTCGCTATGACTCCTCTCTTTGCTAGTATCCTCCTATTAGCCTGCTCACACGGCTATGGGACTACTGGAGGATGGAATCATGTTGATGTCAGAGGTCTATGGGGAGGCTTCTCCTCTGCCTGTGCTGACTCCTCCTCTGAGCTAGTGGATCCACTATCCTGCTCATCCTCCTCACTGTCCACACTGTCTGTTTCCACCTCAATATAATGAATCTCTCCCTTGCCCATCAACCGGTGGCCTGGGACCCAAGGGTCTCTGAAGTTGAAGAAAATATTCTTCCTCATAATCTCTCACCTAGTCTCATCATCCATCTTATCCTTCCCCTTCCATTCTCTCTGGAATGGCTTCCTGTCACGATCCTTCTAGGGTATGAAGGGTTTGGAAAAGCTTTTAGTCTTTGGCATTGAATTTGACAAATCTCAAGTGTGAAGGATGGAATCCGACAAGGTGGGAGGCCTGTATGCCTTCACCCATCCTCTCAAAGGCTTGATGAGTCCCTCTTTGAATAGCATGATCAGCCTAGGCTCTAATATATATGTCACTGCCACAGCTACCCACTAAAACTCTGTGATGAACGCCTTTGTTGTGTCAGTTTGTCTCAACTGGGTTAGATTCCTAAAGTGGATCTAAGGATCCCTCCTCTCAAACGTGTCCATGAGCCTCTCTGTGAACTCCCTATAGGAAGTGATGCGACTGTGACCCAATGGCACCAATCCATGATACCACCACTCGTGTGCGTTAGCCTCCAAGTGTAAGGTTGCAAAATTGATGGCCTCTGCCTCGGTCATCTGGTTGAGCTTGTAGTATCTGTCTAGCTTCTATACCCAATCTCTAGCAGTGCATTTGGGCAATCTGTCGAAAGAAGGTATGGTGAGTTTACCAACTTTTCGGATGAAATCCATGTTATGCCTCTGCTGCTGTTGCGGTCCTCCCCTATGTAGCTATTTGGGACGGTTCCTGAGTCTGAGTCCATAGTACTCGACTAGGGTCATGTCTTGGTGGAAGTCATGACCCAATGTTGTGTACTCCCTCCTATACTCTACAATTTCCTCTACATGAGTGGGTGGCATCTGTGCTATCAGTGGTGGTGTGGCTACCGGGGGTTCCCTCTGGAAACTGGGAAACAAGGGTCTGGGAACCCTACTCACAAAGGTGTATGTGCGAGAGGGTGACTGGGGTCTACTGCCTGCTCCTGAGTTCCCCTGTGTTTCATGTGGGACTTGTGTGTCTGGGGTGCCCACTCTAAACAATCTATCAACCACCTTTTCCAAGGACTAAGACATGGTTCGTTGACTAGCTAAGATATCATTGATAACCTGCATGAAATTTGTCTCTGGATCTACGGGACCTTGCCACATCCCTTTTGTCGCTCATATTTGTCTCCTAACATCCTCTCTACCTCCCACTTAGCCTCACGCTGTGCCCTTCTCTCTTCTTCTCTGTGTGCCTCTTCCTCTTCCTCTGAGCTAGGATGAAAAGGGGGAAAGTCAGGCCTATGCCTTCTTTCCTTATTCCTATTGTAAGTGACATATTCGTCACCTACGTGTTCATGGACCTCTAGGTCTTCTACTACACTCATTTTCTTTAGTCACATGCTGACACGACTAAAGCTCTGATACCACTGTAATGTTCTTGACTTGGCTAGTCTAGGAAACACTACTAATGTTTGTGCATGATCAATCGTTTACAACATATAAATGATCATACAAATAACAAATGCGACAAAGGACTACAAACTTTATATTATGATATCTCTATGGATTACAAAATGGCCGAATGCGGCTGAATAAACTGAAAATACTCGAATATATCAACAAACAAAGGATCTTAGCTGGAATACAAATAAGCAACTAGAATATAATACCTGGAATATGGGAGCACTTTTGAAACAATGGATGCGGTGGGACTATGGAATCTCTGACGATAACTGTTGGAAGTCTGGAAAGTTTTCCCTCAGAGTTGTACTTCTCAGAATGGCTTGGAAACTGTCCCAAATGATGTGCCCTGCTCTAGTCCTCAGTACTGGTAACTATCATACCCTTCTGCTAGTGAGTTTGGCCCCCGGATGGATCCCCTAGGGGAATGTGCCCCTCTTTCTTTGGAAAAATGCATCCTAGTGATTCCACCATTGGAATCGAATGAGATGTGTCTCAAAATGACATCCTTGGCCTACTGGTAAATGGGTCAGAATGGTTTCCCTAAATATGGCCTGATGCTTTCTCTGGAACCCCAAATGTATCCCCCAAAAGTGTCACACGTCCAAGTCTAGAAAATGCGCCCCAGTTGATTCCTCTGTCAGAATCTGATGAGGAACCAGGAAAAATATGCGCCTTGAATTTCTCTCAAATGGGTCGGAGGGAAATCTCAGAATTCTCCCTGGATGGGATAAGTCGACTAAAAACCCTCTCAGAAGGTGCGCCCTCACTCTGGATGAATGTGCCCTTGCTGTTGAACATTGTGTAACTGCTGCTGAATAATGATGGCAGACCTGAATGATCTCCCCAGTGACTAGGGTGTCTCTCAACACTAAAATCAACCAACTGGTGTCTTCCTCCTGGAATCCACTGAACTATCTCTCCTGAGATGCACCTCCTCTCCTCAATGACAAGTCATAATTTGCATAATACTGAATTAGGTCGCTGAAACTTCCTTTATAGATTTCCAAAACCCTAAATCACTGTTGAAACCCTAATTCACTCTTGACTTCCAAAACCCTAAATCACCGTTGAAACCCTAATTCACTATAGACTTCTATTTTTAGTCCATACTGACTTAAAAGCACTTTTTACCCTTTTTAGCTCAATGTCTCTTTCCAAATATAACATTGGTGACTGAAGTGACCTCTAGTGACCCTGTTTACCCCTTTCTATCCCTGGCTATAGTCTAACGGGGTAGTTTAGACCATTAATCCTCCTCTCTGGAGCTCCTATTTGGAAAGGGACATTACACAGGGAGAGACGAGGAGAATGAGATATAGGGCACGCGAGGGAATGCCAAAGAAGGAGATATAAGGCACATGAGGGAATGCCACTGAAGAATATCTAGGGCACGACATCGGAGGAGACATAAGTCACAGAGCGTGGAGGAAACCGAGATAGAGGGAACACTGTGAGCACGCTTGAGAATGGTGAGTGGTTTTTACAATCATTCACTTTTCATTATTGTCCAAATTAATTTGGAAAACCTTCACACTCGAAATAAATCCAATGATACTTTGTGTATCCAAATCCACGGGTAATCCCAAAAGGAGAAATGACAGACATTATGATGTACAAACTACACATGTCCCCAACATCACATGTTGAAATTAGAATGATGGAATCAACTAGACTTGAGTTGATGATGTTTTCTCACCTGTGTTTGGGAGGGTGGTTGTTAGCATGCATAATGGCCAATAAAAGTGAGAATTCTTCCATCATTTTAATGCATTTAGAAAGGATCTAATTCACCAAGAATATCATCAACCCACTTAAGCATTCCATTTTGATCAATCTGAAGAAGGTCATCATTCCTTCCTTCCCAACATAATTTTTTTGCATTGAGATCCAACTTTTAAAGATATGGATCAAACCAACCTAATTTTCTTATGGGAGAAGGAAGACAATAGTGGTAGAGAGGAATCCCCCTGAGGCATTATGTTATCCTAGATGAACAATGCTTAAAGGATTCCAAAAAACTCGTGGGCAGGTCAAGGAAACGTAGCGATGAGGAGGTCATATCAGTATTCAAGACCACTCCATGTATTCAACACCACTCCATTATACACAATATGGAAATCCATCAAAGCTTGAATAGCACCATGCATGTAATATTAGTGTACAAACATATGCAAGTTTGGACGCTTTTGTATCAAATATGAGGTATGGAAATCCTAATTGATAGCTAATATGAGGTATGGATTTCCACTCTTACTACTAAAGTGGATAAAAAGGAATATGATAGCTCAATCAAGCCAAGTACCAAGAGTTAAGGGATGATAATTTATGCTTATGCTAAGAATGTGTATAGTGGCTATTTTGGGGTGCTCCTCATCGAATTTTTACTTTATCCTTATTTCATTGATGGAAAGAGTCAAATATGCCACTTGGTACCCATTTTGACTTCATCAATATGGGAACTCGCTCTAGACATTGATTAATTTCCTTTTTTTTGGTGTGTGCAAGAGTTTTGGGTCTTCTTCATCAAATCATTTGACAGTAATATGCCTCCCCATATCACCTTTCACAAGGATTCATGCTTGTAGACCCTCTTATTTTCTATATCATGCATATACATGACATGGGAGTATGATTTGTATGTAAATATTCAACTTAAGATATGTTATATATAGTGTAGGAAATAATGAAGAACAACCTACAACAAGAAATGATGGTTCCAATCCTACAATCCCTCCAACATCATACTCTCAACAATATGCAAGTAGTGCTAATTTCCATATTGAGATTTAGGCCATGAAATTGAAGAGGTAATTGTTCATATTTTCATGTTGTATGAAGTCATCCCAAATACAGATTAATCAAATACCACAAGTTCTCTACAGACCCACATTATGGCCATGAGTAGATATGTATATTTCTGCAAAACAAAATTATCTTAAAGGCTCAATTCATTGTGCTAATTCATCATGATTTGAGAGAACATTTCAATTCATTCGTTGATTACTCATTTACGTACATATTACATCTATTTGCATCCATTTTTTATTTGTTCCAATGGTGCCATGTATTCAACACCACTCCATTGGCCAGAATATGGAAATCCATCAAAGTCTGAATAGCACCATTCATGTAATATTAGTGCACAAACATATGCAAGTTTGAACACTTTTGTATCAAATATGAGGTATGAAAATCTGAATTGATAGATAATATGAGATATGGATTTCCACTCTTAATACTAAAGTGGATAAGAAGGAATTTGATATCTCAATCAAGCCAAGGACCAAGAGTGAAGGGATGATAATTTATGCTTATGCTAAGAATGTGTATAGTGTATATTTTGGCTAAGAATGTAAAGGAATGAGGTGACGATTAGTATGAAGGATAGGTCTAGAAGTTGAACAAGATATTTCAAAAATAGTTTCCTTGAATTTGTTCCAATAATGAAGGTGGCATGAGACCTAATGAAATTAAAACTTTTCCCAGCCCATTTCTAAGGGTAAATAATTAGTGGGATACCATACAACATAAAATTGATCACTTGTAAAATTCATAGAGATGGTGTTGTTCTCATGGATGGAACCAAAAATTAATGGAAATTCTTCCTGAAATGATAGAGGGTGTAACTCCTATCGATCTCATGACTTCTTTCATGATAAGAGGATAACATGGAATGAATATTGCAATGTTATCTAAAGTACTTGATATGCGAGTGAAAAATATAGAATATATCTAAAATCTTATGAGAATATCTAGGATTTTTTCGTACATGGGTCAATGTTAAACTATTTTTTACAATTGGATAACTTTTCCCCTTTTGTGGTAACAACTATGTGATTTCCCCCTCTAAAATATTATGAGAATATCTAGTACTTTTTATACTCATCCATGGTTGTTCAAACAAGGTAGTCTTCAAGTTATTTAAATTCCATATAATGATACTATGTTATTGACTACTTGAGGGTTACAACATGTAGATATAGCATATCAACATACAATGTGTGTTTACCTATGAATGGGGATAGATCACTATGATGAATGGCCCATGCATCCCTAAGGAAATTTCTATGATATTGTACCTTGTCGTTTGACCCTAGAGAATTCGTTGGACAACCATGACAACCATACTTAATTAAAAAAAATTCCTTATGTTCTTTTGTCATCCCCATGGTAACATATTCACCTCATGCCTTCAACGGTTCCTTTCTAGAATCAATGGAACATGCCCTCACTAATGTCACCTTACAATTAATATTAGTGCCTTCAATGGTTCCTTTCCAAAATATTGATAATCTCACATCACCATCATCAATTCCTTTGATGGTTCCTTTTAACATCATCACTTCATGTCTTCATTCATTTCACCTCATGATAATTCATCAAAGGAATTGTCATCCTCCCTCATAATAGTTGTTTCCTTTCACCTCTCTTTCCTTCAGTAGCTCAACCCTAGTGTTGTATCCTCTCACCTCTTATCTCCTCTCTCTTTCACCTTTGCTTGAATGTTGTGCTCTCATGGTAATTGTTGTCCCTATCCCTTCCCTATTTAAGGAAATTTGTTAACCTTTTTTTTTGTAGGAACATATATTTCTTGGGTACTAAGATCACCATGTTTACACCTCTTATGTCTTGTAAAGGTTAAGAATTTCTAGAGAACATAAAAAAATGAAATCCTTATGTGACATTCCTCTTATAAAACAAGGATTTGTATCATTTTTTCTTTATTATAACATTTTTATTTTCAGTGTTTGATGCAAACACATTTATTCACAACATGTGGTTTCATAATTAGAAAAGCCTCGTTATGAATGAACATGATAAGATATTGGTCAACAAGGTGAAGCCCCCATGATCCTTATGAGTATTTAAGATGTGTATAGTGGTCTCTATAATCATAAAAGTTTACTATGTTATAAATGATGACATTTGATTTAATGTTAAGTGAACTATGACATTTTCATGGTATTTTTAAAATTTGGGTCTTTTTGCTTCCATTTATTTGGATAATTAACTCATAATTTTTGTTATTAGCAGTGCACACATAGTAATCTATCAAAAAATTATTTCTTTTCTTAAAACCTCTTGCTCCTTCCCATAGATAGTTTTCATCGAAGTTGAAATTCTTGCATTTCATTTTCCTCTTGCATGGTTTAAAGAGTTGAGTCTAAACGCCATCAATTTCACGACCACTCCTTTCAGTAACAACAACCTAAAATCAAGCACTAATTAAAATTTATCTAGCAACTTTTCTAGAGTCTTCAAACCCATATTAGCTTAGGTGTAGATATTTGGAATAGTATTGTGAGAATACATTTACAAAGCTACTAAAAAAACATAAAGCTTTGAGATAGGCAGTGAAATCCAGTTTCTATATCACTGACTTTGGGAATCCCTTCTAGCAAAAGGGTCAAGCATGAGGTTTCATTGGAACCAACAGAGTAATTAACCCTTCTTTGTTGGTATTGGTGTCGAATATCGACTATCCCCCCTCTTCTTTGGTACAGTAGGTGGCACCATAAATGCCATAATATTTCAGACTTTATACCCAAGGTAACAACACAGGGAAGGTGGTGTTGTACCTAGGATCAATGTTGGCTAGACTCACTCAGACTCCTTAGAGGGTTTCCCACTGCTTGGTGAGGTAACTTTCACCAAGGTGTTAGTTCATTAAGAAGGTTGTCAACATAACTTTCCCACCCGCTGAAACTCATCCCCTTCATGCATCGATATCGCGATGTTGGATTCCATCATCGAATAACGGTTCTTTGTGAGGTTTATTTGCATGCTTGAGTCCTAGATTAATTAGCGTGTGCTATTTTTTCTTCTTAGTTGGCCTTAGGATTTAGTCTGTGTCTAATGGCATTAGTTCCAAGGTAATTCCTCATTTCATCAATACAAAATATATATACCATTAAAATAAAATGGAATAAACTTTTTTTACTCCTATTTCAAACACTGAAATGACATCAATTGGGCCATGTTTAAAATCCTACGAACGTTGACTTTTGAAATGTTTATTAATTTCCCTATATATTTCTCCTTTTCACTTTTCCACAACTTGATTTTACCCGATGTTTTAGATCTCTTCCTTTATGCAACCCATCCTATTTCATCTATCTATATGTTTTTAATGACCTCCATTCTAGTTCTGGACCCAATTTTCTATGACAAACAGTGCTATTTTTTTGCCTCTTTCTCTCATCATTAAAATTACCATATCTTCATTATCACTACCACTTTTATTGGTTCTTAATAAATTAATGGACTTCTCTCTATCTCAGTCATTTGAGGTTTCTTGGGGACATAGTGATGTTTTGGAAACTTTTGTGGATTTCTTCTTAACTAGATGTATATTATTGATTTTTTCCTTATTTATTGTTTGAATGACTACTTTCTTTAATATTTATACTTCCTTTAATGCCTTATCCTTTCTGCATATATTCTTACCTTTCATCGACTTACATCCCATTAATCGTCCACTAGTCAAGCTAACTTCCATTGATTTGGGTGACACTAACTCACTTTCCATTTCCCTTCCACTGGTCAAACCGATTTTTGTCAACTCTTCTTTTGTTGAAATTTTTCTCATTGATCCCACCTTTGTTGGTCCTACTTTCATTGATTTTAATTCCATTAATTTGAGTGCAAAAAGCTTCAACAATTCTCTTAAGGTTGACTAGTTCTCCATTCAACCTCTTTTGGACTTCCCTTCTCTCATTAACTCTCTTTCATCTTATTTAACCTCTTATATCCTTGTTAAATTATATGTGGTCAATTATTTGTCAATTGGTCAAGTCAAATTTTGTTGGGTTTCCTCCTCCATCATATTTACATATTCTCCTTCAATTGTTCCTCTATCAAGTTCCTAGCACTGACAATAACTTGGTATCTTGTTGGGCCATGTTTAAAATCCTTCCAACATTGACTTTTGAAATGTTTATTACTTTTCCTATCCATTTCTCCTTTTCACTTTTCCACAGCTTGATTTTACCCCAGGTTTCATATCTCTTCCTTTATGAAACCCATCCAAGTTCATCCATTTATAGGTTTTTAATGACCTCCATTCTAGTTTTGGGCTCAATTTTCTATGACAAACAATGTTATTATTTTTCCTATTTCTCTCATCATTACAATTCCCATCTCTTCATTACCACTAACACTTTTATTGGTTCTTAATATATTAATTGAATTCTCCCTGTCTCAACCATTTGGGTCTTCTTGGGGATATAGTGATTTTTTTGAAACTTTTGTGAATTTCTTCTTAAGTGGACGTGCTTTATTGATGTTTTCCTCATTTATTACTTGAATGACTACTTTCTTCAATTGGTCATGTCATATTTTTCTCTAATCTCTTATTACCTAAAATATTATTTGTATGATAGAAGGTATTATTTATTTGTGAAACTCCATTCCCTAAATTGTTTATTTTCCTTTCTCTTCAATTGACTAATTTATTTCCATTGTTCTTTTCTTATGTCAAAATAATAAACCTTGAACTATAAAAATTTTCCAATATGGTTAAGGGTTTCGATATTTGACCAACAACCTTTTGACTACAAATTGGTAACCACCCTTATCCTAACTAACCTATATATTTTTTATTTCTCTCTTTAAAATAAATATTGGGGTCTTCAAGTGTTGTATCTATTTAATTCCCCCCCCATTTAAAATTTTCTTCAATATAAATTATTAAACTATCTTTAATTGGACCAAGCAATTAGCTATGATGTCTTTGACAAACCAAGTTCCAGGTCTAGCGATTTCTAATTTTACTATCGTATACTAATACAAGGTCACCAATATTGAATTGATTATTTTCTATATTTTGATCATGGTGGGATTCCACTGCTTCATTTGTATCTATTGAAAATATGGTGCATTTTGTTAAGTCATAATATCTTTTGGTTCATCTTCCATAGATGCCACCATGCCAAGTTTAAGCACAGTTGTATTTTTTGTTGTTGAAGGAATCAAGTTCATTTGAGCCACTGATTTCTCAACCCGACACAAGCTTAAAGGTGGTATGAAATATCTAATTTTTATGGGTTTTCCTATATTCTCCCCACATGGTAATATTCTTCATTGAGGCCATCCACAAAATCCCCCCTATGTGTCTTCAAGCTC
>ML803500.1:22610-32638 GCA_009831015.1 Picea engelmannii
AAATACGTTCAATATGATTGATCCAAAAATAATTTTGGATTGCTACAAATAATTTTATGAGCAACAACAGATAAAATTTGGAAAGGCGTCAAGATCAGACAGACGATTTTGCAGAACTGATTGCAGCCAAACCGTGAGGAATTAGAAGAAACGGTTGAAAAACCAGAACCAAAATGGACCCATTTACCTTCTGCATATAGAGTTTCCCAAACAAATTCATGATTTGAGAGATATTTGGGTCTCTTTTAGAGGCAAATTTCGGGTGGCAGAAATTAATAGTGACGCCTAGACTGCTCATTCATTTTTATAAATATATGAGAAAGATCAGAGCCAAAGGGATCCAAGAATTGGAGAGGAGGATTTTAATCCTTTCTCTTTTGTATATTATTGCTTTTGTAAATTTTTTATTTCTTTTCAAATGGAGTAATGGATGGCTAGAATCTTTGGTAGAATGGACGAATATTTTTAAAGAAGAATATGGAATTCCAGGTTTCTTAATGACTTTTGTTCTGTAAGTAAAATGGTTTTATCTTCATTATAATATATTCATATTCTTTGAATAATTGATTATGCATTGATTTAAATAGCTTTAGTCTTTTATATCAATATATAATTAATTATTATCATTTATGTATTAATTTTTCCAATCTTTAAAGTCTATTATCCAAACAATTTCTTCCAGGACTACAAAATGGACAAGTGATTCCAAAAACTTAGTAGAATGACATATATGCATTTTGGCTTTAGCCTTTTGTTTATAATGTTGTTATTTATGTTTTTTTTATTCTTGTTACATGTGCTGGTTTTATATCTTTAGATTAAATGATCTGTGATGTGTAGGAGGCTTATATTATAAATACCATCTATCATTTGCTTCATCAAAATGCAAATGCTGTGATTATATATTCGATTTAAATAATGAGATTTATCTTTGAGTTTTAAATTGAATGATAAAATGCATAGATTGCTTCCAGATTTATCTTGTTGTAATCATGTATAATTATGAGATCACAGGTTTATGTTTGTGTTTCTTTTTCTGTCATTAAAACCTAAGCTGCCAATACATGTTTTGAATTTATTTAGAACAATCATAAGGTTCATTGCATATTTCTCTCTTGAACATGGAAGTTGGATGTTCACCACTCATGCAGATGATTAGATACACCTCATTAATTCATTGACAGGATAACTTCTTTTTATTTTTCTGCCATTTACATATAATTGAAACTAGAATGTATGGTTCGGATTTGACTATCCACATGTTCATGTTTCATTAATTTTTTTTTATAAGATTCTTTAAATTTATAAAAGAAAAACAATAAATATTTTTATGTGTTTCTTTATCTACTTCCTAGAAGCAATCATTTTTCACATCGATTTTCGTAAGTTTTGATTAAAACTTGCATCTTGTAAATCATGTAAATAAACGAGACTTGTATATATTCTTCTTAAATACAACTACTATAGTTACATTTGAATATATGTACATATATATAGTGTGTTTAGTAATTAGTTAGTTATTTCTTTCTTTCATTCGTTTCTTTTAGGATTCTTAGATTAGCTAACGGAGCCATTAAACCCGTCAGAATGAGTTACACCAAATGGCTTGGGTTATTTAGACAACCCTGGACCGGACTCCCTCTTCCAGTTGACATACGGTCAATTTCGCCCATCAACACTATTCCACCTCCTTTCTACACTCTTTCAGAGGAAAAATGAGAAGCCCACTTAACAATAACTCCAATGAAAACTTGCAAATAGATTTATCTTTGATAAAATTCAAAAACATAGGACCACTTGCTGACTCCAAGAAAGCTAAAAATGGATCCTCAAATGAATACGAAAGACAATCATACTGTATCAGCCCTTCAAATGCATCTTTTCTTTCATGTAATTTCAATTGTTGACTATCATAAAAGGACTGAAAATCTGCATTGGACTGTTGTAATAAAACATTTTTTGGAAACAAGGATATATTTGATTTTGACACTAACTCATGATCATCTGCACTTACAACCTTACAAATGATCATACGCTGCAAATTGTGACTATTGAAACCCTCCATATAATCAACTATTGGGTCATGAAAAAGAAGAGGAGATTGTTTCAATTCATTGTTAATTTTCCCCATTGAGTCTAGATGACTTTGCATAAGCCCATACTTCTTAACTTCATTAATGGTTTGAAAATTTTCTGTCAACAATTTAAATGAAACAAAACATAAAGGCAAAGAGTTACCTTCAATGTATTCACAATTTTCATCATATTCAATGTCATAACTATCATATATGATCTTAGTGCTTTCATCAGACTGCTGAAAAGGAACATTTTCTGATAACAAGAATACATCTAATTTCAAATCCAAACTGATGAAATTATCCATATAGAAAGCCACAGAATCATTTTCTTATAGAGAATATGCAATTTATTGCTTTGGAAATTCATCCTGATAGTCATCATTGTACTCATCATGCCTAGGAAAATCATCCACATCTGCAATGTCATCAATGAAAAACATAGGGACAACAACTTTCTCTTCAATAAGATGGTCGAGAAACTCACTTTCATGAATATCTTGAAGTGAATACATAAAATAATCATCTTCTAACTCATGGTGACATGGATCCAAATTCGAATCACCCTCATAATAATTCAGGCCAACAACTTCTTCTTTAACAGGTAAAATATAATTTTCTGCAACATTACCAGCATTAAAAACTTCAAGAACGTGCATAATATTATCAAACCTCTGCTCAAAATTCAGATCAATTGTTTGTTGTTCATGATCACTATCATATTTGTCAACATCTAACTCCTTGTCCTCAATCTGATCTGGAAAATTTCTACAAGCTTGTAAATTGTCTTCAACCTCTTGGGCATCAGTGAACATTTGTTATAAGGACTTAGATCTTCTTTCCATCAGAAGGAAAGACAAATATGAATGAAAGGAAGCTTCATAATGGAGCATGGCAATAGCTTCTGTGGGTTGAATTTCCTTGGGCAAGTTGTAATAAATACTAGAAAACTCCTACTGAACGTAGAGATAGTTTCACGCTCTTCCTTTTGATGGCATAAAACTTTGTAATATGTAGATCCAAATATTTCCTCTTGCCCAAAAATTTCAAAAAGACATTCTTCAATTCCTCGCATGAGCTAATTGTCTCTAGCTACAAGTGTTTAAACCGGTCTTTGGTATCCCCTTTCAAGTATTGAGAGAAGGCCCTCATAAAAACATCGTCATTATAAATCTCAAACAAATCTATAAAATGTTCAAAATCTTGGATGTTCTTTTTAGCAGAAATGTTATTGGGTTCTCCACCGAACCTAGGCATGTATTTGTGGTGATTTGGAGGAAAATAATGAAGAATAGAAGGCAATTCTAAAGGTCTGTATCTGTCCGAGATATTAGAGGGAATAGGATTAAGTACAAGAGATGGTGTATCAACTTTGGTTTCATGAGGTTCAAAAGACTGAATATGGTCCTCATATGATTCGCGAGAAGGATCTTGTTCAGGATCAATAATGAAAGAAGAAATTTTGTCTACAATTTTTAAAGAAGGATGTACGAATGTAGCTTTATGGTCTTCGTTTGAATGCAACAAATAAATAAATATTCTTTTGAAAAACTTAGGAAAGGACAAAAATATATTAATGAAACATGAAACTACTTCCACGATAAAATTCAATCTTATGTACCTGGTCTTTCCAATATTTCCTTTCATATCTCTGTCAATAGGTCTTTTTCTCCAATGGAGTCTCTGAATCTAATTTGAAGTTCGATTGGAGTCGCTAGGTGAATGATTTATAGCCTCCTTGTGTCTGAATGTTGTCCACCATCAACAATCAGATATAAACCTTGTCGTTTCTCCCAGGGAAAAGGTTCACTTTCATTCCCCTGAAATGACACCAAAGTTTTATCACTATGTAAATTTCCTAGGCCGAGGAAGAAACTCACAAATGTAACCACATAACCACTTTAGAACTGAAACTAGCCTTTCATTCCAGAGAGGGATCTCTCTTGCCACTTGGTCTCTAAATATAGGTAGTTTTTTGAGAATCAAAGGCTATATCTTGGATTATATGAAGTCAATTCTTTGAAAGAAAATGAAAACAATGTTTGGTAGGTAGAACTCTCAAGGAAGCAAAGGCTAGCTAGGTAATGATATTTTAGTTTTTTAATTTGTTGTTATAAAATGGAAGAAAGAGGAAAACACATAACAACATTCAAAGCACCATTAAAGATGAATTCTGATGAGTTAAGAAGGAAATGACAGTGTTCAAATTGCTAGAATCTAAAGAATCATTTGAGATGAATTTCATACCATTTCATTCCAATTTAAACATATAAGTATCAACAGATGAAAGATAAAAACAAGAAGAACATACATGGAAAGGAACACAGTCTTCACGTCATCACCACTAGAATCTTTTGTATGAAAACACTCTGGACATCTGCACTAGTATTTCATTCAAATTCAGAAAATATGTACAATGATCAACACAAAATATCCTTTGTGCTTCTGCCATCCCTATGGACCTCTCCCCTCATTAAATATACATAAAAATACCATATTATAGCTTAAGGAGGTCGAAATCCATATTTTTCCAAAGATACAAAGTTGTTACAATAACTTAGGAAATAATATTTGCCAAAATCTGCGCATATCCTACTATCTAGGGTTTGATTTTTGACCAACTAAAAATGTGCCAATTGAAGATAAAATCATGGGATATGATAGGATAATATCCAAGATTCAATATCCATATCAATTTTGGATCGACCTTGCTGAGTTGGAGTTCCATCAAGTCAAATTTCAAAGGATTCTAGAACTCTATCTGCAAATCTAGCTTGGCGAAATTATGGAAAATAGGCCTCAAAGATCATTTAATATATTCCAAATAATAACACCCATGTAAAAAATGAGAGATTTTTTTCTTATTGGGTCCGTTCTTGACGAAAACCTCTTTTGGTTTAAAAAAATTCTCCTCCAGCTCCTCGGAATATGCACCCAAATATTATGATTAAAGTAGGAAAAAATTAAATGCTTAAATCTTGAAAAATGGGCTGTAAAGATTCATTCAAATATCTCAAACTATGCAACATGTGTAAAAACAGAGACAAGTTTTTGTTATTGAGTTCATTCTTGAAAAAACCCTGTTTGGGTTTTTCCAAAATCCTCTCCAGTTTGTCAGAAAAGGATTTTGAAGTTTACCATTAAAATGTCTTTTGTGTAGCATGTTGTTGTAACACATTGTGTAACTGCAACCTACAACAATTGCTTAGCGTTCCCTGAAGACTTTGCGTAGAGAAGATATTTTTTACACTTTGTCCACCTTTTTTTGACTTTAGATGATAGATGATGATGGATGATGATGATGGTGGCCTCATTATGATGATAAGGCATCCTAGAACCCCTTCAATCTTCCTCAAAATGACATTTTCCTCTCAAAACTTCAAAACCCTAATGAGCCTTAATATTGCAAAGAATGAAGACAAACTATATTTGATTGGTGACCTACTTTTGATTATGTGTTCTCATTGACTATTTCATCATCACTCACCTTTATGATCTTTGAGTGGAGCATTGAATGTTTTGACAACTTACACAACGAACTTGCGTAGCGACCTTGGATGAAGGATTTGCAAGTTGCAGAGAGGAGAAACGACGCTTGGAGAGTTTGTTGCATGAAAAATGGAAGGGGAGAGATATGAATACGTTGAGAAAAAATGATTTGAAATGCGATTTGACTGTTTTGGAGTGATATGACAGTTTGTGTAGCACCCAGGAACTTGCACATTGAGTTTGCGCAGCATGTGTACTTTTTGCAAGTCAAGTACCATAAGCATTTGAAAGATATAAAATATGCCATAATAACCTTTGGTGACTCTTTTCCTTTCATAACATGTCATAATTTCCCATGATATCCACAAAAAACCATTCCACCTAGACTTATGACTTGATTCTTTTTGACACGCTATTTGATGGTTTATAACAATAATGACCCACAGACCTTGAAAAAACTCATGAGACAAAACTCTTTGACAAACCTCTAACTCTACCTTGAAAATAATGACACTAAAAAAAGTAAAGATTCAGTTAAAAGAACATGGGTTGCATAATCTCACTTCATTTCATTACGAGATTAAGGATAAAAGGAAGTTTCAAAGATTCGTTAGTGCCATAAACTATGTAATATTATTCTATAAGGATCAAGGTGGAGATGCCTCTTGTTTATACAAGAGTCATAGAAAGAAATATACACCCTGGACTCTACAAATGACAAAGGAAGTCCATATAATTAAAGAGATGTAAACGATATTCCTAGGCTCGAACTTCCAGTTGAAGGTTTTCCTTATATTCTAGAAATAGATGCATCACACACAACCTCGTCATGTGTCTTATTGCAAAAATAGAATAATCTAGAATAAATTTGCATGTATGCTTATGGCATTTTTCAAGATGTAGAAACTAGGTATCCATATAGTCATAAGGGGATTCTTGTTATCAAAAGAAGCATTACTAGATTCAAATTTTATCTGAAACTTGTCAAGTTCATAGTTAGGATAGATTTGAAACATATGGCAGGGATGCTTAAAAACCAAAGATTGCTTGAGAAAGGAAACAATAGAATCCCAAGATGGACATTATGGATTGATGGATATGATTTTGAAATTTAATATAAACCAGGAAAATACAATAGCCTTGTAGACCTGCTTACTAGAGAAGGAAGCATGTGAATTTTGGATTGTAAAGTCCTTACTAGGAAAGAAAAGGGGAAAAGTTCCATGGAAGAAGCATCTAGTAGCGATAGTCTTTGGTCCAACAAGAGCTTGAAAGATGGAATTATTGTTGGGAGCATTTTTTCATCAAAATAAAAAGGTTTCATGGGCTCCATAGGATACTTGAATTTTGGGCATCCAACCATCATATAATTAATAATTATAGGTATTTTTCTAACTCTAGATACCATAGTTTGTTTTTTATTGTTGGAGGTCTACACATTGGTCAATTAGTTCTAGAAGTTCTTGAACTAGTTATGACATTTAAATATTGGTGTCAAATCCATTAGCTGGAAAAATACAAAGGATCTCTTTGGATCATGATGAATTGTGAAAATATCACCCTGTACTTTTGGGGAAGATACCTTTCAATTTTATCTCCAAATAAACTCCATGTGAAGATAGTGAGATGCATGCAAAACAAAAAAATAATCGAACTCCAAGTAGATTTCTTCGCTACTACAAAAAATCATTGTTGGTTCTACTTTAAATTTGATTTCACATCTAGCTTGAGTTAATTGTTGAAGACCCCACTGAAGGAGAATTTTATTGGTCCGAGAAATCTTATTTCTCATCCAACTTTGTTGAAAATTATGGGCCACCTACAATGGATGGATCACCTTGGAAAAATGGATTTTTCATTCTTCCTCCTTCAACACGAGACCACCTTTCTAACTGTTAAGAACCAAATATCAATATATCATAGAAAAACCTCAGAATAAGTACTCAACACCTTGAAAAATATATAATTTCAGATAATAAGCCTCTTCGAGGGGGCAACCTCCTTTTACCCCACATAAATGTTCAAGTACAAGATGACTCCAAATGAAAATGTCTCCTTGGTATATATAGGAGACTAGGAGGTATAATTAAAACTAATGTAATAAAGCCGACATAAATAAAATAACATTACTAATGTAATATGCCCAAATTAAGGGGTAATGAGCCAATATTAGGGCTTAGCACGCCCCTCCCCTTGAGACAAGAGTTGTCCGCAACGCTTGAGTAACTCTGGATGCTTCTGTATAAAAGACTCATCTTACCAAGTGGAATCTTCAGCCGGTAGTTTCCTCCATTTAATGAGATACTCTGAAATGNTAACCTTCTTTAAGCATGAAACATGGAAAACTGGGTGTACTCGTGAAGATGCAGACAACTCCAATTTGTATGCCATAGTACCAATCTTTTGCAACACCTTATAAGGGCCATAGTACTTGGTGATAATTTATTATCCTTCTTGGCTTGCTCGAGGAACATCTGTTTGTATGGTTGTAGTCTTAAAAACACCCAATCCCCTACATCAAAACTTCTTTCACTACAATGTTGATCTTCTTGTTGTTTCATGCGATTTTGTGCCATGGTTAGGTTGTCCTTTAAGATTTGGAGAAATTGTTGTTGATGCTCGATGTGATCTTCCACTACTTGAACCTTAAATTTTTATTTTAGAGAAGAAGTGATGGAAGGAGGGTGGTATCCATAGAGTTCCATAAATGGTGTCATTTTTATTGCAGTATGAAAGGAAGTGTTATATCACCATTTTTCCAAGGGTAACCATTTGAACCAATGTGTTTGTTTATCAGAGACAAAGAAACAAAGGTAGCCTTCCAGACATTTGTTCACTATCTCGGTTTGTCCATCAGATTGAGGATGATAGGATGAGATATGAGCCAATTGAGTACCCAAACAAGAAAATAATTCTGTCCAAAAATGTCCAGTGAAGATGGGATATCTGTCACTTACAATAATCTCTGGGTTGCCATGTAGCTTTTGAACTGTCTCCATGAATGTGGTGGAAGCTGTACTATTTTTGAAGGGATGAGAGAGTGCACAAAAGTGTGCATACTTGGTCAGTCTATCAACAATCACCAGGATGACACTCTTTCCTTCAGACTTCGGTAAGCCTGTGATGAAATCCATGGAAACCTCCTCCCAGCACTGCCTTGGGATGGCTAATGGTTGTAAAAGACCTGGGGTCTTAATTGTTTCCACCTTATTTTTTTGGCAAACCAAACATTCTGCCACAAACCTTTGAACATCAGTATTAAGGCCATCCCAAAAAAAATCCTTCTTGAATCTATGGTAGGTTTTCAAAAATCCCGAGTGCCCTCCTACTGGAGAGGTGTGCAATTCAAATAGTACCTTTTGTTTGAACTGGGAGTTGTTACACAAATATAAGCGATCTTTGTACCATAGTGAATAATTTTTACATCTAAATGTATCTGATGCACTGGAATCCTGCTACAACTTTTGAATGAGAGTCCACACTTTTTCGTCATTCTTCCATTCATCCCTTGCTTCTATTATCAAATCAGGTTGGATGATCGAGATAGCACAGAGAAAGGCCTCAACATCTTCATCCTTTCTTGAGAGTACATCTACCACAACATTTTTCTTCCCCTTTTTATAGACGATTTCAAAATCATAATCCAATATCTTGGTTACCCATTTTTGTTGTTCTTCTGAAGATAGTCTTTGTTCCAAGAATTATTTAAGACTATCATGATCTGTTTTGACCTTGAAGTGCCTACCTATTAGGTAAGGATGCCATTTCTTCAATGCATGTAGTATTTCCATCATTTCCTTCTCATAAATGGGTTTGTGTAAGTCCTTTCCCTTGAGTGGATGACTTTCAAAAGCCAGGGGCCTTCGTTCTTGCATTAGGACAACACCAATTCCATTTCCCAAGGCATCACATTCCACAATAAAGGTTTTTGTGAAGTCTGGAGTGGTCAAGATAGGATCTTTTCACATCACCTCTTTAAGTTGTTCAAATGCTTTAGCTGCCTTTGGAGTCCATGAAAATTCATCCTTCTTAGTTAGTGTCATTAAATGTGTTGCTATTCTTCCATAGTGCCGAAAAAACTTGTGGTAGTAACCTGTCAAACCCAAAAATCCTCTAAGATTCTTCGATGTTTTGGGAATCGGCCAGTCCATCATGACCTTAATCTTGTTAGGGTCTACCTTGACACCTTCATGAGATACAATATGACCCAAATACTCTACCTCCTTCACTCCAAAGAAAAATTTCGATGGTTTGGCATACAATTTTTTCTCCTTTAGTAGTTGTAGCACCTTGTCAACATGTCGCACATGATCCTCCCAAGACTTGCTATAGATTAGTATATCATCAAAAAATACTAACAAAAATTTTCGAAGGAAGGGCCTGAAAATGGAATTCATCAACCCTTGGAATGTGGAAGGTGCATTTGTAAGGCCAAAAGGCATGACCAAAAATTCATAATGGCCT
>ML803500.1:34055-137251 GCA_009831015.1 Picea engelmannii
TCCTTGCCATCAAACTTCCTCATATCGATCTTAGGAACGTGGTTGGTATTCAACCCAAAGTTGGAGTTTCTCCATTCTTGATTCACCTTCCTTGTGTCCTCATCATGAATTTCATGGGATGCATTTTCACTTTCAGGTGTCTTATCTGTTACGAAATTTTGCAATACTTACATGATCTTTTCTTTTAAACCATCCATCTTAGTATTTATTGCCTCCAACTTAGCTTCCATATCTTGTAGTTCATCTTTTGTTACTATCTATTTTGTAAATCATTTATGTCCCTACACATTTCTTCACCTTCATCAAGAGTCCAAGTAGGATTGTTTGGAGGCTTATTTGGTGTAGAAGTTCCCTTTTTGGGTGGCATGTTGGCCAAGTATCACTTTTGAACCTTGATTTTGAGGTGGATATGCTAGACAATCTTTCTTCTGTTGTATCTCCCAAGTTTCGGCCCTTCTAGGTATGAAAATTTCTTTTATGTAGTTCTTTGATATTTCTTCTCTTCAATGCCACAGGTCTGATCAAAATTGGATGTGCCAAGTGGAATTTACAGTAACTTCCCCACAACTTGCTGATTTTTGGCCTCTCTAGGAGATCTCACTTGTATAGCATGCCCCACACAAAATAATTGATATAAAATTATGAAACTTGTACCCAACATACTACAGACTGTCCACTATCCAATGAAACTGGTCTCACTCAATTTGGATACTTTGGGAAGAAGTTATGATTGTTTTACTTGGAACACCTTCTTGAGACTAGTCAATAGGACTAGTCAGATGCCCTATCTTCCACAGAGTTATCTACAAATGTAAGATGACCCAGAAGCTGAAATTTTTACCACATATACCTTACTAATTTCTGTGAATATACTCTAAGCCGTTTCTTCTGAAACATTGTAGAAAAACAGTTATAGCGAAAATGCCAAGGTGTCTCAGATGTAGCAGTGAAACCCCAGGACCTTGAGCTGTGATACCATATGTTAAGAACCTAATATCAATATAGCATAGAAAAACCTCAGAATAAGTACTCAACGCCTTGAAAATGAGATAATTTCAGATAATAAGCCTCTTCGAGGGGGAAACCTCCTTTTACCCCACATAAATGTTCAAGTACAAGATGACTCCAAATGAATATGTCTCCTTGGTATATATATGAGACTAGGAGGTATAATTACAACTAATGGAATAAAGACGACATAAATAAAATAACATTACTAATGTAATATTCCCCAATTAAGGGGTAATGAGCCAATATTACGGCTTAACACTAACAAATATGACTAGAGAGAGATCTATTTGTATAGTAGTAGAGATATTTATCGTGCATGCCAAGAATGGTATCGAGAAATTGGGTGAAAACATTATGGACCCTAGTACTTATTTTTGTACACAAGAATAAAGTAAATAAATATATTGTCTTTCCTATGTGTCAGAATTGGTTTCCATATCGACGAGCCTCTAAGGGATGAGATAACATGTGTTTGTCCCCATATTCCCAATTCCAAGTCCATAGGAATATTTGGTCAAAAGAGGCTTGCGCGCCAAACTAAATGCTAGTTTCCCATAATGTATTACTAGAACCAATTTTTAAAGGATATAAATAAGGATCTTGATCTCTCATTCGTATCATCAGAGAATTGAGAGAGAACTTGTATAAGGGGTCCCTAGTTCTGAGAATCCTACGTAGAGAGACATAGTTTCTCTGTGTGCACCTAAAGTGGAAAGAACTTTAGAAGTCCATATTGGACTTTGTAATATCCTACCATAATGCCATTCTATTGGAATTATGTCTACTATGATTCTTCTTAATAAAGATCATATATTTCTTTCTATAAGATCCAAGTTTCTCCTATTGCACTTGATAACAATTGTTGACCTGAAATGAATAGTTACCATATGGTTGCGAGTCACAATACTTTCTCACCATTTTATACCTTCAACAAGTAAGTTAACTAATTGTTTACTTTTTTCTAATATTTGTTGACATGACATCAATAGTTGTGGTATGGTAACTCATCTCTAAAAGTCTATGTGATCATTGAACATAGATCATACATGTGAATTTTATTCAATTTACACTAGTATCATTTTGTGTAGTTGTCACATTGCTATCTAGAAAAATAATTCAATACCTTATGCTCAAGCCAAAATAGAGAAGATAGGTTGCCATTCGATAAAGAGAGAAACATCACATTTCAACTGAATAACTGCAATAGATTAGTTTACAGATCATTATTTAGATTTGTAAATTGGATAAAAATGGGAAAACCTTATATTTTTTACATTGAAGGTTACATATCTATGTTTATAGAAAAGGGTTTGATTATGAGAATCCATTGTATTTTATTATACTAGTAAAAGAGCCACCAACTTAAGAAATACATACATTCTTTGTTATAATTTCTAACAATCTCCATAGGTTTTTGCTTGGTTTCTTTTAACGTTTAGGCACCCAAATGTTTCCAAGTTGCATATAGGAAGTTGAAAGGAACTTTATTTAATTTATCCCTTTAAATATCTATCTATTCCTTCATTTAGGTTCATAAACTACTCTAAGGCTTGACCTCTAAGTGATGCACTAAACTTACTGACCATCATACATCGTCGATGACCAAAAGATCAATGCTTAGTTGTCATACATATAAACCAACGTTCCTTTGGATTTCCATGTCCATCATACACAACAAGGTCATGATTTATTTAGGAAAATTCACCATTATTTTAGGTTGTGACAAACTTGATGTTTTAGATATGTATTTCTCACTAGTACTAGGATATTTTGGTTTAATTATCTTAGTTTCAAAAAAAATTGTGATTGTTATATCGAATTGAAACTTTGGTTAATAAATTATTTGATAATCTACATTGATGATCTATGCTAACTTGATTCAAAGCTTATTATTTGGGTGATGTCTCTTTATTATATTATAGTGTAACACCTCAAGGTTTTTCATGTTGAATTTGTGTAGTTGGTCTTTTTTCATTGTTGCAACTTCATCTTTACTGTTACTTTTCTAATAAGAAATGGATCTAAACCAATGTATGGGAGTGAGAATCAGTACCTACAAAGAAATTCATAAATTAATGAAGATTAGAAAATTTTGTAAAACGATGTAAATGCAAAACTTGAATAAGACAAAGATGAGAGTGAGAAAGAAAAATGTGCGAATTAACTGAAAAGAAAAATAAAATAGGAGAGAAGGTTGACGAATGGGAAATGATGGTTCATGGCTATTGTCCTTCCCCCTAACCCCTAGCTCTTAATATTTCCTCCTTCACTCTCATTCTCAATGGGTCTTTTGGAAAAGAGAGGAAGAGGCATAGAGAGCCATGAAAGCATTGTACCATAGATTTCTGAAATAAAAAGACTAAGTGCCCATCTGAATCTCGTTTTCCCATTTGGGTTTCCAAAATATGCCTTCATAGAAGACATTATTGGATTTAACCATAGGTTTGGAGGGCTTCCATGGATTTTAGTAACATATTAGAGTGTATTTGTCTTCCACTGTTGGCATTTTTCTGGGGCATTTTCAAGCCTTGAAGATAACCAATAGTGACCTTCATTTTTCCTGTTTGGGATAAAAAATGGTGAAACCACTCAAAATACTATTTTTTCTTGCCATTGCTCATTGGTTGTGGTGTGAAAATTGTTGGCAATTTGGTTTTCACTGATGTCAACCTTGATGAATAAGTGAAGTATCATTGATTAATTGGTTTGAGAAGCATTGTTAATATTGGACATATTTTTATGAAGGTGACTTGAATGTTAGGAATTGTCAATATTGGACATAATGTTATGAAGGTTGGGAATAATGTTATGAAGGTGAGTTGAATGTCAAGCATTGTCAATATTGGACATAATGTTATGAAGGTGACTTGAATGTCAAACATTATCAATACTAGCCATAATGTTATGAAGGTGACTTGAATATCAGTAGAAAGATAATATTGACTAATATATTGTTTGATCTTGATACACTCCTCCTATATTGTATAAGGTTGATATTGTGTCATTAACATCCATGCAAAAAAGAAGAAATTGTCCAGATAAAAAGGGTAAATGGATAATCCAATATAGATCCATACAAATCACAAACAAATAAGTTAATAAGACATGGTTCATTAAAAGTTATTCATAAAATATCAATTGAAGATGAGTCTAGAGATGAGACAGAATGTCAATGGTGGATGTTTAGTGAGGAAGCATTGACACCATCGAGTCACAAGTTGATTCGATTCAAACAATAATAAGGTCATCTATCTGGAAGTTGATCGACTGCAAGACAAGTTGAAGACAAGTCGACCGACTACAAGCCTACAAATTGACAAAAGTTGGAGAAGACAAGTCAATCAATTTCAAGACGAGTTGACGACAAGTCAACCAATTGAAGGTTGAAGTCGAATGAAAATTGAGTTGGGAAATACAAGTCGGCCAAAAAAATTCGAGATGACCAAAGTCGAATTTCTCAAGTTGGTTTTCTTCCAAGTCGAGTTAGTCCAAGAAAGAAGTAACCTAAAGGTCGAATTTGAAGAAAACGTAAATACAAGTTGGGTCGAGGCTGAAGCAAGATGGGTCGACTAGAATTGAAATACTCAAGTCAAAATTTCTCCTAGTTGAGTCAACCGAAAATATGTTTGTTGGTCAAATGAGGAAGCAAATATGAAAAAGGGTGAGACGAAGTCAAATCTTCAGTGACTAGCAACTGAGAGGGAACCAATTTTAATATAACCATCAAGTAAAATGTTAACAAGTTGATTTCAAATAATCACCAACACAGAAGATATGTGGAGGTTGATTTAGACATTCACGAAAAGGTAATATGTACTGAATTTGATCTGGAATCCAATGATGAAAGGAAAATATGGGAAAGTTTCCTTCAAAGAACCACTTGTACTAGCCAGCTCACACATGTTCTAAGTAAATTTCCCATGTGTTAGCTAATTGGGCATGTTCTACAAAAAATCCATGTTGTAGAATTTTAAAATTCATTTACATCACTCCAGAATATTCATACGAAATTCACTGTCTAATTTGGTGTACGAAAAAGAATTAATAAAAGTTTCCATTTGTGTTAATTAAATGAAGGGGTGCAATGTTTCATTCCAAAAGGACACATTGTTTCAAAGTGGCACCCTTTGGAGGACTATATAAGTAAAGGAATATGAAGGGAAGAAGGCATCTTGGTGGATATATATATATATATATATATATATATATATATATATATATATAATGTATTGAATGAAAGTTCATTCTATCATGTTGGTGCATGTTTACAAGATAAGTCTTGTCATGAGGATTGGATTCCTCACATATCAGTTGGATCTGAGATCAACAAACTGGGTCTTTTTATGAGGGCTGGATTCCTCATTTCTCAGATGGATTTGAGAACTACAAGCTGGGTCTTGGATCAAAGAGTTATATCTCTCATATTCAGTTGAAGTTGAAGATATTAAAGGATTGAATTTTTTTTTTGCTGGTAATCCTGAACCATGTGACTGGTGAGGGACTGACCTCTGGATGAGTTTGCATGAACGAGGGGCATTTAAGTCATCAAATTCTCCCTACCATCACACCCAAAATGGATTGCATGAACCCTTAACATGGATAGATTTGAGGTGTCCCCAAGGGTTTCAAACCAATGAATTTCACTTATAGAGTTCCTTAACAACACACTCCCTAACCAACTTCTCTAGACCTCGAGGAGTTAAAGGATTGATTGTATTTGTATTCATTCAAGTTAAATAAATAAAAGAATGATATTTTATGAATAATTAATTGAACTCCATATATTTTATTCAGTTAATTTAGTTATTCTATGAAAGTGTGAAAAGAAGAAAAACGTTCCAGGTGATGATTCACCCCCCCTCTCAGTGTCAGTGTGTGTTTTAAAAATTGGTATCAGATAAATTTCCTTCACTAAAGTTTAACCACTCAATTGTTCTGAAGAGAACAATTGGTATTAGACAAAGGTTTCTTCAAGGAAAAACATTTAATTCACTAGAAGGAAGATCCTACTAAACACACAAATGGATGAACAAATTGATCTCTCAACAAATGAAGCTCCTTTATTTGATGGAACAAACTACTCTTCACGGAGGGAAAGAATGAAAATATATCCGAATTCAAGAGGATTTGGAGTTTGGAACTCAGTAGTAAGTAAGCCTTGGTACTTAACTACCTCAACGAACAAATCCAAAAATGTAAAAGAAGCAAAGAGAAATAATTCAATGGCATTGAAAGAAATCCATAATGGACTGTCAGACTGAATCAAAGAAAATATGGGACACTGCACCTATGTTAAAGTATTATGGCTCCATATAGAGAGTTCTTATCATAGTAAACTACAAAACACATAAAAAGAACACAATACCATCAAGGAATTAATGCAATCCCTAGTCGTCAATAAATAAGACAACTCAAACAAGGAATTGATGCAATCCCCAATCATCAATAATGAGTACAAATAAAAAAAGGAATTGATGCAATCCCCAGTCATCAAAGAAGAATACAAATCAAACAAGGAATTGATGCAATCCCTAGTCATCAATGAAGAAGACAACTCCATCATGGAATTGATGCATACCTTAGTAATCACTGAAGAAAAAATGTTGAATCTTAAGACTGATGTTATAGCTTCATTAGAAGAGATTTGTATGAAACCAAGAAATGGTATATATATTGAAGTTCATGTGGAGGCTCTTGAAAATATCGAATACACAACTATGTGCACTCTAGAAGAGTTGGATAAACTTCAAAAGAAATACATGTTGCTACTACAACAATTAGATCAATCTAACAACCATGAAGAGAAAGAACAAAATATTCAGCCAGAAGATAAAGAAGACGAGATCAATAGATTAAAGATTGAAGTTGTTGATCTCACAAAAGAAATGAATGAGTTGAAGGAATATGACAAACTCAATAAATGCACAGAAGAATTAGAAGAAAATAAATAAATGGTCAACAGTCTAAAGTGTCAACCTGAAGAAGCTAAGGAAAGTGAAGAAACCATGAAGAGCAATTTCACTAAGAAGGAAGAATCATTCCACACACTGGAATTGGAAGTCATCAACCTCAAAAGGATTCAACTAGAATACAAGGAAGAAATCAAAAGATTGAAGACTAAAGTTGTTGATATAACAAAAGAAAAATAAGAGTTGAAGACATATGACAAAACCAATAAATGCACAAAAATCTTGTATGAGGTAGAATAAATAGTCATCAGTCTAAAGACTCGACTTGAAAAAGATAAGTAAATAGAAGAATAATTGAAGATACAGTTGACTAAAAAAGAAGAAACATGTCACATGTTGGAATTGTAAGTTATCAACCTCAAAAAGAAGAATGAAAATACAAAATCAATTGTCAAATTCCAAAACAACTCATCCATCTTAGACAAGATCTGGAATAGTCAAAGACCAACCGATGAAAAAACTAGTCTTGCGTACAATAAGAAAGAAGAAGGTTGCAAGTGGAACACCATTCACGAACATGAGAAAGGATTGTCCTCCTCAAAATGAAAAAGTGCAATCACAAACCAAATAGAAACCATGAACTTTGTTAAATGAGGAAGCTATAAAAGTAAAAAATAAGAAACATATCAAAACAAAGACTTCTCATGTCACAACAGAGTCGACTATGGAAACGACTTCAATGGTAATTTATTTTCTTGTAAAAACTTTGGTCACAAAGCATTGGAATGCAAGAGTCAGGAAAAGAAAAATTCAGGAAGGTCCAATAACTTAATGAGATGTTGGAGTTGAAATTCTATTGGGCACACAACAAAGTTTTTTCATACCATGAGATTCTACAACTATGATAAGTTTGGTCACAAATCCCAAGACTATAGGAAATCAAGAAGACAACCCATGAAAAATAGTCCATACAATTCAAGAAGGAAATCTAATGAACTTTGGAAGAAAATAAGAGAGGATAAATATCAAAGGACAAATGTAGAAAATAAAATTTCATCAAACAGAGTGCCTTATGGAAATATATGGAAAAGAAAATATGAAGCAGAAATCAAGAAAGATGATGAAGATCTTACACCTAAAAATGAAGAAATTGATGACAATAAAATGATGGATGAAACTCCTAATAAGGAATGTGAAATTCATAACTTTGCATATAAAGAGGAACAAGCTCATGGAAGAAAAATTTCTAAAGAAGAATATGAAGAAGATTATGGTGCACAAAACAATTGTGATGATGATGAAATCTCAAAAGTAAATCAGGCTGTAGACTAGTGTGATGAATAAAACAAATAATATCTAAAGAGGAAAGGAACAAAAGGAGTTCAAAATATATAAAGACATAGTATGAACATAGAAAAGTTATTAATGATACGAAAGAACAGTAAATATCTCTTGGAATCAAAGAACTAAAGTATATCAAGAAGAAGAAGAAACAGATCAAGAATATTAGTAAGCTTCACACCCTTGTCCATTATGACAAAGGAGAAGACAATAAAACCCTATTTGAACACAAAAATCCAAAGAGAGTGAGATAACAACTGGCACATTCATAGGGGGAGAAAAGCAGTAAAATTTGTATTTCCTTTGTAATTGATTTCAAAAGAGGAGAGATAAACAATAAAAAAAAGTCTAGAATCAATGGGATAAAGACATGGGGAGCATCACCTCAGGGGCAAAATCATCTCAGGGCGAGAAAATAAATATTCCAATTTTCATTGTTGTCAAAGAGGGAGAGATAAAGAGTAAAATAAAGTCAGCTCAAAGGACTCAAAATACATAATACATTTCACAAGGGAAGTAAGATTGTTTTACTAAGGTTGCCATCAATAACAAAGGGGGAGATTGCTGGCAATTTGGTTGTCATTGACGTCAACCTTAATAAATAGGTGAATTATCAATGAATGATTGGTTTTCAGAATCATTGTCAATATTGGACATATGTTATGAAGGTGACTTGAATGCCGAGCATTGTCAATATTGGACATAATGTTATGAAGGTGACTTGAATGTCAAGCATTGTCAATATTGGATATAATGTTATGAAGGTAACTTGAATATTAGTAGAAAGAGAATATTGACTAATATATTGTATTAACTTGATACACTCATCTTATATTTTATAAGTTTGATATTGTTTTATTAACATCCATGCAAAAAGGAAGAACTTGTGAAGATTTTTTCCAGATAAAAAGGGTAAATGGATAATCCAATATGGATCCATACAAATCACAAATAAAGAAGTTAATAAGACAAGGTTCATTAAAAGTGATTCAAAAAATATCAATTGAAGAAGAGTCCAAAGATGAGATAAAATTTCTATGGTGGATGTTTGGTGAGGAAGCATTGACACCATCGAGTCACAAGTCGAGTCTATTCAAACAACAATAAGGTCGACTATCTGGAATTCGATCAACTACAAGACGAGTCGAAGACAAGTCGACCGAATGCAAGCCTACAGATTGACGAAAGTTGGAGAAGACAATTCGATCGATTTCAAGACGAGTCGAAGACAAGTCAACCAACTGAAGGTCGAAGTCGAAATAAAATTGAGTAGAGAAATACAAGTTGGCCAAAGAAAGTCGAGATAACCAAAGTCAAATTTCTCAAGTCAATTTTCTTCCAAGTTGAGTCGGTCCAAGAAAGAAGTAACCTAAAGGTCAAAGTCAAAGAAAACTTAAATACAAGTTGGGTCGAGGATGAAGCAATATGGGTTGAATATAATTTAAATACTCAAGTCAAAACTTGTACTAGTTGAGTCAACCAAAAAGATGTTTGTTGGTCGAATGAGAAATAAAATACGAAAAAGGGTGAGACCAAGTCAAATATTTAGTGACTATCAGCTAAGAGGGAATTGATTTTAATATAACCATCAAGTAAAATGTTTACAAGTTGATTTTTTTTTTGTAAGTAAGAAAAATATATATTAAGAGCCTCCTAGAAGCAGAGTTTCATGGCATAGTACAAAGATGTCCATGCTGATAGTGCAAGACTGCCCCAACAGAGGGGAAACTAGTCCATTGTACCCAAGCAGTCTAATAACTTAACAAAACTATTGTTTAGCGTCTGAAACAGAGTTTACATCTATGACATCCATATGCTAGTGAGAAAAGTTGACAAAAAAACTGCTAACCATCTATGATACGACATAAGAGACTAACAAGATAGACACCTGGAGCGAAATCGGGCCACTTGCCCCGGAGATCCCCTGGCTAGGGCTCCTCCTCCATGTACGTTGGCTGATCTTCCCAGATGCGCTCATGCCCCACATCACCTACAGTGGCCTCGGTTGTGCTTTCTCGATTTGCATCTGCTGTTGCACCCGACACTGCCCCTGGAGCTGCACCCGTCGCTGTACCTGTCGCCGCGTCCAGATCCTCCATTGGAGCATCCTCATCCGAGATAGAGGTTAGGGAGCTCTGCAGAGAGGTGAGAGTCCGAAGAAAAAGGTCCACTTTGGCTCCGGTTTCTTGCAGCCAATAATTGAGGTCCTCCACTTCCTGGCGAATACCAAATACCATGTCGTAGAGGGCCGCCATACTATCCCATAGTTGGACATTGGTGAAAGGGCCACGGGGGAGAGGCCCAGCCCCGCGAGAAGCATGCTGAGAGTGGGGGTCGAAGTCGAACGTCGGGTCGAGAAGAGTCGCAGAAGGACTGTGGGGATAATGAAGGGGAGAGCTAGATGTCCTGGGAACCAAAGCCCCGCTAGTAGAATGCGAATTCATCCTGTCATGAGAATAAGCAGATAAGTGCCCAGAGTGGTGCCGGGGAGAGGAGCTAATGGAAGGTGAGTCGGAGGGGGATATTGAGGGTTGCCGAGGCTTCCAGGGAGAGCCCCGCCTCGTTCTTCCCCTTGGACGAGTCATGGTCCAGCCTACACTGTGAGCAGAAGCGATCCCGAACGCAGGACGAGGAAGAAGGGTCAAGGAGTAGACAAGGTTGAGCTCGAGCCAAGAAGCACTTAAAACAGGATCACTCCATTTCCACTGTAGAACAAGCTCTTTGGGAGGTCGATAACAAAAAATACCCAACATTGCAGTCCAAGCCATAGAAAAATGTTGAACGGGAGGGACGCCTGTGTGAAATCTCGCATTAATGCCCATTCGCGTCGAATTGAAGGTTTAATAAATTAGGAGGAGGGTGGCACGGGCCCTTCACGTGCCCCCGTGTCCTGGTGGCACGGGCCCTTCACGTGCCCCCGTGTCCTGGTGGCTACTTCCCACTCCTGTCGATCACCGCGTAGCATGCACTACCACCCCATCCGGGGGGTTTACAAGTTGATTTTAAATAATCACCAACAAAGGATATATGTGGAGGTCGATTTAGACATTCAAAAAAGGTAATATGTATTGAAGTTGATCTGACATTCAAAGAACTGTCTGTACCAGCTACCTCGCACAATTTATGGGGAAAATACCCTTGAGTTAGATAATTGGGCATGTTTTTCAAAAGACCCATGTCGTAAAATTTTAAAATTCATTTCCATCACTCTAGAATATTCATATGACAATAGTTGTCTAATTTGGTGTACACAAATCAATTAATAAAAGTTACCATTTGTGTTAATTAAATGAACGGGTGAAATGTTTCATTCCAAAAGGACAGATTGTTTCAAAGTGGCACCCTTTTGAGGACTATAAAAGTAAAGGAATATGAAGGGAAGACCCAACTTGTATTTGTCTCATCTCTATTCTCAAGACTGTACATAGTGCTATATATTATATAGGCTACTAGGCCTATGTACTCTACCTTGCATAATGATCTATGTACTTCTTTTTTCTTCTTATGATGGTTTTAAGGTCTTTGTTCTCAACAACCAACCAATGTCCCACTATGGTCTAGTGTAATTTGTGTTGAAACACACACTAACACTGAGAGGGGAGGGGGGGGGGGTGAATCAATGTCTAGAAATTTTGGTTACTTTTCACACTTTCATAGATTGACTAAATTATTTGAATAAGATATATGCATTTCAATTAATTATTCTTAAACATGTATAACACAAATTGTATGAAGTAGATAAAATAACATTCTTTTATTTATTTAAATTGGACGAATACAAATAAAATCAATCCTTTAATATCTTCAACTTCAATTGAATATGAGAGATGCAACTCTATGATACACGACCTGACTTGTAGCTCTCAGATCCAACTAAGATGTGAGGAATCCAATCCTCTTGACAAGACTCATCTTGTAAACAAACACCAACCTGATATAATGAACTTTCATTAAATCCATTATATATATATATATATATATATATATAGTTGTCTAATTTGGTGTACACAAATCAATTAATAAAAGTTACCATTTGTGTTAATTAAATGAACGGGTGCAATGTTTCATTCCAAAAGGACACATTGTTTCAAAGTGGCACCCTTTTGAGGACTATAAAAGTAAAGGAATATGAAGGGAAGAAGGCGCCTTGGTGGAGAAACAAGTTAGAAGACGTATGGGCCAGTAATGCTTAGCTTTGAGAAGAGAATGAGAACTTGAAGGAGCAGGTTTAGGTCTTCAACAAGAGGACATAGAGATGGAGAAGAACCTTGAGACATCTTCTAAACTACTACCATTGCTAAAGAATAAGTTAATAATGTTGATACACCCTCACAAAAATCATATTGTATTGGGAAAAGAATAGAGAATAACTTGTACACATTGGAGAGAAGGTCATGTATATGGATCACTGGTAAGAAGATAGGCTCATTAAAATCATGAAAAACCCACAACATGAGTTGGCATAGAACGAAACTGTAACACCCCTATTTCCCCCAACCTGTAATTAATCATAATTTATGATTTCCATGTGATGGATTGCAAATATTGTACATGTATTATTGTTTAATTGTAACATCGATAGTTGAATGATGGGTGAAGCCTTAAAGTATTGGACATGATATTAATAGAGGAATGGGGGGAGGTTCTATTAAGTTAAAGGACCCCAAGCCACCTTACAAAATAATTAATTGGAAACATCCATATTATTTCCCTCAGCCCAGATATCAAGACAAGTCAATTAATGAGGAGGGCTTGGTAGTTGAACAACCAACCACCCCCATGAATGTGGGTTTGGGAAATCTAGCTAGGACGACAAAAAATGCTAGTCGAAGGCATAAAAAGGTACCATTTTCTATAGCTAGATTGACCCACCCATTTTGTGGGGACAGAGGGGGAAAAGGGAAGTTGGGAGCCTTCAAAAATGGGGGTGTCAGGCCTGGATATGTAGAGAGAGAGAGAGAGAGAGAGAACGGGAGAATTTTAGGCCTCGGAGGAAGAGATTTGTGGAAAGGAATGCACAAGTGTGTTCAATAGAATAATGAGAAAAAACATAGAAGGGTTCGGAGATGGAGCATAGAAAACCCAAAAAACCTCACCTAAGCTAAGAAGGTCATGAGCTTGATGTTGGGAAGGGCATCTAATAAACAACAAAGAGACTTGGGATAGGTGGGTGTAAGGAAAATATCTTCCTAGAGTAGAGTGAAGGAGACTAACCTTCAAACCTTACTAAGAACCTGAGAGATATTCACTAGTGGTATCATGGCTTGGCACGGGGGATGCCAGAATACTAAAAGTGAATGAATTTGAGCCTACGATTGGGTGGAAAGGTGAAAACCCATAGTCAATTGGTCGACTATCAATTGTAATAGATAATTATTGCATGGACTCTATGTAATTGAATTGAAATGAATGATTTAATTCTTGTACTTGCACTATACATATACATAATTGATTTATAGTGATGATTCTTATTTTATTTGAAAACTTCTACGTTTAAGTGATGGTAGGATGGAAAGAACAGTGCATGCCTTGCACAACTGAATACAAGCGTTATTTAATGTTTTGAGATAAAAAATGATGAAATTAATTTTATGGTTCCTGTGTGCTATATATATACATATATAAATCCATCGTTGTGATGGGAAACTCGTGAATGGAAACTAGGATTATAAGTTAGTAGTGGAATGTAAGGTACTGATCCCAAGAAGCTAATATAACTCGCATTCATAGTCAAATGAGAATTGTTGGCCATGCTATGTATGAGAGGCCAGATAAGGCTATAAACTATATGTTCTTCCACTTTTATAAATTGGTGGGGTTGCAGGACTTTAAGCCTCATTCAAGTGCTAGATGATAGGCTTCTTCTTGCTATGGATAAAGGAATGAGCCCAAAGAAGAATCCTTGAATTGTCTAAATCTTCTTTCAGAAGTAAAATCATGTTTTGATATCGAAGTAATCACATCCATTGGATTAGTGGAGCGAATAGATATAGACCCTCCATCGGGGCAGGTTACCATACATGTAGAGAATGTACCCAAGTTAATATAGAGCATTAATCGAGGATTAACATCTATAATAGATCATTGTGGTCTCATTTAAGAAATATTTGAAGGAGAGGTAATGCTAGCATGATGTACCACGCTGCCCTAGAATGCCAACGTGTTTAGAAGTTTATAGGTGTCATCCTGTTAATGGAAATAGGTAATTTTCTGGTGGGACATAGCACATGCCCCTTGGGTGAATTATGTCTTAGAACTCCATCTTAGCCTTGGATGCCAGACCAAAAGTTTTAAATATATCCATTGTTTATCAGAGTACATCAGGGATGTTATCTTCATCGTTGATCGAGATGGAAGCCTTAGGCATTGATGAGAGGAGGGATGACATCATGCTAACGTTATGACGATGTCATGAGCCTACATGTATGAGGAAGACATGTGGAGGATTTTAATTGGTCAAAGTAATAGGGAGTGGGTCCCTGCCAAGTTTAAGGATTAGAAAGGTGAGATGAATGGGTTTGTGAGTCTGCCAACCCATGAACTCAACAAACTCACAAAATAATCTAAGTGTTGATACTTCTCGGATGGAATTTTGGAGGAGAGGTATAGAATTGTATGTCTGCAAGTCCACGAGTCCACGCAGATGGAAAAATAATATAAGTATTGAGACATTTTGGGCGGACTTATGAAAGTAAGAATTATGGATTCGTGAGTCTGTGAGTCCTAGTAGATGGAAAAATAATCTAAGTGTTGATACTTTTCAGGCGGACTTTTGAAAGGAAGAATTATGCATTCATGATTCTGAGAGTCTATGAGCCCACGTAGATGGAAAAATGACTAAGTGTTGAGGATTTTAGACAATATTATGAAGAGGAGGTACAAAATTGTATGTTCGCGAGTCCACGAGTCTACGTAGGTGGAAAAAATGGTTAAGTGTTGAGAATTCTCGGATGGACCTATGAAAGCATGCTTATATATTTATGCATCCGAGATTCCATAAAGATGAATAATGGCTAAGTGTAAAGACTTCTCAGACAAAACTATGAAAGGATGCTTATATAATTATGCATACATGAGTTCACGAGTCCGTAAAGATGAAAAATGGTTAAGTAACGAGACTTCTCGGGCATAGTGATGAAAGGAAGCTACATAATTCCGAGTCTGTGATTCCACCACCCATGAGAATGCATAGAAGGAAGGTCTGAGCGATGATGGTTGTAGGCTTGAGTGGACTAAAGTTCCACCATGGCAGGCTAGGCTAGTGCTATGTCAGGACTAGGGTGTTTCCACATCAGTTGGTATGATCAATGACACATCACGTGGATTCCACGTGGCATTAAGAGATATCTTTCCTATGTAAAACCAAGAACTTCGGAAGGTCATTGCTTCATTCCATAGGAGAGAGCTATGATAGAGAATATTTAAGGTTGTTAAGAGAATTGAAAATTTAAAACCCCATCCTTTAAAAAGGTAATTAGGGGGGAATTTTTGTTTCAAATTGGTATCGGAGTAGGCTACAACACTAGGCCTGGATGGGACAGAGATTAGTAATAGGAATGGTATATCAAAATTAAGAGGAGCCTATTGAAAGGTGTTTCTACCTTTAAAGGATTTTTCTTTATCTACATGAGTCCCTTGAGGATGGAGGACACCAGATTGAAATTGCACCGTGGAAACCCTAGTTGAGTTACAAAAGGGGAAATAAAATTGTCCCTTTGACAAATTGATGACTACTCTTACACATGTCGATAGGAATTATTGGTAAAACCTGAATGATAATGGAAGAGGTGGCAGAAATTCAGTTATGAAGTTTCCTGAGTCCAAAAAATTTAATACCCCATCCTTTAAAAAGGTACTTAGGGGGTCATATTTGTTACAAATTTGTATAAGATCACATTACAACACTAGGACTAGATGGGCCATAGATTATTCATAGGACTGGTATATAAAAATTTAAAAGAGCCTATTGAAAGATGTTTCTACCTTTAAAGGATTGTTCTTTATTTGCACGAGTTCCTTGAGGATGGAGGACAATAGATTAGAATCACACCGTGGGAAACCTGGATGAATTACAACAGGGGAAATTATATTGTACTTTGAAAATTTGATGACTACTCTTACACATGTTGATAGGCATTATTGGTAAAACATGAATGAAAAAGGCATATGTGGAAGAAATTCAGCTATGGAGTGTCCTGAGTCTAGACAAGGGACATGAGCTGGGTTGTTTTGATAAGTATAATAATGTGCATCTTCTAGGGCATGCAGAGTATATTGTAATTAAAGATGGTTGATTATATAAGGGTTAAGACCCTTATGGAAAATTTCTTGTACTTAAAGGAAATTGGTATGGATTGATGGAATCCGTAGCAGTAATAATTATTGATTTAATAAAAGATCAAACCCTGTATATTTGTATGATCCCTCATGATCATAGGACTGATGAAAAATGTGTAAGGTCAGTTTTATTTGACCTATAGTGAATGAAGAAAAGTGTTGTTCGAGAATAACCTAGTTGAGAAATTAAAAAGGAGTCCTTTGGATTGTTGCTAGACCTCCTGGAAGAGGTAAAGACATATGAACACATGAGTGATCTTATGACGCTCACATATAATAAGAGAACGTATATACATATTAATCTAAGGACATGTTTGTGAATGATACAAATGACAGAGATATGGAATACATTTGCATTGTGATCATAGGTAAATTTCTTAGGGCATGAGGATATGTCGAAATCCATATGGAAAATATTGAGCATGCGTATAACATGCATATAGGCTTAGTATATTCTTTTATTGGATGTAAAATATGGTGATTTCATGGATCATATGGTTAATGATGATTTGATTATAGTAGCATAAGTAATATGTTGATGACAATGATTAAATATTACCTTATGAGAATGAGGTAGAATGGTTAATTAACTTGTTGATTTTGTATGTAGTAAAGGAAGTGTTGGGACATCTCTAGATGACCAATGAGTCAGACTGACATCCATAGGTAGATGGTATCCATAAGAATATGGATTGGTGTGCCCAAGTTATGGTGAGAGGGAATCTAGAAAAAGGATTCCCTTGATAAAAAGGTCTGTTGACCAAGAATGGTCTGAGACATGAAAATAAGCTTGGGAAGTTTTCATGTTCCCTGGGGCACTATTGAAGTTGCCACATTTTATTTCTGGGTCATTACATACTTCCATAGAAGTTTAGGAAAGAGTGTTATCTTGTTGGTTGTTTTCATATGAAAAGGGAAGCATAGTTATGGAAATGTCTGTGAGGTTTTCCATGTGAATATCATGTGAATGAATGTAAGCTCTCAATAGAGAGGGAAACATGGTGTTGAGTATTCCTATGAGACTTGTCATAAGAATTATTGTAAGATATATGGGAGGAAGGATATGGAAGTTTGAAATTCCCATGTGTAAGAATGACATGGAAAAATGTGCAATAGTGAGCTTGCATTTTGAACATCCATAGATGTAAATGGATGCTTGAGTACATGAATGGAATGCATTATAAGGTTTCCTAGTATGAACAAAGAAATGAATAGGTTTGTGAGAATATCCATGAGGGTGGTTGTATATTATCTTTAAAGAAGAATGATAACAAGACCTAATAAATAGGGATGAATGCAGTAAAAAGGTGCAAGTGATGCACCCTATATATATGCAAATGTACATATACATGGTTAAAGTTATGATATGAATGTTAGAATAAGTGAAATGTGAGGCAAGATTTGTACTTTCCAGATCTAAATAATTCCATGGATGCTTCATTGACCCTATAATGGAAGGGTATGATTTGTCTTGCTGAAACAATAACTTGAGGGGGATGTGTTCCCTTTTTCCTCACAAAAATATAGCATACATTGATGGAAAGGTAAATGAGAATGGATGCTCTGTTTCCATTATAAAAATAAACATAACTATGCTTTTAAAGAATGCATATGAATGGTCGTGAATAGCCATGAACCAATTAATTTCCAATAGATAAAGAAATGAAACAATAAAGTGTTCCTATGGTGGAGACCCACACTGCATGCTAAGACATGTGATTAAAGTATAGTGAATGAAAATTGATGGATTAAACGTGCATGTGTGAGTGCACAATCTAAAATCATAGTAAAGATGCATGTTGATAATTCCTCATGTAATATTAGGATAGAATCTGAGATGGAAAAGATGAGGCTAATTGAAGAATTTAGGTCATATAAGACCATTTGGATATGCAACAAGAGAGTTTCATGTTGAAGAGGTTCCCGTGGGGGAATTGTGTAAAGAAATCGGTCAGGAGAAAAAATCTATAACCTTAATGACTACTGACAATTGGACAATGGGATGCAAAACCTATTTATATAAGAATCATGTATTACATTTTAAAATATCATGCATGAGTACCAAGGCATGCAGACCAATGAGGACCAATCTGATCTCTCGTTGGGAAATATGTGGAGTGCACAAGTTCATGATTCATTGTGAATAAGAAATTTTTTGATGTAGCATGCTGAAGTATCCAAGAAGGTCAAGGTGAGCATGACTAAGACTGATCAAGAGATAGAAAAAGTAGATCCCAGGATGGAAAAATTGTAAAAGTAAAGAAGGAGAAAGTGATTAATATTTCTCTCACCACTACAAAAAAATAAGAAAATTAACATCGAAATTTAGTGTATTTTAGTTCATGAATTGGACAAATTTTCCAGCACAAAACAAGGTGCAATCTGGATATTTTTATAATTGCGCCAAATTTAGTGTCGTATTTAGTGCCAACTTTAGCACTAGTTTTAGCGCCAGGAAAATAACATCGTGAATAGTGCCAAGAATAGCTTCAAGTTTAGCGTTGGGAATAGTTCCAAGAATAGCACCATAATTAGCATCAGGTTTAGTGCTAGGTGTTGCTTCCAGTTTTGCTTCTGATATGCCTTCCATTTTTTCTTACATTTTTTCTTCTGGTTTGACTTCCAGTTTTACGTCCATTTTTGCTTCTGATATGGATTTGAATTTTTATTCAGTTTGGTGCTAGGAATAGCACCAATTTTAGCTCCAGGTATTGCTTGTAGTTTTTCTTCTGATATGCCTTCCAATTTTTCTTTGATTTTGGCTTCTGGTTTGGCTTCTTGTTTGGCTTCCAGTTTTGCTTCTAATATGGCTTCCAATTTTGCTTCCAGTTTGGATTTTGGTTTGGCTTCCAGTTTTACATCTATTTTTGCTTCCCATTTTTCTTCCAGCTTTGCTTCTAGTTTGGCTTCCAGTTTTGCTTCTGGTGTGGCTTCCAATTTTTCTTCCAATTTGGCTTCCATTGTTGCTTCATTTTTTTCTTCCAAAAACGCTTCTTGTTTTTCCTACAGTTATTAATTTAATATATTTTATTTCAATTTAATTAGTTAAATATATCATGTCTCTTAAATAACTTATATCATTATACAAAAAGTCATATAAATGAATTTGAAATATTTTATTAGATAACATTTATAAATATTTTTTAGGGAAATAGACATCCATACAAATTAACAATATCATTATACTTATTAAATCTCCATCAAAATAGAATCTACAACATCCATTATATATACAATAAAAATATGATTATTATAACATGATCATCATCTATAATTAATACAAGTGAGTCAAATATCTATAATTTAAGTGAATTTGACAACATCCATCATGAGCAGTAAATCAAAACCATCATACGTAATAAATATGCATCCAAAAATCATCAACCACTTTCAATATATAAAAATTGATGAGTCAATATTGATAAGATCATCATCATATATAACTAAAACAAGCGAAAGACAAATATTCCAGTAGATAAATAACATCTAGAAATGATACATGTCCAACATTCGACATAAGTCAAAATGATACATCATGTACAAATGATATAAATACAAAATATAAATTATGTAAGACAAAATGATACAAGTCAATATGATACATCATGTCCAAATGATATAAGTCAAAATGATACAACTCAATAATATGGTACTGGAGGCCATGAAAATGATACATATGATAGTAACTAAGAAAATAGAAATTATAATAATATATCAAAAATGATCCATGATGCAGTCTATATGATCATAAATGTCACTGGAAGCTACCAAAAACTTCCTCATCATCATCATCATCACCATCGTGATCATAATCATCATGATCATGATCATCGTCATCTTCATCAACATCGACATAGTTGTCATCTGTATCTATGTCATCATGAGCATCATCTTCTATCTCACCATAGGACCCAACGTCATGATCTGGATTTATTTGAGGAGGATGATCTGGTTCTTCTAGAAGATCCTTGTTCTACAAAAACAAACATTTAGAATGAAAAGTTTTTATTTATTTTATGCAATAATTAATTTCTCTGTTGTATATCTAATATTACAACATATGAAATGAAATGATAATAATATTACATCATATCAAAGTGCACATAGGATAATAAAATTTCAAATAAGTTACAGCTAAGATGTCATTCCAGTGATGTAAAACATTCAAAAATTCTAATAAACCTTAGTAAAGATCATAAAAAAAGGCCATGCCTAGCCTTGCCATGGATTTCCTTGACATGTATTTCCTTTCCTTGACATGCCATGCCTTTCCATGCCTTGACATGCCATGCCTAAACTCATCATGCCATGCCTTGCCTTGACATGCCTTTTCTTTCCTTGACATGCCTTTCCTTGACATGCCTTGCCTTGACTTGACATGCCATTTACTTTCCTTGACATGTCATTCCTTGCCTTGTCTTAACATTCCATGGCTTTCCTTGAAAATCCATGCCTTGCATTGACATCCATTTCCTCGCCTTGATGTATTCCATGTGTTGTCATTCCTTACCATGAATTGCCTTGCAATTCCTTTCCTTGCCATCCATTCCATTTCCTTTCCTTTCCATTCCTTACCTTGGCATGCCCTATCTTTCCTTGACATTCCTTGCCTTTCCATGCCTTTCCTTGACATGCCTTGCCTTACCTTGACATGTCTTTGCTTTCCTTAACATGCCATGCATTGCCTTGTATTGACATGCCATGCCTTGCCTTAACATACCATGCCTAGCCTTGCCATGCCTTGCCTTGACAATCCATGCCTTGCCTTGACATGTCATGATTTTCCATGTGTTTTCATGCCTTACAATGACTTTCCTTGCTATTCCTTTCCTTTCCATGCATTTTCTTGCCTTGCCTTGCCATGCCTTTCATTGACATGCCATCCCTTGACTTGACATTCCTTGTCTTTCCTTGCATTTCCCTGAAATGCCTTGCCTTTCCTTGGCATGCCTTGCCTTGAAAGACCTTTCCTTGCATTGGCATGTCTTTCCTTGACATGCCATGCCTTGCATTGACAGGCCTTTCATTGACATGCCTTGCCTTGAAATTCCATGCCTAGCCTTGACATGTCATGCCTAGCTTTGACATGCCATGGATTTCCTTGCCTTGACATGCCTTGCCTTGCCTTGACATACCACAACTTTCCATGCTCCTTATCTTGGCATGCCATACCTTTCCTTGGCATTTCCATGCCTTTCCTTGACTTGAAATTCCATTTCCTTTCATTGACATGCCATGCCTTTCCTTGACATGTCTTTCCTTGCCTTGACATTCCATGACTTTCCTTTCCTTGACATTCCATTCCTTTCCTTGACATGCCATACCTAGCCTTTCCATGCCATGCCTAGCCTTACCTAACCTTTTCGTGCATTTCCTTTCCTTGACATGACATGCCTTGCCATACATTTCCTTACCTTGACATGTCATACATTTCCTTGAGATTGCCATGCCTTACCTTGACATGCCTTGCCTTGACACGCCTTTCCTTGAATTGAAATGTCATTTCCTTTCCTTTCCTTGACATGTATTTGTTGAAGGTGAATCCCCCTGCGGACAAGTGGATTCCCTCTTGGCCTCTAGACTCCTAAGGCCAAGACAGAAAAGTTCTTAACATGGAAACTAACTTCCTTTTATATCTAATCAAGCTAATGAATGAAAGAGAAGGAGAAAGATATTTACCTTATTAGCGACGTTTGTCCTTGCAAATTCCTGGATGAGTTTTGATCCTGAGCTTCCTGATAGATCCTGTAGGACAAACAAAGGTACAAAAGAATTCCTATTCTACTGAGATTAGCTCAAATATAAATCCATCTACTACAGACAAACTCATATGGAACAAGCACAAGTTTGAAAGAAACAAGCCAAGAATGTATTATTAATGAGAACAAGTAAAGATACTTACAATCCTTTGAATGAAGGTGCAACAGCCTCTTCGAGTTTTCCTTGTCCAACACCTTTGCTCAAATAATCTCCACTGATTGCTTTGATGACATCTCACTCATGAGATCATAAGTTTGATGTAATTCTCAATCTCCATTGTACCTTTCACCATGAGAAGACCTCCTTATATAACCTTGGAGAGGTCCAACCACTTGAGAGATCTTTGGGATGAGTTGAGGATTCCTCTCCTTCAATTGAGGATATCCCCTAAGATCATGCCTTGGCCATCTATTCGAATCCAACTACCTTAAAAAATTGAGGGATTCTTCCCTTATTTGCCTCAACAAACCCATAATTTGCTAAAAAAAGGGTAGTGCTCCCCCAAAAGGGTGCACAGGGTGCTCAAGCACTCCCCCAAAGAGGCTCAGGGAGCGCCAAAACTCCATGACAGTGGGTAGGGCAGCGTTCCTCTCCAAAATCCATTTTTTTGTGGTTCTTTCAGTGTAAAAAAGGTTTGTACTCTCTATCAAGTGACTTCTCTTCTTCAAAACTAGTCTTTGGGGTGTCTTAAGTGTCTTTGTGATGTCGTTAGATGCATGACATAGGTAATATGGAAATATATTGTTTGTGACACTTGCAACACTTGTAGTTAATATGCGACACTTGCGGACAAGATGTGACACTTACAACACTTTTAATGAGGACGCTTGCGACACTATCGAAGTGAGTAATTTTGAGGTGTAACAGATTTCCCCCCAAAGTACAAAGTTAGAAGACGATGATGACTGAAGTACTTTGTAGAATTTTTCGAGCAAGGGTATAGATGTAGAGAAACTGGAAAAAGATGCACACAACCATCAAACAAATATTATGACATGTTTCAAACCCAAGGCGGGCATACCTGTGCTTGAGAGATAAACACTTTTTAGGTATCTCCACCATAAAATACACTATAGACCCATAATTATATTGACAAAAGGCATAACCACTGAAGATACAATGTGGATATATACTCCCATGACCTGAACTGATCGTAGCCATGAAGAATACACAGTGGATCTACGAAATGACAAGACATAGCCATGACCAATACAAAGTGGATTTATGTAACAATATATGTGTCATAGTTCAAGAGAATGCCTTCACAACCTGGAAAAAGTACATATAAGAGTGATGACTCAACCCAGGGTCTTCTTACCAATCCTGATGTAGTACGAATCTAACCATGTGAATAGATGTCTTGATGTCGAACATGGCAGAAATCACTTGATTACCGGTCAATGATGTAAACCGTTAACAAGCGTGAGGGAAATCACCATTGATGTCAATGATTCCCAATGTACTCTAATACATTCCGACGAATGTGAATAGATGAGCTGAAGTTGAACATCCATGGAATCATCCGATCAGAGGTCAATGGTGTAAACCCACTGTCAAACATGAGGAGGCCTACCATTGAGGCATGCAGGTCCCAAGGTACTAACTAGTTTCTAAGTCTGAATCCCTAGAGAATGTGTTGAATTTGACATGAATAGACTCGTCGAAGGAGGGCTTTGATGTACCCCCCATCAATGGCACGAAACAGACACAGAGATGTAATTGGTATATCAAATGAACATGGACTGACACGGGTATTGAAACATGATATTTGTGATGGCTGACTCTCAAGGCAGATACTTCCCTTGAACACTAAGGCACATCAGCAGAAACTTGACATGGAACAAAACTTGATGATGCAGTGGATGCTGTGACTTTCGTCAGGAGACCGAAAGGATTAAAATAAACTCAAAGGATTGGCTCAGTGCAGAGGTTCAACAGATTAAAATGCGTGCAAAGACAAAGTGTCGTGTTCAAGGGAGACTATAAGAGTTACTGGTAGTGTTCTCAAAAACTGTTTGGCTTGCTTCTTTCAATTTTCCCCCCATCTAGATAGGCGAGTACCTCTTTTTAATTTAATGAGCTCGAGGAGGGTAACACATGCTCGATATGACTCAACTTCGGTGAGTCCCTCTTCCTTTGTTTAACGAACTGGAAGAAGTAAGGGTTCGGTCCTGTATGGGCCCTTCAATGTATGATCGTTTAACGAGTCCATAGAAGGTAAACTTAGTGGTTTTTCATATTTAGAGAGTCTGAAAACAACTTAAAGAAGACTCTAATGTTGTCCTTTTTCTTAATGTTAGTCTCGTGAGGCCGAAAAAGAGATAAATTATCACTCGAAAGATGCCCTTTCAAACCTTTTAATGAGTGGGAAAGGAAGCAAGATCACTCGAGAATCTTTTCACATTTTGAGAGTGTGAAAAGATTTTAAAGAAGACTCCAGGGGGTTCCTTTTTCATGTATCCATGCAGGTCCAAAAAAGAGATAAAATGTTACCCGGTGTATTCTCATGTGTTTGAGCTTGAGAACGAACAAAGACTATGCTCATGAAGGTGACAAGATAAAATGAACAAACCTGCTTCAAAACCTGCCAATAATGTCAAAATTGGATTCTAGAGGATCAATAAGCCTCCAAACATTTTCCAAAAACCCAAAAATAACTATATCATGTGAGAAAAATGAAATGTATAATATTAAAAAGGGGTAAAAATTGTCATTTACCAGTTCATTTGTGTAGAGATTTGTAGCAGTGGAGAATTTGTGTTTTGGAGATGAATCTCGAATTGTTCGGTGCTGGAGCTATAGTTGATTGTTTTCCTCGTTGTTTGGACCAGGTTGGTGTTCTCCTTCTCTTTCATTTGCATGATTTAAATTTTGTTTTAAGGCACTAAAAAGTTATGAAAAATGAATTTTTGGGTCAGCCCAAGTGCCCAAAAAGCTCAGTGCTCCCTAGAAATTATGGGTATGCACTGCATGGCTTGGAAAATGTCGGTCTTAACCCAAGGATGGCGTACCAACGCTCTAATGTAGTGGAAATGGGGGTGTTGTCTCAAAAACCACAAGAAAAATGCCCAAAAATGGCCCACGCACGCTCAATATGTGAGGAGGGAATTTTGAATTTTTGAACATTTAAATGGCTAATGTAAGGGTGGATTGATTTCCTGATGATCATATGAAAAGGGAATTGTTCTTTTGCAAAAACAAACAATCATTTTTTTAAATTTTAAAATTGCCAAAGAATCACCGAAATCATGATTTAATGAATTCTGTTGTTAATTGTAGGTGACTTCGACAACATTCTTGAGTGGAAAGAAAGAGAACATGAGCTTGATGATGTGGCCACTCTACAAAATCCTCGATCGAGAGCCACGTTGAGGAATTGCGGTCTCCTCAAATATTTCAAAATGCAAAAGATGAAGAAGAAGATTCAACTTCTCGAATACATGATCGGGTTGTGGAATGTTGTAGAGCAAGGGTTCCAGATAGGGAAGCAACTTCTGACCATCAAGCTAGAGGATGTATATTTCATAACCGTTCTTTTGAAGAGAGGGGTTCCTATAGCTTTATCTGGGAAGAGGGAACTTCTTTCACCTGTGGATGAGTATCTCGAAAACCATTGTGTCTTGGGAGTGAGGCTAGTTGAAGGCAGGATTGCAAACAAAGATATCAGAGACTTGCCTCTTCGATCCATATTGTTTACCATCACATGCATAGAAGGAAGTACCAGTTCACATATAGTCTCAAGATCACAAGTGGCTTATGTTTTACACTGTTTAGAGCCAACACTGTTCAACTGGAGTTCAGGGTTCCTTCAAAATGTGAAGGAACAAATCACGAAATGCAGAGTAGGAGAGCTGAATCAATTTGGGTATGGTTCATTCTTGGTTTTGTTCTTTTTAGAACACATTCCCCAGATGCAACCCTAGATTCCATTGGCAGTGCGACCAGTGGGAGAACCACGTATGGAGTGGTGGACAAGCCTGCCCCTGAGACTAGGCTTAGATTCAGAGTTTAGATTTACTGGGGACTTCTTTGCTTGGCTGAGACGCCAATTGATTGTGATAGAATATTTTCCATATGCCGTAGTGGATTTCTAGGGAAGCACGGACTTGGTCCTTCCAGTAGGAGAGGATTGGGATGCGTCAGGTGAGAAACCAAAAATAATATTGACAAGTGTTTATTTTTATTTTTAAAAACTTTATATTATATTTTTTTTGGGGGGGTACATAGAAGAATCTTTAACAGACGTATCATTTCATCGTGCAGATAGAGGAGTAGTACATCCAACAGATATGCCAGCATTGGGGCATCACAAAGATGCTCAAGTTGTAGCTGATTAGGGGGTAGCGATAGGAGAACTCCAGGAGGTTGAAAGAAACCTCCAAGGCCTCATGACAGGTATCCCTCCTCTCAGGAGGCAGGAAATACTGCTACATCTACAGAGACACACTGTGGGGGTGTCCGAGAGTCTTAACTCTCTACTCAAGTGAATAGCTCGTGCAGTGATATATTACTCGCATAATAATGTGATGCAAGGAGATTAGGATCTTCCTGATGATTGTATAGTCTGTAGGACGATGTTTATGGGTGTGAGGGCCCACATTTTGCCTATCTATGTACCATTTTTGATGTAATCAAATATTTTCAGTCACGCCGTATATATATACATTTCCAAGTTTTTACAGTGCCAAAAGATTTTTGAATGATGTTTTTATGTGATGTGTTTTAATTTACATGATGATATGTGATGTGATTCATTTCCTTTATGAAATCTTATCTATGTCTGAGATATCTATCCATAATGTAATTTGCTAGCAAATCCGAAATGGTATTAAGTTCTCTTGGTATGTGTCGATATTCGATAAAATCAAACATTCGTTCAAGACAACGCACTCATAAATGGAGATGTAGCAGGATAGGGTTGCGAATAATGTAGATACGATTGAGTTGATATACCACAAGTTGAGAGTACAGATGAACAATTATGCGAGAAATGCCTAGGGAGGATGCTTTGGTTAAAAGTCCAATGACAACATGATATTCTGCCATGTTATTAGTTCTCGATCCTAAGCAAATACCTCTTGAACTAACCAACTCATCAGAGTGGTAAATGACCCAAGCTGTGGAGGCAACGTTTTGGGTATGTCGACTAGCACCATCTGCAAACCCGACAAAGATAGGAAAGGAAGATGTCATCTGCGTATGAAAAACACAAGACATAGTATAAGTGGCCAAGGAAAAAACTCGAGCACGCAAGAAAAAGGACACACCAAAAAAATAAAAATACAATAGTGTACAAAGCACATACGCTAGATGTCCTAGGCATAGTATTTCTTCAGGTAAAGCCCGTTCCAAGGCTCGCCCAGGGAAACTCCATCGTAATCGACTAGTTTGTAGGAACCTCTATGCAAAACATGTTTCACGATGTAGGGACCGTGCCATAGAGGTTCTAACTTCCCTATCCCTAACTTATCATGAGCCTAGTCATATATGAGGACTAAGTCTCCTTCTGCAAAAGTGAGAGGGTGGACGGATTTGTCGTATTAATGTTTGTTTCACTTTTGATACGTCTCATTAATGAGAGCAGCATCATGACGTGTTTCGTCCAGTCTAGTCAAGTGTAGGAAACGTTCTTCTTCAAAAGAAGTGTGGGGCAAGAGTTCTACTTTAAGTTTTAGCAAAGGAATTTCTCACTCGATTGGTAAGACAGCCTCAATGCCATATACTAATTGGAAGGGAGTGAATCTAGTAGCAGTTTTTACTGAGGTTTGATAAGCCCAGAGAGCGGAAAAAAGTTGTAAATGCCAAGATGTCTTATTTACCCCTACCATCCGTTGGATCATCATTTTGAGGACCTTGTTGATAGCTTCAACTTGTCCATTAGCTTGAGGGTATTAGGGAGATGAGTTCTCGTGGAGAAAACCCAACTTGGTATGCAACTCATTCATCATCTGGTTTTGAAAATGGGAACCATGATCAGTGACAATGGCTTGTGGAACACCAAAGCGAGTGATGATGTGATTAAAAAATAAAAGTGTTGCAGTACGATATTCGTTCATAAAGGTAGGCATAGCCTCAACCCATTTTGTAAAGTAATCGACGACGACGATTATATAACCATGCCCCCCAGCTTAGGTAGGCTTACAATGCATGAAATCAATGCCCCATTTGGCAAAGGGGCCGATGGAAATAACGAGATGTAGCGGAGCAGGGTGGTTGCGTGCCTTGTTTTGAAAAACTTGGTAGGGTGGGCACTTTTTGACGGCCTCCATACAATCCTTGAAGATGGAGGGCCAAAAGTATCCGGCACATAAAAATTTCTGGGTGGTAGCCATCCTAGAAAGGTGACCACCATAGGCTCCAAGGTGACAGTCATTGAGGAAACATTCAACCTCTTCATGAGTGAGACATCGTCGCAGGATGGTATCAATGCCATGACGATATAAAGTGTCGCCGATAATAAGATAACGACGAGAGTGGTGGCGAATATGACAACGTTCTTCGTGAGAGATATCGGGTTGAAAACAGTGTGTCTGGAGATAGATAATGATGTCTCCATACCAGGGATTAGAAATGCTAATGAGGAATAAAGATTCGTCAGGAAAAGAATCTCTAGGCTTAGTTTCTTCATCAGCACGGGGAAAATCACAAATGAGTTCTGTGAACACCAGGGACTTTTTAGATTTGGACTTGGAAAATTCAAGATCGAATTCTTGAAGGATTACGATCCATTTAGAGTATTTTCCCCCAAGCACCTGATGTGTTAGGATGTGATATACGGGGTTTGAATCTGCGATAACCGTGGTGGTGCGTAGTAGAATGTAGTGACGAAATCGTTGGACGACGATGATGGCTGCCATAGCCAACTTATCAACATGTGAGTAATGAAGTTCAAGTCCAGATAGACTTTTACTCAAGTAATAAATCAAATGTTCTTCACTGGAAGAGTCCTCTTGAACTAACACCATAGAAATAGTGGAAGTAGAGGCCACTAAGTAAAGGATATAATCCTTTGTATAGTTCAGAGGATGTAACAAAGGAGTGTTAGTCAGTGCGTGCTTGAGAGCATCGAGCGATCGTTGAGCAGTGTCATCCCAGATGAAAGGGGTGTCTTTCCACAACAATCACATGAAGCCTTTAGTGATCTCAGCATAGTTACGAATAAATCAATGAAGAAATTTTGCTCTCCCCTGCAAACTTTGGAGTTGTCGTAGGTTGGTAGGGTGGGGTAAAGCTATAATAGCTCGAATTTTTAAGGGATCCACTATAATCCCATCCTTGGAGACAACAAAGCTGAGAAGCTGGCCGGATTCGATAGTGAAAATACACTTATGTGGGTTCAGACGAATGCGGTAGAACTGACATCAAAGAAAAATAGTCCGTAGAGACCGAGATGGTCGGATCAACTGGATGAGTGGGTGGGTAAGTCATTGAGGTAAGGTTCCGCAATATGTTTGATATCATGGAAAGCATAGGACATGGCTCGATGGAATTTAGCCCCAGCATTTTTAAGGCCAAATGGTAGCTTCCGATACACGAAAGTTCCCCACGGGCAGATGAAGGTTGTCTTATGTTGATTAACCGGTAAGATGTCAATCTGGTTATACCCTGAGAAACCATCCATAAAAGAGAAAATTACGCTACTAGTGCAATTATCAATAATCTGGTCGATAAAGGGTGTTGGGTAGTTTTCTTTTGGACAAGCCTTGTTAATATCCCTATAATCAACACAGACACAAATGGTCCCTTGTTTCTTAGTAACTAGAACGATATTGGAAACCCATTCTGTCAAGGGGATAGGATAAATGAAGCCAGATTTCAATAACTTTTCAACCTCTGCCTTAATAGCTGCGGTCTTTTTAGGGTGGACTGGGAGGAGTTTCTGTCGAACATGTTTGACACTGGGGTAGGTCTTAATCTCATGTACAAAAATCGATGGGTCGATCCTGGGCATCTCTCCATAGCTCCAGGCAAAGACATCGCAGAATTATTTAAATGAAGTAGTATAAGATACCACTTCCTTGGGTGAGCAATTAGCTCTGAGGTTAATTTTTTCCATGACACCTTCCTTGATCGAAATATCAATAATGATCATAGATAATATGTTTCCTAAATTCCCCTCAAAAAGAGTATATTGTGTGAGGATGGGAGATTGCGGAAAATCGACAACATTAAGAGGGAAGATAGAGTGTATGTCTTCGTGAATTTCTTTGAGAGGTGGAAGAAAAAAGGACCAATGATGGCTATCATCCCAAGATACATTGTTGAGGATAAGCACTTCCATTATGGATTCATCAGAAGGAAACATTTGAGAAATGTAGTCGATTGAAGATGACAAGGAATTTAACCATGATGGTATCGAATAAGTGTCGGGTGCCAAGAGATGTTGGTCATCCGAAGAGGGAGAGGCAGATTGGATGGAAATGTATGAGGTTTCGGCTGGACTAAGTGGCATGGTGTCACCTAGTGCATCAAATTCCAAGGGACTGGGTGCAATCCAAGGGTTAGATGATTCCAAGGATTGATAAACTGTAGTTTAAATCATATTGATCATGGAAATATGATGTGCAGTGGGTGGAAGTGGTGTAGGGAAGGTACCCATGAGGCTAGAATATTTCAACAAGCCAACACCAATGCTTTCATACGTGATTTTTTGATCTCCCAAGAATGGAATATTGTTGGTAGCAGGAGCGCGAGCATCAAGTGTGCATAAATCCAACTGATCGATGGTGACAATTTTGCCTTGATGAGGAAATTGCACACATCGAAAAATTGACAAAGTGACAACAGTCATAGCATAGAAACAAATTCTTCCAAGCAACAAATTGTAATCGAGGGGAGCATCGACCACCTCGACGTCAACAGAGACAGTTTTGTTGCCTAATTGGACGGACAGGGACTACAAAATCCCATGGGGATGGAAACCTCGCCCATTGAAGGTGCATAACATCATTGGGGAGATTTGTTAAGTGCGGTTGATTTTAAACCTTTACAACACGCTAAAGACATGACACAAGTTGAGGCTCCCTCATCCAGAATAGTTCGGTGGATTTGTTGATTGTGAACAACAACATCAACTTGGAAAGCAAGTTGGTGGGAGAGTCGAGATGCATAATTGTCCAGGTTAAACATGATATGGTTGGATGAATTAGGATCAACAGTGCCAATAGTGGTCAAGAGAGTTCTACGTTGACTTGGGCAGTGTTGTAGAACTTCTAACGTAGACATAGAACACAGTGCTTGAGCCAAATCTTCAACAATGTTGTAGTTATGGGCGGCAAGTGAACTAGGATTAAAGGTATCTTTGGGGATAGTTCTCTTAGGAGGGCGTAAGATAGAGTCGAACGTAGGTTTCTCAATCTAAAGTGGTCCAGACGGAGGATTAACCAATGGAGGACTAATGGAGGACGGTGATGGATCTGGTAAAGTATCGGTATCATTAGTGTCTTTTCCTTTGTTAGGATTACTTGGTGTGTCGTGTGTCTTAGAGTGAGTGCTCAAATTAAATCCATTAAACATATAAATATGTGCAGTTGTCAAGGCCTCATCATGAGGATGGTTAGAACTACCCCTAGGAGAGGGGGTTTGAGCAACCATGGATTGTTGCTGAGGAAAAGGTTGAGCCTAGAGATTCTCTTCCTGACGAATCTTTATTCCTCATTAGCATTTTGGATCCCTGGTATGGAGACATCATTCTCTATCTATAGACACAACGTTTTCAACCCGATATCTCTTGCGAAGAATGCCGCCATATTCACCACCACACTCTTCGTTATCTTATTATCGACGACACTTTATATCATCGTGGCATTGATATTGTTCTGCGACGATGTCTCACTCATGAAGAGGCTGAACGCGTCCTCAATGACTGTCACCTTGGAGCCTGTGGCGATCACCTATCTAGGATGGCTACTGCCCATAAAATTTTATGTGTCGGATACTTTTGTTCCTACATCTTCAAGGATTGCATGGACGCTATCAAAGATATGGACATTGACTTCCTTTTAAATCTAATAAAGCTAATGAATGAAAGCAAAGGAGAAAGATATGTACCTATATGATATGTACCTTATTGGCGACGTTTTCCTTGCAAAGTCCTGGTTGAGCTTTGATCCTGAGCTTCCTGATAGATCCTGTAGGACAAACAAAGGTACAAAAGACTTCCTATTCTACTGAGAAATAGCTCAAATATAGATCCATCTACTGCAGACAAACTCATATGGAACAAGCACACGTTTGAAAGAAAGAGGCCAAGCATTGATTATTAATGAGAATAAGTAAAGATACTTACAATCTTGTGAATGAAGGTGCAATAGCCTCTTCCAATTTTCCTTGTCCAACCCCTTTCCTCAAATAATATCCACTGATTGCTTTGATGACATCTCACTCATGAGATCATAAGTTTGATGTAATTATCAATCTCCATTGTACCTTTCACCATGAGAAGACCTCCTTATATAACCTTGGAGAGGTCCAACCACTTGAGAGATCTTTGGGATGAGTTGAGGATTCCTCTCCTTCAGTTGAGGATCTCCCCTAATATCATGCCTTGACCATCTATTCAAATCCAACTACCTTAAAAAATTGAGGGATTATTCCCTTATTTGCCTCAACAAACCCAGAATTTGCTAAAAAAAGGGTAGCGCTCCCCCAAAAGGGTGTACAGGGCACTCAAGCACTCCCCCAAAGAGGCTCAAGGAGCTCCAGCACTCCCTAACAGTGGGTAGGGGAGTGATCCTCTCCAAAATCCATTTTTTTGTGGTTATTTCAGTGTCAAAAGGTTTGTACTCCCTGTCAAGTGACTTCTCTTCTTCAAAACTAGTCTTTGGGGTGTCTTAAGTGTCTTTGTGATGTCCTTAGAGGCACGACATAGGCAATATGGAAATATACTATTTGTGACACTTGCAACACTTGTAGTTAATATGCGACACTTGTGGACAAGATGCGACACTTACAACACTTGTAATGATGACACTTGCGACACTATCTAAGTGAGTAATTTTGAGGTGGAACAATATTTCCTTTCCTTTATAGGCCATGCCTTGCCTTGCCTTGGCATGCCATGCCTTTCGTTGACATTCCATGCCTAGCCTTGTCATTCCTTTCCTTGACATGTCTTACCTTGCATTGGCATGCCATATTTTTCCTTTCCTTGACATGCCATGCATTGCCTTGCCTTAGTATGCCATGCGTTGCCTTTACATTCCATGCATTTCCATGAATTTCCATACCTTGACATGACATACCTTTCCTTGGCATATCATGCATGCCTTGTCATTCCTTGCCATGCATTGCCTTACCTTGACATTCCATTTCTTACCTTGACATATCATGCCTTGTCTTGCCTTGCCATGCTTTTCCATGCATTGTCATATGTTGTCGTGCCTTCCCTTGCCATGCATTGACTTTCCATGCATTCCCTTTCCTTTCCTCATCATGCTTTTCCTTGAAATTCCATGCCCGGCCATGCATTTCCTTTCCTTGACATGCCATGCCCTACCATGCATTGCTTTGCCTTGGCATGCCATTCCTTTCCTTGACATGCCATGCCTTGTCTATCCTTTCTATTCTTTTCCATGCATTTTTGTACCTTTACATGCCTTGCCTTGGCATTCCTTACCTTTCCTTTCCTTGAAATGACTTGCCCTGACTTTCCTTGCCTTACCTTTCCTTGACACGTCTTTCCTTGTCTTGACATGCCATGCCTTTCCTTTCCTTGACATGACATGCCTTTCCTTGACATGACATGCCTTGCCTTGACATGCCATGACTTGCGTTGACAAGTCATGCCTCACCTTGCCTTGACATGTCTTTCCTTGCCTTAATATGTCATGCTTTCCCATGTGTTGTTTTTCCTTACCATGACTTTCCTTTCATTTTCTTTCCTTTCCATGCATTTCCTTGCCTTGTCTTGTCATGCCTTACCTTGACATGACATTCCTTTCCTTGAAATTCCTTGAATTTCCTTGCCTTTCCATGCCTTTCTCTAACATGCCTTTCCTTTCCTTGACATGCCTTTCCTTGATAGACATTGCCTTGAATTGATATGCCTTGCCTTGACATGCCTTGCATTGACATGCCTTTCCTTGACATTCCATGCCTTGCCTTGACATGCCATGCCTAGCCTTGACATTCCATGCATTTCCTTACCTTGACATGCCTTTACTTGCCTTGACATACCATGACTTTCTATTCATTGCCTTACCTTGAAATACCATACCTTTCCTTCACATTTCCATGCATTTCCTTGACATGCCTTTCCTTGACTTGACATGCCATTTCCTTTCCTTAACATGCCATGCCTTTCCTTGACATGTCTTTCCTTGCCTTGACATGCCTTTCCTTGACATGCCATGCATTGCTTTGGCATGCCATTCCTACTGCTTCCATGCCTTGCCTTGAAATTCTATGCCTAGCCTTACCTAGCCTTGCCATGAATTTCTTTTCTTTGACATTCCATGCCTTGCCTTGACATGCCATGCCTTTCCATGCATTGCCTTACCTTGAAATGTCATAACTTTCCTTGACATTTCCATGCCTTGCCTTGACATGCCTTTCCTTGAATTGACATGACATTTCCTTGCCTTGACATGCCATGCCTTGCCTTGACATCTCTTTCATCGACTTGAAATTCCATGCATTTCCTTTCCTTGACATGCCATGGTTTTCCTTGACCTGTCATGCCTAGTCTTGCCATTACTTTCCTTGACAATACATGCCTTTCCTTGACATGCCTTTCCTTGCCTTGAGATGTGATGCATTGCCTTTCCTTTACATGTCAAGCCTTTCCTTGACATGCCATTCCTTGCCATGCATTGTGTTACCTTGACATGCCATACCTTTCCTTGGAATGCCATGCATGCCTTGTCATGCCTTGCCATGCATTTCCTTACCTTGACATATCATGCCTTGTCATGCCTTGCCATTCATTTCCTTACCTCGGCATGAAATTCCTTTCCTTGACATGCCATGCCTTGTCTTTCCTTGACATGCTTTGACATGCGTTGTCGTGTGTTCCCATGCCTTTCCTTGCCATGCATTCTCTTTCCTTTCCGTGTCCTGCCTTGCCTTGACATGCCATGCCCTACCATGAATTGCCTTGTCATGACATGCCATTCCTTGTCTTTCCTTGCCATGTTTTGTCATTCCTTACCATGAATTTCCCTTCCATAACTTGCCTTGCCATGCATTCCCTTTCCTTGCCTGGTCATTCCTTTCCTTGAAATTCCATGCCTTAACTTTCCTTGTGCACTTTTCCATGCCTTTCCCTGACATGCCTTGGCTTTCCTTGACATGCCTTGCCTTGAAATGTCTTTCCTTGACATTCCATGCCTTATATTGACATGCCTTTCCTTGAATTGACATGTAATTTCCTTGCCTTGACATGTGATGCCTTACCTTTAAATTTCTTTTCTTGTGACCATGGTTCTCACAATCATTCGACACAAGGGTTGTGAAAGTCAACCCCCTTTGTTGAATTTTCATTGGGCCTCATTGGGAAAAACCCTAGTTCCATATATCCTCTAACAAAAACTTTTTTGGGTGACAAATTCATAGGAAAGGGGTCCCCCTAGCTGGATTCCAGTGCTAAGAGTCTAATAGAATGGACGGTTCATCGATCCGAGGCATGATTTGTGCGTTATGGTGAGTATGTATAACAATAGAGATGAGTAAAAATAAATCATGAAATTAAACCTTACTGATATCTAATTTGGAGTGGCCAATTCATTCACAAGATAAGCCTCTAAGAAAACAACTCCAATATTACAACATTATATTTGTATAGTTTCTGACCTGTCTAGAAGAGAATATTACAACATTGAGGTAGTATATACAGGTATGTAAATGCGTCTTGTTGAAGCCGCAAACAAACTGAGGAATAGCATTCCAATATGCAAGAGATTTGGCTGGATGAATAATTGCTCGACCCACAAGGAATTGGTGATCTCAGGAAAGAAGAATACTTCCCAGAAATGTATGAAGCCCCTCCATAACTCATTCCACAATATAATTTTACTTCCCCACTCTAATATACCATTCAAAAATGAATCATACCATACCATAGGTGAATACCACGATTTTTGCAGAGTTAGTGCGCCCCTAAAGTGTAATACAATTTATGGTGGGTAAAATCGGTCTCTCCACCAAAGATATGCCCCCAACACACCCTAAATTTACCCCCACTGCAGAGAAACATCCTTCAATGAGAGTATTCTACCCAACAAAAACCATTTGACCTCCTTTCAACCCAAACTCAGTTAGAAATAATGAAACTCTTCTGCCACCATGAGAAACTCAACTGTGAGAGAATAAACTCAGCTGCTATGAAGATCAATGAAGAAATATGGATGGGGACATTACATGTTTCCCAAAAATTCGTGAATGCACATTGTTAATTGTTTTATTTTCATTGTATGTTGGGTCTTTTAATTTTTTTGTTTTGTTTGAATAGTCAGCGCTAAATTGTGTGCCATTAACGCCGACTATTGGTAGAAAATGTAATCAATTTGGGGCACTAATTGGGGTGCAAATTGCACCTCATTTAGCACAAATTGTGGAAGATTGTGCAAAAATGAATAAAGAGTGCGTTTGGGAGGTAAATCAACCACTTAGACAAGAAGAAGATCCACTATATGAGTGAGTAAATGATTGAAATTGGCCAGAGGACAATTATCAATGTTCTCTATAGTTGGAGGATCAAAATTTCCTTAAGGAGGAGGAGGAGGAGGAGGAAACTCATCTCTTCTTAGGGGGATGTCATAAATACCCCACAAAAAGCCTCTTCTTATTCTTCTTTTGTCCAACTAGAGGGTTCACATTATCTTGATCCCATCCTATGGGGATATTCAAAGCATTTGGTGCTTATACTAGGTCACTTTATGAGGAATCAAGAACTTCAAGTCTATGCCTTGTTGAAGGTAACCTCAACATGGATCAAGGAAGAATACCTTCATTCCTCCTAGAATGATAAGGAGAATGATCAACCACTTTGAAATGGTCTAAACTAAGTTGAATATTGTAAATATTTGAAAATCAAAACGACACATTTGGATTTGTAAGTGTGACACCAATCAACATACCACTACATAATTTTTTTGAAAAGACAACAAACGAACACATTCCTTCAAATACTAGAGGAAAGTGATTAAATACCAAGGTCCAATTAGTAAGGAGATAAAAAATGGCCTTCCAAAGTTCAACCTGGGTTGATGGTGAGGGCGTGAATAAAACTAGTGAAGATATGTGAGATAGTTATAGAAACCCCACAAAGTTACCATCCAATGTGAAATCCCCTTTTAAAATAATTAGGGAACCTCTAGGGAGGGCTCTAATATTTTTTATTTATCTATCGTAGGTATCAAAAGCACTTCTTTCTTGTAAGTACTCATGAAAAACCTATAAGAGGTTGCTAAGGTTACCTATTCACAATTATAATTAGGTAGAATAGTTGTGGATTAGGCTTTTGTGTTGGGTAGGGATACATGAAAATTCATCCTATGTGAAAAACTTTGGGTAGGAGGAGTCACTTAGAGTAACAAACCAACTAGTCTAGGGTCCCCTATTATGCATCTATTTTTGTTTTGCAACCTTGGAGAGTTTACTCTCTAATCCTACTACCAAGCTTTTACTTTTAGAGGATTTAATTACTCAAACAAGTGTAGAGTGAATGAATGATGATGTTTTTACATAAAGTACTAAAATGAATAAAAGAACAATGAATGGTATGCAATGGTATGGTATGGTATGGTAAGGTATTGGTATGCAATGGTATGAAATTCTATTGGTATGCAATGATATTTATTATGCATTGGTATGCAATGGTATTGGTATCCAATGGTATGCATTGATATTGGTATGGAATGGTATTGGTTTACAATGGAATGCAATGGTATGGTATGGTATGCAATGGTATGGTATGAAATGGTATTGGTATCCAATGGTATGTATTGATATTGGTATGGTATGGTATGCATTGGTATTGGTATGCAATGGTATTGGTATGAAATGCCAGTATTGGCATGAAATGGTATTGGCATTGGTATGCATTGGTATTGGTATTGGTATTGGTATTGGTATGCAATGGTATTGTTATGTAATGGTATGCAATGGTATTGGTATGCAATGCTATTGTTATGTAATGGTATGCAATGGTATGGTATGGTATGGTATGGTATGATATGCAATGGTATTGGTATGAAATGGCATGGATCTGTATTGGTATGCAATGGTATTGGTATTCAATGGTATTTCTATGTAATGGTATCCAATGGTATGTAATGGTATTGGTATTCAATGTTGGTATTGGTATGAAATGTTATTGAAAATGGTATTTATTATGCATTGGTATGCAATGGTATTGGTATGTAATGGTGTGCAATCATATTGGCAATGGTATTTAGTATGCATTGGTATGAAATGGTATTGGTATGCAATGTTATTGGAAATGGTATGCATTGGTATTGATATTGGTATGCAATGGTATGGTATGAAATGGCATGCATTGGTATTGGTATGTGATGGAGACCCCTTTCCTCTCTCGGGGTCTGCGCGACCTCTTGGTCTAAGGATCATTCAAATCGAGAGATCGATTGACTCTTTGGGCCTTGATGATCCCTCAAAATCCCATACACGAGTCCTTTTATTCCATGTTCATGTCCAATAATGAACCCACGTGATCTTCTCTTAAGCCCATTATTTAAAACTTGATTTCAAGCCCTATCCACTTTCACCTCTGGAGGAAACAACATATGACCACGGGTCGTGACTAGGCACTGGACAACGTGCACTAAATCGGGTTCTATGGGTACTTTGGGCTCTGGGTGATCCACCTTCCTTACTTCTCAGTTCCTCTGAACATGCAAATCGATGAACTATCGAATATCTATGGGATCCATGACTCAGATCGATTGCATAAATCCATGGCATAGATTGTTTTCAGAAAAATTGTTTTCAAAAAAAATTGGGCTTTGACAAATCTTCTAGCTCCAACACCTTACATTCATGAAGCACCGAACTCTGAATATGATTGGATGACTCCGAGTTATCCCAAAGATAAGCACTCATGTACCCTTTTCTCTTGTGGGATTCAGAGGTTTTTTGTACCAACAATTATAGATCGACGACTCCCGGGGTCTGAGGGACAGATGGTTCAGTTATAGATTTGTACTTTGGGAGTCCGCGATTTTCACACTACAACTCTTCACTACCCCCGAATGTCGGAGTAATGGAGGCTCCCTTCGCTCACCATGTTTATTTTCTCCGATAGACGGCTGGTATGATTTTTGGCTCCTCGGAACTCCAGGAAATTTCCTCCTAAGAACCTCACTTCACAGCCCCTCTAAAGTACTGAGTCTCCAAACCTAAGGATAATTTGACACGTGTCCCAGGGTATGAACAACCATGATGGGATCAAACTTTTGGGCCTTCGAGGACCCTGACTTCTCCACACTCTCCACCTCGAGCTTCTCAAACCCCGAATTAACAAAGTCCAGATCCACTATCCACGTGTCTATCCAAATGGACGACCTAGATCTTTTTTCGGCTCTCGATACTTCAGGAGTCTTATAACCTATTTCACTTTCTTCCTCCCAAGGTTCTTACCTTCCAGACTCCATGACCTTTTTCCACGTGTCCAATGGAATGAATGACCCAGATCTCCTTTTCTCTTCGAAGCTTTGGAATATATCTACTTCCGCACTGGGTTACCTTCTCCTTCCAGAGTGTCGGTTCTATGGAATCATGGATCTGCTGACATGTACTCCTTCAAATTGTCGACCCAGATGAACTCTAGGCTTCGAAAATTCAAAAATCATCACTCCTTTGCACTCCAAACCTCCCGAATGCGCGAAGTTTGAAGGACTTCACCAATTATCCTCCGCGCAACTCCACCAAATCTTATAGCTAGTGACTCTTGCACTCAGATCTGATGGTTGGGATCTGTTACCCCTTCATGAGTGCTCCTCCTCCTATATATACTTTGATCTGACGGTCCAGATATTCTCTCCAACCGAGATCGATGACTGTTGTAGCTTCCTCCTTGGCTTTGTTCAACCTTCTGAATAATGAAGGATTTCCCAAAAAATTTCAAAGCCTCGCCTTTGATGCTTCCCCTGCAGTCTGGAACTTGAACGATTTCTATCCTCTATGTTCCTTGTAGAAAATATGTGCCCAACTGCACTATCTCTCATGATCTTTTAACTCTCTCTAACTTCTAAGGGTCTCGGCCCTTTCTCCTTACACATGTTTTCTTCCCTCCTGGTAGGTCGATGCTCTTCCTCCTAAGCCCAAACTTAAAGATTTTCATAAAATATTTTCGTGCGCTCCTGCTAGAGTAGGAAAACCCCCCTTAAGAATACACTAGGGTTCATAATGTAGGAAGATCATAACCATCTAAAAGTATCCCACTTCTCTAACTACCCCAAACATACACCATACTTATACAAGAAAATCAAAATGAGAAGGATTGGGTAAGTGTACCTCTACTCCGCGTTCAGTGATGATCCTCTCGTGCTTGATAGCTTCGCTGACTAAAAACCTCGTCCTAATGCTGGCCTGCATTCAAAGAAAGATAAACAAAAAATATACAAGCATGCAATTCATATACAAATAAGTGTTAGACGTTAGAATAAAAACATAAATCAAACGCAAACATTCAAAACGCCATGATTTGTGACAGGAAAATACTTCTTTTACTGATAATACAATGATTACTTACAACCAAATCCGGATACTGCTCCACGAACTTGGTCTGGGCTCCTCGTCACCAATCTCCAAGTGCACCACCTTATGGATTCTCCTCTCAACCTTCTTCTTGGAAAGTGAAATGGGTTTCTGATAGAGGAAGGAAGGGAAATTGGGGAATGCAAGGGAAATTCTCACAAAAGGGTTGCGATTACTTGGGGCAAGGAGGGGATGTGAAACAGATAGAGTTTCACTGTTCTTATGTATAGATGTGGAATGAGACCCCAACACCTCCATTTATATGGGAAAATGATGGTTATTCGGTTGGGTGACGAGCTATAGGCGGTGAATTAGTTGGGAAACTACCCAATAGCCCGTAATCTCAATGAATTCCTTGCAACTTTTTTTTTTTGCAACTTTTGCAAGTATACGTGTGCTTTAGTGGTGTATCATGCATATGTACACGAGTTGTAGTGGTGAAACACGCGTATGTACACGAGAATTAGTGGAACAGGGCATGTACATCCTCAAAAATTTGTTTTTTTAGAAGAGTAACTCAGTGATGGCTTAGCAAAAAATGCAAGTAAGAGGGCCAAAGGCCATGTATGCATGTGTAGAGAAATTTAGGGCTATAATAGATTCCCCCTAATGTGTGGGGTCAAAATAACATCTGATGGCCAAAATACATTACAAAATATTCACCAATGTACGCAACGAGTGAGCCCGGGACCAGAGTTCGGGAGGTACCATCTGCAAAATAAAAATTGTCTCTTTGAGGTGGGCATACCCATGCTCGGGATGAAATAAATAATAGCTTCCAATCAAATACACTGTAGATCCATGTCATATAACTATATAAAGTGTATCTGTGAGCAATATACAACATATCTACATCTCAAAATCAAATATATACAAATGTAGTATCCATCTTCAAGAAGCCATTAGCGCCTGATGGCTAGAGATGAGGTCTGTAGAGCTCACAAAACAACTTCAAGATCTTCAAAACTCGGGTAGGAGTGTAATGTGAGTGTACGAATTCACTACCTAGAGATCTTCGATGTCTCATCAGTAAAATACAAGAGGATCTCGATGATCAGACATAAAACTTCATTGATTTCGAACAAGGACTTGCTTTGATTTTGGAATGGCCAGGCATGAGGGAAAGAGACAAACTATAGAAAGGCCGAATCAGGTTGAGGTGAAACTTCCCATAGAAAAGAGAACAAAAGATGATCAGACTCAAGCAGCATGACATTGACATAATTTCATGATGCAGGAGGCAACACAAACTCTCCATGTGTTTGGAAGAGTAACTAAATGGAGGAGGATACAACTCTATGTAGAGATAACAACTCCCTAAGGCCATACTAGATCCCAATGCTTGACGAACAAATGAAAAGGATGTGCTTTTTCCAAGGGTGACTCATTGTGCTTCCAAAAAAAATAAAAAATATTTCATGTCCCCTCTTTTTGGGTTTTTTTTATTTTTTTTGTCTTTTTCAATTTTTTAAAGAGATTTGAAAAAGAATAAAAGAATGCTACGTTACAAAGGAGGAACGAGTGTCGCAATCATACTATTTCCAAGTGCAAGGATACATGTGCAGGAAAAGGACCCTCGAGGAAAATTCCTCCATGGGTCAAGGTGTCAGGTCGCAGAGGCAAAGTGCTACAAGGATTGCATATAAGGCATGCTTCAAAGGTTCAGTTGAGAGCAACATGGATCCGGCATTAGGCCAAACACACAGAGATGAAAATGTGATTAGCAAGACACAATGAAACCCCCTTCAATGTATTTTTAGCGAGCCCAAAGAAGGTAAGCTTGATAGTTTTTTCATGTTTAGAGAGTCTGAAAAAACGTAAAAGAAGACTTCACTGGGGTACCTTTTTCAAAAATAGTCTAGTTGGCTCGAAAAATGGGTAAAATAGAACCGAAAATAAGTCTATTCAAAACCATTTTAACGAGTGTGAAAAAGACAAGATCACTCGACAATATTTTCAATTTTAAGGAGTCTAAAAAGAGATTAACTATGTACTCACGACCTTTTTCTGGATTTAGTCTCCTTAGCCCAAAAAAGTATAAAATTTACTAAGGAGAACTCTCGCGGCGAGATGAATCTCCCGAGGTGTACCTTTTTCCTCCATAATCTATAGGCCAAAAAAAGGGGTAAACTCATGCCAGTAGATGTTCTTCTGGACCAATTTAACGAGTGTGAAGGAACAAGATCACTCAGTGATCTTTTCAATTTTAGGGAGTCTGAAAAGAGATTAACTATGAACTTTGTGGGGGTTCCTTTTTCGTAAGTAATCTCCAAGGCTTGAAAAAGGTGATAAACCAAAACCAAGGAGAATGTTCCTTTTTTGTAAATTTAGTCCCTCAGGCTCAAAAATGGGTTATACCTGAGAATACTCTTCTAGCAAACCGAAGTTCCTAGAGTATGCCTTTGTTCGCACAATTGACCATCTGAACCAAAAAATAGGTAAACTACCGTCGGACAAACGTGCCTTCAAGTTTTATTTTGGTGAGTGTGAAGGGAAACAAGATCGCTCGACAATATTTTCATGTTTAAAGAGTCTAAAAAGAGCTTAAAGAAGACTCCAACAATTAATTTTCCAATTAATCAAGAGAAGATTGAAAAGCACAAACGTAGTCTCGTCGGATGTTGCTTTCAAAATTCAAAGCAAGCTTGAAAAACAACAAAGCATGGTCATTTTTGGAGTCCTGAGGGTGAGGCCAAGAGTGATTGTGCATCAGACAAATGAGGCTCAAACAAGGAGTCCTGAGCCTAAAGTTATTAGAAACAACATGGATGCCAAAAAGAAACAAGGATCTATCTAGGGCATCCATGTAAAGGTAGTCTCTACCACCTAATCACGACACTTATAAAGGAGAAATGATGGTTCTGTGTTGCACTTCGGTGAGATCGATCCTATAGAAAATAAGAAAAGAAAACAAGATGCAGAAAGTGGAGGTGGAATCCTAACTTATATGCAAGAAGTTGGAAAAAACGACTTTACCAAAGAACCTTTAAAAGTGACCCATCTCCCAAAAACGTTTCCAAACCATAAGGCAAAGTGCATCGTAACATCGAATAAGAAACTTAAGGACCCACTTAAATGATGTCTAATCCAGAAAAAACGACAAAAGGGTTCAAAAAAGTGGCAAAAAGGGCCAAAAAAGTCTATAAATAGAAGTTGATAGCTCATTTTTACCATTGCAATTTAAAAATTAACCAAAAGGTAAAAAATACCCCTTTGCAAAAGAAGTTTATTCTGGGAGCTTCGGAGAATGAAACAAACTTCCCCTCGGACCAAAAAAGTATAAACTCATCCCTCTTGCATTCCAATTCTTCCTTTTAGAATTATTTTTAGATTTTTGGAGGGTGCACCATCTTAAAAAAGGGTGGCCCTACGTGTACGTGGGCTGTCAAAGGACATCCCGCGTATGTACGCTGGAAGACTGTTCTCTGCGTACATCCTCAAAATCATGGAAAAAATCAAAGTGTAAAAGCTAACTCCCCTTTGAACTGTGATGGAACATGATGTATGTCCACTGGAGGGAGAGGGAACATGAGGAGATCGATATCTTGGTCGATGAGGAACTTGGTGCTATCAACTCATTGAAACAATGCAGGTTGTGGAAGTTCTACCGGTGTTCATTCTTGAGGGCACAACCGAGGATACTGAATTCCCCGGTGGATTACTGGCACCCTGACGTAGAGGCATTCAATTTTGAGGGGCAATCGTTGACTGCAACGACTGAGGATATATATTTCTTGACTGGCCTCTCAAGGAGAGGGGAACCAGTCAACCTGCATAGATTCCCCCCTGGGTCCTTCAACATCGCTGAGTACATTGGGATGCATTGTGAGGTCGAAACTGAGAAAGTAGGTTCTTAGGTTCCTATCCACAAGATCACCAACTTGTCAATGAAGGTTATCGTTTTTCTTATTGGGTGGATGACTGGATCCGTGACCCTACACCAGGCTTCCCGGGAGCACATTTATTATGTGATGCAGTGCCTAGATGCACGTATATTTGACTGGAGCACAACCATGCTTAACTGCATGAAGAGGTAGCTCATAGAGTGTCGAGAGCATAGCAACAAGAAATTTGGGTTCGATACCATTTTTTGCTCGTTCTTATTTGAGAGGGTAACCAGTCTGAGTCCGAGAGAGACAGTATGGGGGCATGTGGCCTCCTTCCCAGTGGTATGCAAATGGGCAACATTGTTGCCATGACAGGGGGGAGGAAGGACCATAGAGGCCTTCGATGACAATTTCTTTGACTAGTAGGCACAATAGATTCTAGCGATAGAGGACTACCCCTATGCTGGAATCAACTTCTCCAGAGACTCAGACCTGACTGTACCTCCCGGAGAGGAGCGAGGGGGGATAGGTATGTATTTTTTAAAGTTATTTAATTTTTAGTTTCATTTTTTTATATATCATTTTTTATATGTATCAGATTATTGAAAACTATGTATCTATTTATGTACAGACATGGGACCGGTGCGCCCAACAGACTTCACGAGGACCAGGCAACATCCTCGACCAGAGGTAGTACCAGCAGTAGCTGGTGGACCAACCGTCGCGAGGGGACCTCCAGCTGGAGAGGCTGAGAGAGTTTTGAGACCGGTGCAGAGGAACCTCACTGCACTCACTCGCATAGTTTCCATGGCCGAGATTGAGGATCTCCCGCCATCCATGCAACCTCATGTGGTTGGGGTGCCACGGACATGGGTTGAACTCTTCCAAAATTTTTCTAACACTGTTGTTCACTACAACAGGGCCAATGGGCTCCAGGCTTAGATAGGATAGACTCATCATGTGCCGAGGGCACTTTTTGTATATTTTTGAGGGCATAATTCCCGTGATGTATAGTGGATATTATTTTTGAGGTGTTCGCACCCATCTATGTACTCTGAGACTTTTTGATATATATATTTACATATTTTATGTCTTATAGATCACATTTTTACAAATGTGTGTAGATGTGTATGTGTGTGCAACATGCCAATCTAATACTTGATTAGCTAGGGTATCTGTGATTTGATTTAATCTCCTAGGAACATGAATATATGTAATGTAATCAAAGCAAAGTTTTAAGAGACGTACCCTAAGGAAAATTCGGTGTAAAGTAGGATCATAAATGCGATACACTGCATTTAACTGGGACACAACCAACTGTGCATCCAATTAAACCCAGAGGTTATAAATACCATGTGACAAAGTGTCACGAAGCAATTCTATTACTGCACTATACTCGACGACATTATTTGTGACGTCACCTAGACAGATACCTCCAGAAGATAGAAACTAGCCTTGAGGTGTGAATATAACCCAAGCTGTGGAAGAAAGCCTTCGAGTGTTTCGGCTAGCGCCATCCGTGAATCCAAAGAACACCTTCGATTCACTTGACATCTACCATAGTGTAAAAGATAACATAAAAAATGACATGTCCATAGAACAAAAAGATAAAAAAATAATTGTATAAGAACTATACATATGTACAAGAAGTCACCCAGGCGACCAACCTATGAGTAATACTTCTTGAGGTAGAGCACATTTCTAGGCTCTGCCAAGGCATTTCCCTCAAAGTCAACCAGACGATAGGCACCCTTCTTTAAGATCTCTTTCACGATGAAAGGTTCGAACCACATGGGTTTGAACTTTCCTGCCCCCAGTGAATCTTTATCTTGGTCGTAGACCAGGACAAGAACACCTTAGAAGAAAATACGAGGATGAAAAGATCGATCATATTTACACTTGACTCGTTTCTTGTGAGCCTCGTTGGCCAAGGCTGCATCATGACGTTTCTCATCGATTTGTTCGATATATAAGAGGTGTTCCTCAAGCGGTGAAGTGTCTAGCAGTAACTCTACTGCTAAATTTAAAGACGAGATTTGACACTCAATAAGCAAGACTTCTTACAACCCGTAAACGAGTTGAAAAGGTGGGAAACCGGTTGCAGTCTTTATAGACGTTCGATAGGCCCATAATGACGAGTACACCATCAAATGCCAATTTGACTTGGCAGACTTGATCGTTCATTATAGAATAGTTTTGAGGGACTTATTCACATCTTCCACCTGACGATTCTCTTGTGGGTATTAGGGTGATGAATGTTCTTGCCTCAACCCAAGATTTGATGTTAAATCGGACATCGTTTTGTTCTGAAAGTGACTTCCATGGTCAGTGACAATCTCCTTCGGGATGCCAAACTGTTCTATTATCTGGTTAAAAATGAAGAGAGTCACAGTTTCACCATCATTGTTAAACATTGGCATAGCCTTGACCCACTTTGTAAAGTAGTCTACCACTACGATGCCCACTTGGTGAAGGGACCAACAACGATGACGAGAAACATGGGAGTAGGATGTGCCCTCATCTTCCTAGAGAATATTTGACACGAGTGGAACTTCTTGACCGACTCAACGCAATATTTGATTAACGTAGGGAAAAAGTAACTGGCTCGTAGAATATTTTGGGTTGTTGCCAACCCAAAAAAATGATCACCACATGATCCATTGTGGCAGTCGTTAAGAACGAGTTCTACTTCCTTGTGTATAAGGAAATGATGAAGAATGCAATCTACACCTCTACGATACAAAGTGTCATCAAGTATGGGATAGTTTCGTGCCTGCTGGCGAATTCACCGACGCTCATCGCGGGAAGCAAAAGAAGGGCACTTCAAAGTCTAGAGATAGACTAGTATATCTCCATACCAGGGGTTCGAAGATGAAATCAGAAAAAGATTTCCTTTAATGGGTGATTCTTCGGGCGTATCATCACTAGAGTCAGCCAGAAGTTCTGAAATAAGCTCCGCAAAGACCAGTGACTTTTTGGATTTCGTGGAAACAAAATCCAAGTCAAATTCATGGAGGATAACAATCCGTCTACTGATCCCGCCGCCAATGAATCGTCATGCCAACACATATTGAAATGGATTCACAATGGAAATGACGGTGGTATTACGAAGAAGAATATAATGGCGGAACCGCTGAACAACATGCACTACTGCCAACGCAAGCTTCTCAATGTGGGAATAGTTGAGTTCCGGCCCAACCAGGCCTCAACTCAGGTAATAAATCACATTCTCCTCGAGAAAATCGTCCTCTTGAACCAAGACCATACCGATGGTCGACTCCATGATGACTAAGTACAATAAGAAATATTTATTATAATTGGGAGGCTGGAGTAGGGGGGAAGACAGAAGGGCGTGTTTCAATGCTTCAAAATAACGTTGAGTGGCTTTGTCCCAATAGCAAGGGACTCCCTTATTCATTAAACACATGAACCCTTTAGTGATTTTGACATATTTTGCGATAAAACACCGAAGAAAGTTCGCTTTCCCCTGTAAGATTTGAAGCTGGGGTATTGTGCATGGGGGAGGCAAATGAACTATCGCCTCAACCTTTAGATGATCGACCGTGATCCATGTTTTTGAAACTATGAAACCTAAACGATGACCCGACATCACACAAAAAAATGCATTTATTAGGATTGAAGAGAATCTGATAGTAGCGACATCGTTCAAATATTAGTCGAAGGTGCACGAGATGATCATCTTTCTTGCGATATCATGATGCAATATCATCGAGATAATCCTTGACTATATGTCTAAGGTCGTGGAAAGCAAAAGACATGGTCCGTTGAAAAGTGGCTCCAACATTTTTTAAGGCCAAAATTCATCTTATGATAAGAAAATGTTCCCCAAGGATAGATAAAAGTTGTTTTATGATGGTCTTTGGGTTTGATCTGAATCTGGTTATATCCCGAAAAACCATCGATGAATGAAAATACCTCACATCTTGCGCATTCATCGACAATATGATCAATGGATGGGGTGGGGAAATTATCCTTTGGACAGGCCTTATTCAAGTCACGAAATTCCATGCACATGCGAATTGTGCCCTATTTTTTGTTAACCGGAACGAGATTTGACACCCATTCCATCAATTGCACGAGGTAGATAAATCTTGCTTTATGTAGTTTCTCTACTTCAGACTTAATAGTTGTTTCTTTCTGAGGATTGACCAAACGAAGATTCGGTTGAACCGACTTGGCATCAGGATAAATCGTTATCTCATGTTCGACGATTATTGGATCAATGCCTGACATTTCCTCGTAAGACCAAGCAAAAACGTTGCGGAATTCCTTAAATAAATTTGTGTAGATTCGAATCTCCTCGGGGGAGAAGTATGCTTCGAAGAAGACATTCTCCATGATGCCAGGGGTTCTATATATATCAATAGGGATCGTTTCAGCGATACTTTTCATATTACCCTCGACGTAAACTGCGTGCATAGCCATAGGATTAACAAGACAGGACCTGTCTCCAGTCATAGTCAACACAATTTCACCCACCTCTATTCTTCTTAACTCTAGGAGGAAATAAGATCTATGATGGAGATCATCCCAGGGTCTGTCTGGACCAGTCAATGTCTCAAGAATCGCCTCATTTGAGGGAAAGACCAGGTCTAAATAATTGGTATTGGCGAGGGAACCTTAAGCCTAAATAGGCTCGAGAACTGGATCTAACTCTTGTGCGGGAGTTGGATCGGGGTCGGCCAAACTTGTTGGACAATACAGTATGCAACTTCTACCATGGACAAGGGCATAGCCATACCAGGGTTCCCTTTCCCTTCCATTCATGTCGATTGGGAAGGAAGAGTCCATGGATCATGAAAACAAGTCGTACGGAATGACGACACTTGAAAGATTTCAGCCCTAGGCTGGTCGGGGGAAGCTGAAATAAACTTGACATCACCAGAAGGAGGCGGGTAATCAAAAGTACCCATGAAATGTGGGCACAAACCAACCCCTACATTGATGGTGCCGGTCTGAGGGTTATCATTCATCGGGACCGTGGATGCCCCTGATGAGGGGTCAGGTCGAGAGAAGTACAACTGGTCAATGGTCACGATTCAACTCTTGTGTGGAAACAACAAGACCCAAAAAACTGTGGCAACCACTGCATCCATCTCCTTCCTAACAAAAGGTTGTAGTCGAGAGGTGCATCGACCATTTAAACATTGATATACACAGTCTTTCCTACTAACTGCACGGGGAAAGAAGGAATGATTCCATGTGGTCTGAAAGAATGACCATCAAAAGCAACAAGAAAAGTAGGTGATGGAGACAAAATGGGTTGTCCAATGGCCTTCCAACATGCCAACGACATCACGCAAGTCAAGGCACCCTCATCAACCATCGTACAAAAGATATTCCGAGTAAAATATTTCGTGGGGTGAGCCACTACTATCTGAAACACAATGTGGTAAGGGAGACGAGGTTTCAAGTCGGTCGTTTCAAGCATGATCGTTCCCGAATTACAAGTCTCTACAGATCCTAAGGAAGATAACAGTGCCTTTCTCTGCAAAGGGAATCTCTAGAGGATCTCCAAAGTAGGCATCGTGCAAGGGGTTTATGCCAAATCCTCCACCACAGAGTAGTTATGGGCGACCCTTGTGTTCGAATTATGAGAAGCTTTCTTGAATACCCCTTTTGGGATGCGTGTCATTATATCTCCCATTGTCTTCTTGATTTGGAGAGGAACTGTTGGATTTGTGGCTTCTTCACCCTTTTCGACAGATTCTGAAATTCCATAATCATGTTCCCTAGTCACTATATAAGCATCACCTTTCATCATATAAACATTCGCGGTCGAGGGATTGCTAGATAATGCGGGGGGTCCCTGAATTCCCCCATTCGCGCTCGAAGAGGATTGAGTCATTTTTTTCCCATGTGGAAATGTGTTTGTTAACACAACAGGCTGTTGCTATGCCAATAACTTTTGGGCCTTCACAAGTCGAGGGCATAGGTGAGTTGGATGGTCCTCCGTGTAAAGGTTACATGGATACTTCGAATTTCTCTTCTCTATGTCATCCCCACCAAAATTTTTGTTGGGTTTCTTATCCCCCTTACCCTTCTTGTTTCGTTGTTTTTTATTTCCGTCAGGTTGCAGGCTGGCCTTTGGGTTCGTTGATTGCACATTGTGTACGTCCGACATTTGGGTAGGGGGAGAATCCTAACCGGAGGTCTGGCTGGCCATTGTCTGTTGTATCGACAATTGTTGCAATTGATTTGACAATTGATCAGTGGAATTTTCTTGTGCTGAAACAACTATACCATCGGCATGTGGTCCATACTTTTGTCTGCCCTTGTCAAGGATGGAACATGGTGCATATAGAAAAATATCATAGAGTAATCCAGACTGGGAGTGTATCAGTTTGAGCTGTTTCTCTCTGATTATTGCCTCCTCCTCTTAAAACACTCCCGAAGTTGCAACTTCCTTGGATAACTGAGGTACCAAAGACTTCAGGAATCACTCCCGCAGAAAAGATGGTGGAAACTGTACCTTAATCAGACTCTTCCAACGTTGCCATTCTTAGATGTGATTTGAGATATGATCGGCCTTTGTCTCCTCAAAGTTGGCCAACAATTCAGTGTCGACGTCGTATCTCATAGGTAGTTGGAAATGGTTTAGGAAAACCATTACCAAGTCGCTAAAGTAAGAATATATTGAGCGGTCGAGCTCGATGTACCATTTTGTGGCACCCCCAATAAGAGTTCGTTGAAACAAGAGCAACTATATAGATTCATCTCACAACGAGTTGGACTAGCACCATAAGTGGAACATTGTCACATGATCACCTGGGTCTTCGCCAGGCTTGCGTTTGAATTTTGGAATATCGGAGGGAAATTTAGTCAACATAGGAGGCCAACATGGATCATGAAAAATCGGGTCGTTAAGAAACCTTGACAAGTCTGGTAGGTGTAACGTTGCTAGAAATGGTAGTTTGGGCTGGGTATTATGTATAGGAAAGAGGGGGCCTAGAGTTTGGATGGCACCAGGTTTCCAGGAAAATTTGGGTTGCTGGTCAGGGTTCTCGTAGACACCATGTCCTTGACTAGCATATGGAAACTGCGTTTGCTGGGAAATCATCGCTTGATTCCCGTAATTGGACGATGCGGGTTGGTTGGGGATTTCTCCCTGCGTTGTGTTCCAAATATTTTGGAAGGGTTTTCCCCCTGCCGATCCAACGGGCATAGGCACTGAGCCTTTCCCGGGGTTCCATTGACCATGGAAGGGGTTTCCCTTGGTCAACATCCCTTGGGAGGGAACTGATCCCTGCCAATGATTCAAAATTCCTTGTGAGGAGAAAACTCCTACACTTCCCCCTGTGTAGGAATAGTACCCTGCATAAGATTCTATTGTCCAAAACTAGGGTTGCCCTCGATTGATATGGTAGCCGACGAAAAGGAGTTATTACCAAACACATCGAAAAAAGAGAACGATATGGATCCCACTGACGTGGTATACGAAGAAAGTCCTAGATTACCTGCTCCAAACAAGTTGTGGTTCGTGTTCAACTCGACGGGTGGCTGAAATGAACTCTCAAGTGAGGGGGATGGAGGAGGTATATGACCCCCACCGTAAGGGATACCATTATAGAAAGTTGTGGTGCCCCCAATGGACCCTTGCAAGGGATCGTTGGAGCTCCCTGCCCCCAGACCCATAATATGTAACGTGGAGTAGGTAAGGACGAAGTTAGTGTCGAAGCTAGGCATCCCGTATGAAAACGGAGTGCTCGTCACACTTTGCATGAATGAAGCAGTGGTTTCCACGACTGACGGTATTAGACCACTACCCGAATTAGAGGTGGTCGAGATCATTGTGGTCTAGACTGGCGAAGATGGGTTAGGAGGTGGAATACCCCTTGTGGTGGTAGTTGTTGAGGGAGTGTGAGGACTCCCTAACGAAGTAGCAACATTTTCTTCCATAGCTTCTTGCAATACTATTTGATGCTCGTAAGGTGTTACCCTTAGAGGGACAACTTGTACCAATATTGGCACCGACAAGTCAATGATCAGAGGGTTAACCGACCCGAGAGATTCTGCTCCTAGTTTAGAAACTGTAGGTTCCTCCAGGTTCAAGTAATCTCCTCTCGGAGCTGGCTCAAGCACAGTTTCCTATAGCCCGGTCACTTCTAATGACCCTTGCTTGTCAATATTTCACCGTAACGGTGGCGGTGGTGGCTCCAATGTAACCAACGACAGACCTTGAAGTCTTCGTGACCGACGAAGCTCTTGATCTTCCACCTTGGTGAAAATATCAATGACACAGTAAGGATTTAAATAATGTTTAAAACCAAGAACACACTAGAAAAATCCTATAAGATAAACCAAGAAACCACTATCTAGTTGGAAGAATAGTTATGTCAGCCAACACTAGAGCAACTTACCGGTGCAAGTGCAAATTGAATACGGAAGCAACCTCCAGGTATACTTTGCGAAGTGTGACTCACCGTCTTCCCTAGGTACCATTGTATAACCCCGCAGTCACCTGTGTAAGTCACTAAATTAAAGACAACTAAGTTTCCAACTCATAAACAGTCACCAAGCGGGTACAGTCAATAGTCGGGTGGACCGTAATGAGCAGGACAACAAGTCTGAAACCTACCGAGTGTATAGAAAGAAAGTGCTCCGGAAGACAAATGAGGATCTCGAATGGATTTGAGGTCCACAAAGCTCCATAGGCAAATGAGAATGATAGTATCCCACGACAGATCCTCAATATGTGTTCCCCACAACGTTTGGTCTAGCTTTGGAGGGGTTATGTCCACTGCCTCTTCTCACGCAACCTCGTGTTTATCCCCTGTGTTAGAGGGGGGCCCTGGATAAATTTCACTTCATTGGACTTTTACACTCCCTAAATTTGACTTCGACGTTTGTTTTAAAATCCTTGAAGAGTTTCCTCTCCAACCTAATTCAAGGCTCTAAGACTAAACTAGTTGATTGACCCTACAAACATAAAAGTCTAGTTAATTTTAATTTTAGCATTTGTTTTAAGTGACTTGTTTTAAATCAAAGGATATGGCCATGAAACTAGTGATATGTATGAGATATGGAAGAGGAGAAAAAAATGAAACTCTGAAAGAAAAATTACTTCTAGAAAAGTACATATTTTCAACTAGCTCTTTGTAACCAACTTTTTATAACTAACTCTTTTTCAAGATCTTTAAAATAATACTTAAAAATAAATTTCACTTGACCACGAGCTACTTAAGTTCTAAGAAATTAGTAAAGAACTTAAAAATTTAACTCTTTCTCCTTTTAAGTAAAATAAATAACCCTAACTACTTTACCAAACTAAGAAATGAAAAATCTTTTTCTTTTTGGAAATGCTTTGAACAAGAAAAAACTTGAAATATATATTTTTTCTCTTTTCTTTAAAGAAAACCAAAGGGGGAAAATAAATACAAGGAAAGACTGAAACTGACCTCTGTCCCACTATGGATCGTAGGGAGTCACTAAAGACACCAAGCATGTTGATCAACAAACTCAAAGACTCGCCTAAAACCCTTTCAAAATTAAACACAAGAAATATTTAAAAACACAAGAAAACTGACATCTAACCCAAGCTATGACTGTAAAAAGAGAGACACTGAACTCAGACAAGAAACCCTGAGAAGTAAAACCTCAATCAGGGAAGAGGTTGACTACCTCTTCTTAAAAACAGTTTCTTGACACAGGTACACTATTGATGCCTAAGCAGCCTGCGTATGTATGTGGGCTATATATAAAGTAGGGTGTGTATGTACGCGTGCTGACCCAAAACAGGCTGCGTACATCTCTGCACTTCTTCAAAAATGAAATAAGATAGACTGACTGATAGGGTAAGGAGAACTGGTATGACACCAACAGGTGACCATACCCCTTGAAAGACTCAATAGACTCAAAAGAAACTGGAAAAGTACAAAAAGTAATCAAACACCCAAAAAATCCCCTAAAACCCTAGAGGCTTCCCCAGTATGGTCGCCAATTCTACTAGAGCAGGGAAACCCCCCTTAAGACTAAACTAGGGTTCAGAATGTAGGCATATCACAACCATCTAAAAGTCTCCTACTTCTCTAACTACCCAAAACATACACCATACTTATACAAGAAAAGAAAAATGAGAAGGATCGGGTAACTGTACCTCTACTCTGCGTCTGGTGATTATCCTATCGTGCTTGATAGCTTCACTAACTGCAAACCTCCTGCCAAGGCTAGCCTGAATTCAAAGAAAGACAAAAAAAAAATATACAAGCATGCAATTCATATACAAATAAGGGTTAGACGTTAGAATAAAAACATAAATCAAATGCAAACATTTGACACGCCATGATTTGGGACAGGAAAAGTACTTCTTTTATTGATAATACAATCATTACTTACAACCAAAGATGGCTAATGCTCCACAAACCTAGTCTGGGCTCCTCTTCACTAAGCCCCAAGTTCACCACCTTATGGATTCTCCTCTCAACCTTCTTCTTGGAATGTGAAATGGGTTTCTGATGGAGGAAGGCAAATTGGGGAATGCAAGGGAAATTCTCACAAAAGGACTGCAATTACTTGGGGCAAGGAGGGGATGTGAAATGGGCAGAGTTTCACCGTTCTTATGTATAGATGTGGAATGAGACCCCAAAACCTCCTTTTACATGGGAAAGTGATGGTTATTTGGTTGGGTGACAGGCTATAGGCGGTAAATTATTTGGGAAACTACCCAATAGCCCGTAATCTCAACGAATTCCTTGCAACTTTTTATTTTTTGCAACTTTTGCAAGTATACGCGGGCTGTAGTGGTGAAACATGCATACGTACGTGAGATGTAGTGGTGAAACACCCATATGTACATGGGCAATAATGGAGCAAGGTGTGTACATCCTCAAAAATTTCATTTTTTAGAAGAGCAACTCAGTGATGTCTTGGAGAAAAATGAAAGTAAGAGGGCCAAAGGCCAGGTATGCATGTGTAGAGAAATTTAGGGCTATAAAATCTCCTTGCACTCATATTCATTGAGACTATTTCAACACTTGGCTAAGTGTTGGCCCTGAGCACAACATGCAAGGGTCCTCTATGCACACTTGTAGTACTTCTCTTCTAAGATCGAAACGTCTTGGACTTCAAAGGGTTCAGTCCCTTTGTTTCTTCCTCCTCCTAACAAATGAGTCTAAAAATACTCTACCCTCGCACTCCTTGCATGGCTCCTCACAGTGTTCAACAAATATGGACTACACAATCCTCTGATAGATCGTGCACTCCTTGCACCTCCTTTCCAATACTTCATGTTGTCTCTCCCGAGCTTCAGAGTCCTCTCAACGACTCTCGGCCTGCACACTCCTTGCGGACACTATGCACCCTTTGCACTGAATCTCCACAAAATTTCACCTTATTTCCCCTCAGCTTCTGAGTTGAACTTGACTCGGCCTTCACACTCCTTGCGGGTACTGTGCACTCCTTGCACCAAATCTTTCAAGAAGAGAAACAATTAAAACTTATGAAAATCCTATACACAAGCATGTATGAATTTTTAGGATTTTCGTACATGCTTGTGTATGAGATTATTGGTATTGGTATTGGCAATGCATAAGGGTATTGGTAATGCATATTGGTATTGGTAATGCATATTGGTATTGGTAATACATATTTGTATTGGTATTGTCACTGAAATGGTATTGGTATTTATATTGGCAATGCAAAGGCATTGGTATTGGTATTGGCAATAGCATTGGTATTGGCAATAGCATTGGTATTGGTATTGGTATTGGTATTGGAAATGATATTGGTATTGGTATTGGCAATGCAATGGTATTGGTATTGGTATGCAATGTTATTGGAAATGATATGCAATGGTATTTGTTATGCATAGGTATGCAATGGTATTGGAAATGGTATGCATTAGTATTGGTATTGGTATGAAATGCTATGCAATCGTATTAGTATGAAATGGTATGCAGTGGTATGGTATGGTATGGTATGAAATGGTATTGGTATGCAATGGTATCAAATGGTATTGGTATACAATGGTATGAAATGGTATTGTTATGCAATGGTATTGGTATACAATGGTATGAAATGGTATGCAATGTTGGTATCGGTATGCAATGGTATTTATTATGAATTGGTATGAAATGGTATTGGTATGCAATGACATTGGAAATGGTATGCATTGGTATTGGCAATGGTATGCATTGGTATTTATTAAGCATTGGTATGCAATGCTATTGGCATTGGTATTGCATACCAATACCATTGCATAACATTGCATAACAATACCCTTGCATACCATACCATACCATACCATACCATACCATACCATTGCATAACATTTCATACCATTGCATACCATATCATGCCATACCATTGCATTCCATTTCATACCAATACCAATACCAATGCATACCATTTCCAATAACATTGCATACCATTTCCAATACCATTGCATACCATTGCGTACCATTGCGTACCATTCCATACCATTGCATACCAATCCATAATAAATACCATTGCCAATACCATTAAATTCCACTGCATACCAATACCATTGCATACCTACAATTGCATACCAATGCATAATAAATACCATTTTGAATACCATTGCATAACATAGCATAGCATAGCATACCATACCAATGCATACCATCGGATAACAATACCATTTCATACCAATACCAATACCAATGCATACCATTGCCAATACCATCGCATACCATTGCATACCAATGCATAATAAATATAATTGCCAATGCAATTGCATACAATTGCATACCATTGTGTAACAATACCATTTCATACCATTGCATATGAATGAATATAATACCACTGCAAATCATTGCATACCATTGCATACCAATGCATACAATTTGTAATATTCCATATATAAAAAGTATGCAGAACATAAATAAAATACTAGAAATGGAAGATGAACAACAATATAACCAAAATAACACCACAATAATACTGAAATGATAACATAATAACACCAGAAAGAGAACTTTGATTACTGAGAGCAATGTTCATGGGCCTCTTCGAGGGGGAAACCTCCATTTGAGCATAGATCTATTACAATAATATCAAAGCTAGGGTTCACATACCCTCGACTCCTATTTATACTAAATATGTCTATCAAGAGAACCATCTAGAGGAAGATCCTTCTAGAAGAAAAAGCTTCTATTAGGTATTCTTACTTTTGATTTATTCTATCTTATTGCAAGGCCTTATTAATATTGACCTTTATTACATCGGAATACATTGTCTTACCTATGTAAGGGGTTAGGTCCCTAACATGTCCGCCCCCTTAAAAAAAACCTTGTCCTCAAGGCTTGAGATGTGGAAATTGCTGCAGAATGGTAGTTGGTTCCCAAGTGGCATTTGCTAGAGTTGTATATTTCCACTGGAATAACACTTCCTTGATGGTTTGCTGACATAGGTGATGCTCACACTGGTCCAAAATGGCTTGTGGCTATAGCCAAATGGAGCCTTCTTCATCCAACTCGGGAAGGTTGTTTTGAGTTTGGCACTTAGTTCCAATCACCTTCTTCAAGCATGAAACATGAAAAATGAGATGTATCTTAGAGTGACTGGGCAAAGCTAACTGATAGGAAACTTGTCCCACACACTTGAGAACTGTATAAGGACCATAAAATTTGGGCACCAACTTCTGACAATGGTCGGTCTTGAGGGAATTTTTCTTGTAAGGTTGCAATCAAAGAAACACCTGATCCCCTTCTGCAAATTGATGTTCAAAGTGACCTTGATCTGCTTGTTTCTTCATGCGATTCTAAGCCATGAACAAATTCTCTTTTAGGGTAAAAATAATAGCCTCTCGAACTGTAAGTGTTTGGTCAACCGCCTGGACCTTCGAGACACCTGGTAAATATGAGAGGACTGAAGGTGGCTTTTGTCCATAGACCGCTTCAAAAGGAGTCATGAATGTAGATGTATGGAATGAAGTGTTGTACCACCATTCAGCTAGGGCTAACCATTGAGCCCATTGAGCATACTTGGAAAGGTGATCAACTACCACCATGATGACTGATTTATTACTCGATTTAGGTAATCCTGTAATAAAATTCATAGAGATATCCCTCCAAATAGCAAGTGGAATCAGAAGTGGTTGCAGTGTGCCCAGAGATTTGATTGTTTCTCCCTTGTTGCATTGACACACATCACATTCGGCCACAAAATTACGAACGTCTTCTTTCATACCATCCCAGATAAAAGAATGTTTGACCCTGTCATAGGTTTTGGTAAACCCAGAGTGCCCCGCTGTGGGTGTAGCATGAAACTTAGAAAGTATTGTTTACTTAAATACAAACAGCCTTTATATCAAAGATCATCATGGAGCCATGAGTACCCTGGGGAAATTGGAGAATTGGACTGCAATTTTTGTATCAGATGCAAACTTTTGGGATCATGTAGCCATTCCTGGCGAACGACTTGGAGCCAATATGGTACAATGAAGGAGAGAGAAAAAATGGAGCCTTCATCTTCATATTTTCGGGAAAGTGCATCGGCCACCACATTGTCTTTGCCTTTATTGTAAATGATCTCATAATCATATCCAAATAGCTTAGTCACCCATTTTTGTTGCTCTGGGGAGGAAATGCGTTGTTCCAAAAAATACTTGAGGCTTTGATGGTCTATCTTAATTTGGAAGCGTTTCCCCAATAGATAAGGGCACCACAAATCAACGACATGTAGAATAACCAACATTTCCTTTTCATAGATTGATTTACCCAAATTTCATTCAGACAATTGTTTAATGGTAAATGCCAAAGGCCTACCCTCTTGCATAAGGACAACGCCAATAACTTTCCCTGAAGAATCACATTCCAGGACAAAGGTCTTTGTGAAATCAGGAAGGGCCAGGACTAGAATGGTGCACATGGCCATCTTCAAGGTTTGAAAAGCCTGAGCATTTGCTGGGGTCCAAGTGAAAGAATTCTTTTTAAGGAGTGTGGTGAGAGGTGCCTCAATCTTTCCATAATTCTTAACAAACTTGCGATAATAACCTGTTAGTCCTAGAAATCCTCGCAAGCTTTTGAGAGTCTTTAGGTGAGGCCAATCTTGCATAACTTCAATCTTTTTAGGATCCACCCTGACGTCATTCTTGCCAACAAGATGGCCCAAGTACTCGACTTCTGAGGTGCTAAAAGAACATTTAGATTGTTTCAGAAAAAGTTGGTGCTGAGAGAGTAGATGGAGAACTCGGTCCACATGAGCAAGGTGGTCTGTCCAGGTTTTTCTATAGATGAGGATATCATCAAAGAAAACTAAGACAAAATGATGGAGAAAGGGGCGAAAGACATGATTCATGAGGCTTTAGAAGGTGGAGGGGGAATTACATAAGCCAAAGGGCATGACCAAAAACTCATAGTGGCCCTCATGAATTCTAAAGGAAGTCTTAGGAATGTCTGCCTCTTTCATACAGATATGGTGGTAGACAGAACGAAGATCAAGTTTAGTAAAGAATTGGGCACCACTCAATTCATCCAAGAGGTCATGAATGATAGGAATGGGAAATTTGTCTTTAATCGTGAGTTTGTTGAGGGTGAGAAAGTCATGACACATGCACAAAGAACCTTCTTTCTTAAGGACCATGAACTCAGGAGAAGAGTAGGGGATCGTACTAGGGAGGATAACTCCTATGTTGAGCAGTTCTTGAACCATTTTCTCATTTTCATTTTTTTGGGAAAAGGGGTGATAATAGGGATGGATATTGGGAGGGAGGCTTCCTGGTATAAGGGGAATGGAATGATCATGCACACCATGAGAAGGAGGGAGTCCCTATGGAGTGTAAAATACCATTTGATGTTTAGAGACGATGGATTGGAGGTCTTGCGGTACAATAGGTGTCTCAGTTGCCTGTATGGCATGGATTTGGGAAATAACGCTAGAATGACCTTTTTTTTAGAAACATTTCCATGCAATGGGAACTAATGATCTCCGGTGAACCGGTGGTATGCCTTGGAACTTATATTTATGGCCCTCCTGGTCGAATTGCATGGTTAATTCCTTGAAATCCATGAGAATGGGACCCAAATTCCTTAGCCAGTCTGCACCCAACACAATGTCACAACCACCCATGTTGATAGAAAACATATGAGATTTCAAGTGGTAGTCACCAATTTGGAGACACACATTTTCACAACGTCCTCCACATTTTATGGAGCTGCCATTGACAATCATGATTTGGAAATTATTGACTACATAGATATAACAATGAGTTTCTTGGGAAATGTGGCGATGAATAAAATTATGGGTGCTGCCACTATCAACTAGAATGATGACCTTCCTATGCTTGATGTAACCAATTAGCTTGAGCGTTTGGGGAGCAGAGAAACTAGTGAGAGAATTTAGGGAAATGACTGGTTCTACTTCGGGAGGGTCTGAGGGAGGGGTTATGTCTGTGGTTTCAGGTGACTCAGACACAAGGGGAGTTTCAACATCCTCTTCTGAAACATCCTCCGATATGGCCATAAAAAGTTTTTGTTCCTTACACTTGTGGCCCAGAAAATATGTGTCATCAAAATTATAACACAAGCCTTTGAGTTGGCATTCAACCATTTCATCTCTGGTCAATTTTTGGATATTTAATGGAGCAGAGGGAGTAGTGGGATTTATTGGTTTAGTGTGAAGAATAAAGGGGGGTTTCCAGTTTTGAGAAGATACAACCTGTTGTGCTTCTTTAGCTCTTTTAGTAGCCTCCACCCAACTCTAAGGCTGAGCCATGAGGACATGAGCACGAATCCCATCCTTGAGGCCACTGATAAAACCTTCTCAGAAAAAGGCATCAGACATGCCCTCTGTCCAAAAATCCAGGCACTCAAAAGCAGCTATAAAGTCTTCCACTGTTCCTGATTTTTTCAACTTTGTCAAACGTCCTAAATGGTTGGTGTCAGTGTCAAAGAATTCATAAAGCTCTGCCGTAAAGTGTGTCCAAGAAATATATCCTTGACGGGAAGTTTTTCTCCATTTCCACCATTGCCAACGTTCTTGATCTAGATGGAGAACACCATACCAGAGTAATGTCGTATAAAGATAAATAATTTTCAATTTGGGTTACCCAACTTGTGGGATCCGAGCCATCAAATTTGGCCAAATCCACCCGCGGAAGGCATAGGTCACGCTGAAAGTGATGGTGCTGAAAATTATGGGAATGAGAGGAAGTTTCAACTTCGGTATGTGGGGGTGGGTCAAATAAAGGGTTATCTGCAGGGATATGTAGCTTGGTGCAGATCATCGAAACGTCAGATTCAAGTTGGGTAGTCATGTCTTGTTTGAGTTCCTTGATTAAGACCATGATGGAGGACTGCGTGGTTGTATTGATGGAAGAAACATTTGCACTGATATGTTTCACTTCTTGTTGGGTCTCTGCAAAATTAGATTGCAAGGTATTGAAGTGAGCTTCTAAGTCTTGGCTACGGGTATGGGCCATGATGACGAGGGAACCGAAATGGGGTGGGTGGGGTCAAAATATTTGCTGAAAAATGATATGTATGAATGTGATAAGGGTGAAGAGATAAATCCAATGGAATAGGTCTCAAATAATGGTGCAAAAATTTCCAGACTGAAGAATACTGTAGTGATGAAATGACCAAATGCTTAACCAGGAAGAAATGTGTAGTGATTTGGCAACCCGAACACAGTTGCGCGACAATAGATCTTGTCTGTTTTAATTTTTTTTGTTTCCATCCCCAAGGGTTAGGTATTCACGGGTTCTACAGACAAGGGCTTTCCTTGTGCTATAGCTCTCTGATATATGTGTGGGGTCCAACAATAGTACTCGGCCCAATATCTCAGGGCACTAACTAAGGAGGCTAGACCGTGCCCTTAGCCGTACTACCCGACTACCTAGGTACTAGAGAGTATCTTCTCGATTGTTGTTATTGGTGGCACTATAGCATTCAGGCGGTCGATTGGTTTATCTACATAGGTCTTCAAGAAATCTAGGTCGATCCATACACAAGTGTTGTTTGATGCGCTACCACTCGAAGGGGTACCAACAGGGGTTACAAGGGTGGCCAACAAATGTGCGCTTAAAAACCAGTTGTATTTATTGTGTGTATGAATCCCTCAACTGCGGGTTCATGCGTCTAATGACAGATCCCTATGGCTTAAAGACGCTGGAATATGTCTCTACCTTGAAAAGAAAATTAACCCACAATTTTTTGCCAAGGAAAGTGATCTGATAACACTTGTAATATTCTAGATATAAAAAGTATGCAAAACAGAAATAAAATACTAGAAATCCCAGATGAACAACAATATAACCAGAATAACACCACAGTAATAATGAAATGATAACAGAATAACACCAGAAAGAGCACTTCGATTACTGAGAGTAATGTTCATGGGCCTCTTCAAGGGGGAAACCTCCAGTCGAGCAGAGTTCTACTACAATAATATCCAAGCTAGGGTTCACATACCCTCGAATCCTATTTATACTAAATATGTCTATCAAGAGAACCATCTAGAGGAAGATCCTTCTAGAAGTGGAAGCTTCTATTAGGTCTTCTTACATTCGATTTATTCTACCTTATTTCAAGGCCTTATTAATATTGACCTTTATTACATTGGAATACATTGTTCTACCTACGTAAGGGGTTATGTCCCTAGTACCATTACATAGAATTGGATACCAATACCATTGCATACCAATACCAATACCAATGAATACCATTGCCAATACCATTTCATACCATTGCATGCATACCGATATCATTGCATACCAATACCATTGCATACCAATTCCAATACTAATACATACCATACCATACCAATGCATACCGTTTCCAATACCATTGCATACCATTGCATACCAATACCATTGCATACCAATTCCAATACTAATACATAACATACCATATCAATGCATACCGTTTCCAATACCATTGCATACCATTCCATACCAATGCCAATACCAATTCATACCATACCATACCATACCATACCAATGCATACCACTTCCAATAGCATTGCATACCATTGGACACCAATACCATTCCATACCAATACCAATACACATGCATAGCATTTCCAATACCATTTCATGCCATTGCCAATACCATTACATACCATTGCATACCATTACATACCAATGCATACCAATACCATTCCATACCACTACATACCAATACCATTGCATACCATTTCATACCAGTGCATACCAATACCATTGCATACCACTTCATACCAATGCCAATACCAATTCATACCATACCATACCATACCAATGCATACCATTGACAATACCATTGCATACCATTGCATACCAATGCCAATACCAATGCATACCATACCATACCATTGTCAATACCATTGCATGGGATTTCATACCAATACCATTGCATGGGATTTCATACCAATACCATTGGATACCATACCATACCATACCATTGCATACCCATAGTGTATTTTTTTCTATAGATTCCTCAAGGTTCCAACCGGATGATAAGGAGCCTTTTGTTCTACCAATTCATTGTGAGAAGGTATTTCTTTATCTCAAACAAGAAGCGCTAGTGATCAATAATCTATTAATGGATTGTTTATTGCGAATATATACATGTGTTTATTTATAAAGAACACAATTGTTATACCATACATCTAATATATGTATGTACTCATTCATGTGAAGGTATTTTTCTAGGAAGATATTCTAGACCGGAAATGGATGTTTTTCATACATTATGAGCCAAGATTAAGGAATGTATTTGACGATGCATTAGTAAATACTGAGCAAAACAATGATGGCCAACAAAATGAGAGACAAGGATTAGAGAACATCGAAGAAATTGGCATCCATGATGATGCTGAAGATGGTTATTTTTAGGCACAATAAGACAACAATCCAGATTTAGATGATGTTATGGAAGACAATAATATGGATGGTATAGAAAATGATGATCCAGATACATCTGCTAACAATATGTATGGTCTACATGAGTCAAATTTCAATGATGATGAATATGATGCAGGTCAATATGAGGACGATGATAATATTAACTACTTGAAAGATCATATGAACATTGATGATGATACACTAGATGATATTGTTGTAGACAATGATGTTAATGACCAAGACTTCTAAATTTTCATAATTATTTGTAATCTATGTTTAAAAAATGATGATTCTTATGGCCTAAACTTTGAAATGGTTGAGTATTATATGTGTCAATACAAATTACCTATTGCAATATCCTTAAAGTGTTCAAGATATGGTATGAATTGTTGCCAGAAAAAAATAGGATTACTTGGATGCTTCTTCTATTCATTTTGTATCAACATATGTTCATGAAGACACAAAAGTTAATAAAATATTAATGCACGTACCTCACAATGTAGAGTTGAATAAAAAGCTTTGTTAAATTCATTATTTTTATATTGTTTGCATTTTACTGTTGGGAATAATTTTTTATTATGTTTTATTAAGAACTAAACATAAAATAATTAAACAAAATAAAAGATTTCAATCACCTAGAATTAGGTGAATATTTAAAAAATTAAAGCTCAATTTCAGTTTCCTATTTCATATCAAAACATGATTTTTCATTCTCAATGATTTCACTGAGTCTTAAAACCCTCCCATACCATCAATGCATTCTCCTAACCATGTAAAATTTCAACGCATACAATCACATTTGAAGAAATTTCAACGTTGGCCCCATTCACTACTCATTGTGCCAGGTCGGTTGATGACATTGTAGATGGTCATGCTAGAAGACTTTCCATGACATTTCAAGAGAGCTCCGAACAAGATTACGTAGATGGGAATGAAAAATGATGAAAATGAGACCGCATAATGAAGGTTAATGCAAATGTGGAGGATGTCGAAGATTATGCAGGGACGTCAGGCATCCTTGACTCTTGAAACCCTCACATACCATCAAGGCATGTGTCTCATATAACCATGTCACATTTTGATGCATACAAGAACAATTTGAATCAATTTCAATGTTGGCACCATTCACTGCTCACCATGCATGCAATGTCGGTGGATGACATTGGTGATGGGTGTGTTGGAAGACGTTTCATAAAATTTCAAGAGATTTTCGACAAAGATTCTAGAGATGGGAATGATGAATGATGACAATGAGACTACATCATCAACATTGATGAAAACATGGATTATCTCAAAGATTATGTGAGGAAATCAAGAATCCTTGAGTCTTGAAACCGTCACATACCATCAAGGAATGTGTCTAATCTAACCATGTCAAATTTTGATGCATACAGGCAAAGATTGAAGAAATTTCAATGTTCACCCCGTTCACTGGTCACCGTGCGACAACAATGGATAACATTGGTGATGGTTGTGCTGGTCGAAGACTTTCCAAGAAATTTCGAGAGAGTTTCAACAAATATTCTTTAGATGGGAATTATGACGAATGATGAGAATGATACTACATGATAAACATTGATAAAAATGTGGACGATCTCAAAGATTATGTGAGGAAGTCAGGAAATATCCTTCAATCTTGAGACCCTCGCATACCATCAAGGCATGTGTACATCTAGTCTAACCATGTCAAATTTCGACGCATGCAGGAACATTTTGAATAAATTTCAACATTGGCCCCATTCACTTCTCACCATGCGGCATTGTGGATGACATTGGTGATGGGCGCGTTGGAATACATTCCATTAAATTTCAAAATATTTTTGATAAACATTATGTAGATGTGAATGACAAATGAGGACAATGAGGCTGCATGTCAATGAATGTTGATGCAAACGTGGATGATCTCAAATATTATGTGGGGACATCAGGTATCCTTGAGTCCTGAAACCCTCACATACTCTCAAGGCATGTTTCTATTCTAACCATGTAAAATTTAAACACATATAGGAACAATTTGAAGAAATTTAAACATTGGCCCCATTCACTGCTCATCATGTAACATCGGTGGATGACATTGGTGATAGGTGTGTTGGAAGACATTCCATAAAATTTTAAGAGAGTTCTGACAAAGCCCTAAATCCCCTAATCCCTAAGCCATTGACCCTTAAATCCTTAAGCCCTAATCCCTAATACCTTAATCCCTCAACCTTAGTTAATCACTAATCCCTTAACACAAAATCCCTAAATCCCCTAACCCCTATGTCATCAACCCTTAAACACATAAAACCTAATCCCTTAATTCGTAAACCCCTACACCCTAATCACTTAAACATTAATCCCCTATCCCATAATCCCTAAGCCATTAACCATTAAACTACCTAACCCATAAGCGCTATATCCCTTAGTTCTTAACCCTTAATCCCTTAAAACATAACCCCTAATCCCTTAACAGTTAATCCCTATACCCTAAATCCCTACATCCCATAATCCTCAAAGCCCCTATCCACTTAAACCCCAACACCTCAACTGACCAACTATTTAGGAAAATTTGATGCTAAACATGACGTTATTTCCGACGCTAAATCTAATGTTATATCCGATGCTAAATCTAGCACTATTTTTGATGCCATCAATGCCTAATTTAGCGCCTACATGTTTTGTTCAAAACAAAAAATTCCAGAAATAGTGCCACCCCGATAAATAGCGTCGATGTTTTCAAAAAAATGGAGAAAAATACACTAAAACAATCTTTAATATAAAAAGGGAGAAAATCACAGGGATTTGTTGTAGTGCACTATGAAACTCTGAATAATAAGATAGAGTTGTATGCCTAAAAAGGACAACTGTGAAAATAATTACAACTAGTAACTGAAAGATACAATATTGAATGTGTTTAAATGAATGAGCTTGGTTGAGCTATAGTTCGTGAAAGTAGTGAGGCCTTGGAATTAATTCAGCTAGGCTGAAAATTCCCTAATGGGAGAATCCCTTAAGTCCTTTCTTGTTGTCTATTATGTTTCTCTGGGATGGGAAACTAATATGATGATGAAGGTAGATATTTTGGCCTGAGAATATTGAGAGATGCAACTGAAAGTTGATTGTGGTTGCACTCATGAAAACATTGAGGACAATGTGATGGAGTGCATATAGATATATTAAGGAATATATGAAAATGTTTTGTTGAAATGAATGTTATGGCACATGCATTTGATTTTACCTGAAAACTAATGTAAAATGTGAGGGTTTGAATGTATGTCATGTGTAGAAAAGATTGGAATTGCTAGGGAAGGACAACTGTCAATAGTGAACAACCTCAGACAGAGGTGAATGCAAGAAGTTTGTTGATAAAAGAAACTATGAAAGGGATTTTAGAAGTCCCCAGGGAGAACCACTGAAGAGGTAATATCAGAGAAGGATCTCGCAACCAAAACATGTATAAATATTCAATGCCCATGTGGCATGAGAGGTAAAAGGGGTTTGGTAAATAACCCCTTCTAAAATAGTCTATGTTTTGATGGAATGCATGTGATCTGAATGGATGTTGTATTCCATTGATACCCAAGTAGGGTATGATTCAGGGAGAAGAACCTACATGATGGAGGTGTGTTACAAGGAAAATTTCTCTATGGATAGGTGTAAACCACAACAAATGGAAATGAATGCATAAATAAACTCTAATCTCATGTATGCTATATAAACAAATATGTAGGGCTACCTCGTCTAGACATTCGATGAATTCCACTGTTGAGCACTTGACTCAAAGCAATACACCTGCAACTTTTCCTCAACAATCAAGAAACACAAGAATATGGTGATAATATATAATGTTATCACATTCAATAGCATAATCCATCAACATTCATAGCAAATACTCCCATGGAATAACAATTCAAATATTTACAAGATATTAATTGGATGAGAAAATAGTATTTCTATTAAAATGTAATAAGCAAAAGTGAATGAATTACAAACTTCTGTGTCGGCACGGTTCAGAATTGAGAAACTAACTTCCTTCCAGCTGCTCCTCCACCACTTCAATCCTCCAACAAAGGAAAGATCATATAAGAGAGACAATGAGATTCTCAATCAATTAGGGAAGATCTTGGGGGCTGAACAATGTGTTCATACTTAAAAGTACAAAGGGATGTAGACTCAATATGAGGTGAATAATTTCTCCAGAGTAACTTTTCTCTCAAATTTTAATTCTTCTCCTCTTTTCCATATATCAGATTTGTCCCATTTGTAGCCTTCAAGTAGAACTGAGGGGTCAAGTCTGAACATTTCCATTATATGGAAGGTCAAGGATCATGGATCTCGTGACTTGACATGGAAACCTGACACCATTTTTTTATTTTGGTCACAAATCCCAATGTATGTGGGTTGTAGTGGTGCAACCTGTGTATACGCATGTTGCACTATAGGTAGGGCACGTATATGTGGAAAAATAATGTTTTTGTCTCTGGGATTTTCAAAAAGGGACTTCAAGTCTGCACAGGGAAATGGAAAAAGGCCTTTTGTGCAAGTTTTCATATGGTGAGGAAAATATTTCTATAACAGATGCCCCCTAATGTGTGAGGTCAGAGGAGTGTCTGCGTTGGCCAAAATACATTATAAGACCTAGAAGTGGAGTAATGGGGACCCATCTGGAAGAACAAGTTGCTCATTACAATCTGTACTGACTTTGCACACATGGCTTCCAATTTGAATTACACTGCAGATCCATGTAAAAATATACCAAACAAATGTCCATGGGCATGAATAGGAAATACAAAGATGGATACATGTCAAAGGTTGTCATAGTCACGAACAAGGCCTAGTAAAACCAGTCTCAAAATCAATCTGAAGATATGTGTATAAAATGGAGTACAATGTGATCTCCCATGATCACTGAAGTCACATAGGTACTAGTCCAATGAAAGGTAGCAACAACTAAGGAAATTTGTGACTATAAACCGATGTCTTCAAGTCTTCTACACAATCCACCAAAGGTGCAAGTATACATCATGTGAATAAAGGAGTTGAGGTTGAATAAAATGAGGTATACCTTTAACAAATGCAAGACAACCTACCGATAATGAAAGTAGGTATCAAGGAACCAAGTAGATTCTTACAAGTGTGAATAAAGGAGTCGGGGTCGAACACTTGAAGAACCCATCGATCAAGAGACATTGATGTATTCCCAACTATCGATGGAGAGAGAACCTGCCACTAATGACTGCAAGCTTCTATGTGCTCATAGGACTCTAGGTTGCGTCTCCAGAATAGATGAGTTGAATTCGATGGAAGGATACCCGCTGAAATGAGAGAATTAAGGAATCTATCATCATTCAGCACGAGGTACAAAGTAGGAGCTTGATGATTTGGAGGAAATCGGATGAAGAACATGTTCACAAACCAACGAACTTGTCCCTCTTTCGCGTGTGCCAGATGCAAGTGGAACACGAAAAAGACCCTCTGAATAGAAGCCAATAAGGAAAACTGTTGACAAAGGCAAAGGCGAGGAAACCACCAATAGGGCTAACGAAATCCAAGACATTGCATGAATCCCAATGTGTGAATAGATGTATTGTCATCGAACATAAGGGAAACCACCTAGTCAGTGACCAATGATGAAATGTCAACTATTGGGTTCAAGGTTACCTACCAATGAGGAAAGTAGGAATAGGGTGCGCGATATGACTATAGCTTCATGTGATTCTGAGACACACTGAGGGTATGGACGACATGCAAAGTCAAGAGTTCTGAGGAGTGGATGACATGGGTTGATATACATCCTTTGAAAAAGAGCATGATACATATGGAATACTTTAGAAGCATAGACTCAATGATGAAACTTTGCGATGCAAGAGGCATCAATCAAACTCTCCATAGGGACTGGAAGAGAAAACAGTCAGGGGATTAAAATTCGTGTAATGATCTCAACCTCCTAAGGTCATGCTAAACCCAAAATTTTGATGAAAATTGGAATCCAAAATTTTGTGCTCTGTTCAAAGGCAACACGACTGCTTCCAATATAAGATAATATTCCTTTCCCTCCTATCGTTTTTCATTTTTTCAAAGTCAAATGAATTCTATGATACAGAGGGTGAAACATGTGTCACAAGTAAGAAAAACTAGTTCCAGTAGTGGAACATACCTATGCTCAATGCAAGGAGGTGCATGCGAGAGATGGACACTCGGAGGAATGTTTCCTCCTAGGTATAGTGTGTCAAGATGCAAAGTGTTATCACTCCAAGAAACTCCTTAGGGTTGTAGGCTAAGGATTCTTGGTAACTTAGAAATAATGTGTATATATGCTTGGGACAATGGGGTCTTTAATGATCAATGTAATAAACAACTCATCACACATCTAAAGAAACAATGCTTTCAGGAAACAATAATCAGATCAGGTAAATTGAAAGGAGGGGATGAAGAACACTATTCTTGATTGCCAAATACAAGTGAATGTAGGGCTTAATGCAAGATAGAGAGAAATCCTTTACTTCAAGTCTATGAGCTCAATAAAGATATAACAGTCTTCATGAACTAAAATAAACTGAAACAAAGTACAGAAAGAGAAAGATGAATATTTCTGATATTGAAAACGAAAGGAAACTGAACTTTATTTCTGCAAATAAGAGTCTATACAGTAGCACAAAATATCTCCCAGTTTGAACCCTTGTCTCTTAGAAAAGATAGGCATTTATAGCCTTTTACAATCAGTTTTAAAGATCCTAAAAACTTGGATCTGTATCTAAAAATAGCAATTCAAATCTAACTAAACAACTTGATAATAAAGACTTAATGACTAAACTAGCATTCTAATTGTCTTCAATCTCAAACTTCGACATTTGTATTCTCCAGCTTCTGGAATCTGTGGTGTCATGAAACATGCAGAGGCACCTGTCTTGGCAGCTGGATTTCTTCAGTTGTTCATAGTAGATATTTTAGGAGATTTGTTTAGCATGTGGTTCTCAAAATTCCCTCGAATCTCTGATGCAGAGTCCTTTGCAAGCAAGTTGTTATCTCCTTGATACTCTGGAACTTATTTATAACCTGTGAAAAATGACCTGCTCCGTCCTTAGCTTCCAAAATGTTTTTTCTTCTTTCACCAGCTAACTCGCTTTATGATTCGCTGGTTAGCTGGTGAAAGCGTTGCCTTTCACCAGCTAACTGGTTGTAAAATTACGTTGTGCGCTGGTGAAAGCTCTGCCTTAGACCAAAATGAAATTTCACCTCAAAAAACTGTGATTTCAACAAAAATTCAATGTGTCTCTGCTTTATCCCCTTGCATGTTCACAACAACTTGAGCAAGCACTTGCAAATCTGGGTGTGATTTTTACTTTTGCTTCAATTTTCTGATTTTCCTTTTAAGGCGCTTTGCTAGCCACCATAGACTATTTTAATCTTTGGTGATCTTTTGTTTTCTTTTCTTTTCCTTGACACTTTCACGAGCCATCTTTTCAAATGCAACATTGGTTTCTGCAAAATTATCAAACAACTTCTTGTATCTTTCTTTTATTACCCTCTCTAAGACCTCCTGCTGAGCGATCACTTCTTTGAGATTATTGATTTTCTATGTTTTCTTTGACTTAGTGCTCTTTGATGTTTCCCCTTCCTCGGTGTGAGTAAAGGTCTCATAATTCTGTGCAAACTCAATTCAGTGTTCAGGACTCTTGATGACAGGGCTCTCATCTTCTTGCTCTAGTTCTGAGTCTGTATATGGCAGGTTTAAGATGTTTGTTTTCCTTTCTGTAGGTTTCTCTGTAGTAGTTCCAAAATTCAACTTTTTCTTTGACCTGTGAGATTTCACACCAGAGATTCTATCTTATGGAGGTCCTGGAAGGGTCCTCCTCTTCCTCGAACTGCTTTGAGGAGTCAATTGCTTCTTTCCAGCTTTCCCCTGTTCATTCACGGGTTGAGTTTGAGTTTCAAAGCCCTCCCAAAATAGAAAATGTTGCTAGGTCCTTCCCTTCAGTCTTAACTACTCCGGAATGATCAATTTAATAAGGCCAAAGTGGCACAGAGTGTTCTTCATACTTAGGGGTTCAACTCTAATTTTTCTACAGACCTTAGTTAAGCTCTTGTGCAAGAAGAAAGGTAGATTGAGGAGAGTTTTACCTGTGAAATGGTCTAAGAGATTGAAGTGATACAACATCAATTTGTCATACCTTCCCTCTGAGTTTATGTAGAGTTGGATGCCCTTAAACAAATCCTACCACTCATCCTCTAAATGGGAAACTGGCATGCTCTTTTTCCATGCATTATGCCTGGATTCTTCCTTCAAATATGTTCTGAAATTTAAGTTTTTGGTGGCAGTTGTTTTGAACCAACTCTGGCCCGATCTTGGTAGGCTGGTCGTTGCAGCAATGGAAGCTTCATCTATAATGATCTCCAAGGACCGAACATAGGCCTTATTCCTGTCAAACATTTTAGCAAACTCTTCTGCTGTTGATTGATGGCAACCATTCTGTAACCTTTCAACAAATTCGATACAACCTTCGTTTGAGAAGTGTTTCTGCACTTCTGGATGCGTCTGTAGGAAGGATAGACTGTCCAACTCTTTTCTAAGTAAAGAACCACTACGTCTCCTCGCCATCTGTAACTCAAATCCCAAATGATTCTGCACACACAACACAACAAACTGCTATTCGGGCCGAGGTCTTGCACTGGTGAAAGCACTCGGGAGTCAGCTCTGTCTTTCAAAATTAAAAACTTATCATACATTAGTGAGTGATGCGTGTTGGGGAAGTGATGAATCGATTTGATGCCGTCAGTCAAGTAGTACAACTCCTGTACCTGCAATAATGGATTCAAATTTTCCATTTCCGACGCCATGATTGTGAAGCATGCGTTACTGAACAAGATCCGATTTGTAATCCGATTTGGACGTGCAATTCGAGTTTCCATGATTATCCAGTTTCATCACCGCATCCTTCTTGATTGCATGACGTGGGTTGATCGTATCATTATTTGATTTTTACAACGTGGATAAAACGCATGTGATTCCCGCTTTCACCAACTAATGGCCCGTGAGAAGCGCTCCTCGGCTGTTGAAAAATCCCCGCTTTCACCAGTGCACAACCCGTGAGAAATGCTCCTTAGCTGTTGAAACTCACCACTTTCACCAGCTAACCATCACCTTTAAAACACATGTTAGCTATTGAAAGCGTTTTATGAAAATTTTAAAGAGAAGACCTTTATGGGTTGTCTTATTTCTAAGACAAAAATCAAAACCTAAGCCTTACTACTAGAAAAACTCAAAACCAAACTTGAGAATGCTACCAATAGCCATGCTATCAACCAAAAAATGTAACCATAGTGATGGGTTCATTTTGGGAGCTAACATTTGGCTCCAACTGGGATGGGCATCTCCCTGTGAGGTGACCAAGAACCTATCTAGACTCAGTGTCCTTTATTACAAAATTAAAAAGAAATCTGAAAAATAGTTTTGCTGGTACCATTGGGCATGGAGTTATTCAAGTGCCAGAAACAAAGAAAATAGAACTGAAAAAGAATATGTACAAGGAGAATAGGGCTTTTAAGAAAATCCTTAAGAAAAATAAATCTTCAGAAAGCACCCGTTGAAAGGGCCACCTACTAATTCCTCACCTGAAAGATTTTGGAGAACAAAGGTATTGTTCTGCTGCACTGCTGTTATGACAAAAGGACCTGTCCAGAGAGCCTCAAATTTGTTGTGTTTCCCTTTCTCTTGCCTTGTTGCATCCCACTTTAAAACTAAATCCCCTGTTTTGAAGACATTTGATTTGACTTTATTGTCGAAGGTCTCCTTGATTCTTTCTTGATGCAATTATGTTTTTTCCAAGAGATTCTCTCTATCTTGCTGTAGCTCTACCAAATTATGAATTCTCTGGGTCAAATCACTTGGTTCAGAATCAATTTCTTGTAAAAACTTTGCAATCGACAATGCAAGTTGAAAAAGAAATATGGATTTAGTACCATATACCAACTTGAAAGGAGATGTACCAATTGATTTCTTACATGTAACCCTGTCAGCCCACAAAGCAAACTTTAGCTTGGAATCCCAACCTCTGGCATTTTGTTCAAGCAGCTTCTTTATAATTCCGACTAAACTCTTTTTGGATGACTCAGCTAATCCATTACCTTGCGGATAGTAAGCTGTGGAATGTACCAGCTGAATTCCCAGCTCTTCACACAATTTCACCAAGTGTTTATCTTTGAATGCAACAACGTTATCAGTGACTATTCTCTTAGGGCAGCCAAATCTGGAAAATATGTTTTCTTGTAGAAAATTTATGATGACAGTATGATTGGCATTCCGAGTGGGAATAGCCTCAATCCACTTTGTAAAGTAATTGGTGGCGACAAGGATCCACCGGTACTGACCACTAGAAGGCGGATGAATTTCACCTATGAAGTCCAGGCCCCACTGCTGAAAAGGCCCTGTGACCACTATAGGTTTGAGGGGAAGGGAATTCAATTGTTGTTTTCCTTCAAATCTTTGACACTTGTCACATGTCCTCACAAAATCACACACATCTGAAAAGAAGGATGGCCAGTAGTAACCAGATCTTAAGATTTTATGTGCAGTGGTTTTCCAATAATGATGTCCCCCGCATTCACTATTATGGAATTCAATCATGACCTTAGCTGCTTCTTCTTGGTTTATGCACCTCAACAATAAACCTATTGGATTTTTCCAGAACAATAAGTTGCCATTGATGCAGAAATTTTCAGCTTTTAGTTTCAAATCCCTTCCTTGTGTTTTTTTCAAATCTGATGGGACTGATAAAGTCTACAGAAAAAAAAAAATGTGACTGTACCATTTGCAATCATCTAGGTGAGCTGAGACTTGCATTTCTTCACCTTCCTTATCCTCTGAAGACTGAAYGTTATCTKCATTAATAMTTACCAAATTTATTTCGAGTAGCCTGCAATTTTCTTCTGCTAGAAGTTTGACAAGGCCCTGACCCTTCACAAGTTTTGCTGGTTTAATTTCAACATCAAATTCAATCAACTTTTCTATCCACTTACTCCTTTTTCCATCTATGTCGAGTTGTATCAGCACATCTTTGACTAAACTGGAGGGAACGAAAGCTATTACCTTTGCCTGAAGGATGTAAACTTTGAAGGCTTTCAATGACTTGATAAGTGCATATGCTTGTTTCTCCAGCAATTCATACTTTACCTCTGTGTCCCTCAAGACCTTACTGAAGAAGGCAATCGGCTGCTCCTGATCATCAACATTTTTCTACAAGAGTACTGTTGCGATTGTATCACTTGAAGCAAATGAAAAATGTAAAATACCTTGGAGAAATCGGGGTTGATCAAAACAGGGGTTGTTGTGATGGCTTCCTTGATGGCATTGAATGAGTGTTTGGTTGCTTCAGTCCATTTTACCTCGGAGTCCTTTCTTAACATAACAGTAATATGTTTTGTGAGTTCTACAAATTTTACTATAAACCTTCTGATAAAGTTTATAGTCCCAAGGAAAGACTGAATGTCCTTCTTTGATCTAGGAAGAGACAGATTTTTAATTGCTTCTACCCTTTTTGGGTCAATTTTCACCCCATCAGCTGAAACAATATGCCCAAGTAATTTCCTTTCCTTAAGTGCAAAATTTGATTTTTTTGGATTAAGAGAAATTCCATACCTTCAACATTTTAGAAATGTCCTTTTTAAGTGTTGAAAATGAAGTTCATGGCTGCTTGAGAAAACAGTGATATCATCGAGATATATCAGGACAAATTTATCTTTCTCTCCAACGAAAGCAATGTCCATTGCCCTTTCGAATGTCTCTCATGCATTCATCAATCCAAAGGGAATATTCTCGTACATAAACGTACCCCATGGAGTGGTAAAAGCAGTATTTTCTTTATCGTCTGGATGGACAACAATCTGGTTGTATCCGGAAAACCCATCAATAAAAGACATCACCTTTGATCCTAACACCTTCTGTAAAATATGCTCCATTTTGGGCAGAGGGTAGTTTTCCTTCCTAGAGCACTTATTCAAATTTCTGAAGTCGACACAGAGTCTGATCTCCCCATTCTTCTTCCTGACCGGTACGAGATTCACAATCCATTCTGAATATCTGAGGGGAATGATGATGCGAGCGTCCAATAGTTTTTTAATTTCCCTTTCCATTGTAGGCAACAACAAAGGGTTGAAGGATCTAAGCTTATGCCTGAATGGTTTGGTGTCTTTATTCAAGGGAATCTTATGTTGAATTACCTCTGTGTCAAAAGTCTTCAAGTCATCATATTTCCAAGCGAAAATGTCAACAAACTCCTTTAGCAATTCTCCATAATCAACCCTTTGTTTTTCAGTCAAATGTGAGGCTAAGTTGACATACTTAGGATCTTGTTCGCTAGCTACATTGTACTGCAAAAATTTTGAATCTTTTTCCCCAATTTGACGGCAACATCATTATTATCGAACAACCTTTCCAACAGGACCAAACCTTTGGGAATTCTGTTGGTGGACAACTAGACTATTTCATGTGCTCCGATTTTGCTTCTGAATTCTGGCTTCTCAATTTCATTGTCATGTTCATTCTCCTGATCGATCTGTAGATCTGCAAACTCATCTATCACTGCAATAAATCTAGTGAGTTCAACATCGTCTTCAAAAAACTTCCAAAATTTTACATTATCAGGGAGAGAGGCCTATATTTAACTTGAATTTCGTAAGTTAATTTATGAAGCAGAGGGGGTATGAATGCACAAGAAGACACAACTAATGAATCATCCAATTCATTCATTGCTCTAGGTACATATAAAATTTTAAAATCTGCAAAATCGTGAATTGCCTTCAACACTTCATCTCTGTATGCTTTCAACCTGACATGCTTTGCTTGAAAGGATTTATTCACCTGCTGAATAATGAAATCTGCATCTCCAAACACCTGCAATTTTTTAATCTTCCTCTCTTTGGCTACATTCAACCCCAAAAGTAGTGCCTCATACTCAACAATATTATTAGTCACTTTAAAATTGAGTTTAAAGGACAAATGAGAAGTTTTCTTAGAAGGGGAAATCAATACCACGCCTGCTCCTGCTGACTCTTTAGTGCAAGCACTGTCAAAGAACATGGTCCAAAGATCGTCTTCTGCTGTTTCTGTGGGTTGAAATATGGTCTGAACTGTGGGCTTTCTGAGCAGCAATGTATCAGGTAATGAATCATCAATTTTCAAAATACAAGATCCCATACCTGTGTCGACTGAATAGATGGGATGATTGGATGGATTTTTATCGTCACTAATTACATATGCCAACTGATATTCCCTGTATAGAATTCTGTTCACCCCTCCAAAAATAGGGATAGTAGCGTAGGAGAGATCCATTTGAAGAGTGCCACCTAGCCTCTTCATCCACAATCTTGATAGTAGACATCCAAATTTAGGGGGTATGTCAGCCACTACTATATCCATCACCATAGTCTTCATGGATGCTTGGGTTAAGGTTACAGACAAATCCTTAATCATCCCAAGACATTTGAATTTTCGAGAGTCAAAAGAGAAAATATCATGATAAGACTTGGTGATCTCCAGCCCAAGCTCATCCATGACCGCCTTTGGCATCAAATTGTGCGAAGCACTGGAGTCCAACAAACAATTATGCAATGTTTTCTCATGAATATTTAGAGAGATGTAAAAGGGAGGACAACTTTCATCTCTGTCTTCTATCATTTGGCCCAAAGTAATGGTTGGATTTTCATCATATATGTTGAGGATATCATCAGAAAGGGATATAGATTGGGGATCTAGAGTTTTGAGGATATCGCTTTTGAACATTTCATTTTTCATTAGCTCGACTAGAGGAATAGGAATTTTAATTTTTTGTATTTTAGCCTCAAAATTGAATGAATATGAGACTTTATCAGAATCTTTATCAGAAACCTTTACCTGATTTGGAGGAGCTTCCTGATTGCTTTGTTGTTCAATAGGAGGCTGAATTTCTGGAGCTTGATGCTTGACAGGGGCAACAGTCTTTTTGGGAGGAGCTGATGCTTTCACCTTTGAAGGATTCGTTTGTTGATTCTCTGATGTCTGATCTTTTTGATTAACATGGGTTTTTCTCTTTTCAGGAGAGGCTGGTGCATCTTATTGAGCAGTATCAGATTTTGATCGGAGGTTATATCTCTTTTTGTCCTCTGTCGTGAAAATGCCATCATCAATAAGATTATCTTTTGTCTGTTCAGTCATCAATGATTCGTCATAGTCGTGTTGTGTTAGATAAGATTTCCCTGTATCTTCTCCAACACAATGAATTTTGTCTTCTCCACCTTCTTGATATTCACCCTCGTCTTCGTCCATCACAACATTTTGAAGAGGGACCTTTATTCTCTGATCTTCAGTAGGATTCTTTTCTCTTTGCAAGATCTGAGTTGGTTGATTATTTCTTCTGAAGTTGTTGGGATTTTGATTCGGATTCCTGCCTGCAGAATCATAAGTGCCTCTTCCCTTCACAGGCTGCTTATTTTCAATATTAAGATTAGATATCTTAGAAGTTAGAGACTCTAGCATCTTATACATTTTATCAAATTTCGGATCAGCACTTGATGAAGAAGAAGCCTCATTCCTCGACCTTCTTCTATCAGAATCTCCTTTCCACTTCTGGGAGGCTAGAATATTTGATTCCACCTCAAGGGAAACATCTTGCATGAGAGATAATGATGGTGACCTCCTTTCTCTCAACAGTAAATAGAAATCCGAGTCAAAATCATCAGAATATGTGATCTTGGTAGAAGCATCTGAAGGTTTTATCTCTACTGGTATTTTTCCATACATCCGGTTAAATATTTTAGTGAAGTCAGAGACTGACTCACTACTTTGTTTCCTTAGGTTCCCAAATTCTGTGATATAGTAGACAAAATCTCTTCTGTCACCCCAATGTTTCAAAAATGTTTCATCCAGTTGCTCGATTCCAACTATGGAACCAACAGGGAGTTCATTGAACCATTTCCTAGCGTGGCCATCTAGGCTTTGGACAAAGACTCGTGTCCAAACATCTTCTTCTTCAATATTAAGGTTTTCAACATAATTGTAAAAAGCCTCAATATATTCTTCAGCAGACACATCGCCTTCGCCTGTGAATTTGGGCATATATTTCTGATAGTCTCCCGTTGGCATGGCTGATACTGGGTTTGGTAATATGAGTGGTGCATACCTATTAGCTAGGATTTGTTGCATCTTAGTCAAAGGAGGTGGTGTAGCCATAACTATCAAGGGTGAGGAAAAAGATGGTTTCTTTTTCAAGTCTTCGACACTGGAGGAATGTGAAAGAGGTGAATCTTCTAATGGGAAAGAGGTATGATAAGAGGCTCTGTAAAAATTTGCAAGTTGTCAAGCCAAATTTTCTTCACCTTTAGCAGATAGCTCTTGGAGGAGATGTTCAACAACAAGGAGGCTAGTATAAATGTTCAAATGATCTTCTTGTTGCTAAGAATGAAAAGACTCAAGGGAAGAAGATTTGTGGCTTCTTTATAAAGTCTTGGGTGTTTTTTCAATCAAATTTAAATCTATCAATTTATGATCATTAGGATTTTTCTGTTGATCAAAAAGAATTTGTTCTTCTACAGAATTTACAACTGTTTTTTCATCAATGCTCTTTGAAAAGAACTCAAATTTTTCTGTAGTAGATTTTCCAGAACTGAAAAGAGGATTACCTTTTGTATCTGATTTTGAAGTTTGACCTTGAATTGTCTTTCCTTTTCTGAGAATTAGTTCTGGATTGGACACTGGCGTGATAGGTGATTCTTGAGGATTCACCCTAGTACTGATCCTCTTAGGAGCCAAGATGAACTTGTGGAGTCGCCAGATAGATAATTACAACCAACTAAAAATGTCTAATCTTTGTCTATCATCAAAGATCAGATCTGTGTCGTATCCCAGGAAAGAAGAGCTTGAATTTCGTCTGCCCGACAACGACGCCAATTTTTTATCACTCCAAGAAACTCCTTAGGGTTGTAGGCTAAGGATGCTTGGTAACTTAGAAATAATGTGTATATATGCTTGGGACAATGGGGTCTTTAATGATCAATGTAATAAACAATTGATCACACATCTAAAGAAACAATGCTTTCAGGAAACAATAATCAGATCAAGTAAATTGAAAGGAGGGGATGAAGAACACTATTCTTGATTGCCAAATACAAGTGAATGTAGGGCTTAATGAAAGATAGAGAGAAATCCTTTACTTCAAGTCTATGAGCTCAATAAAGAGATAACAACATTCATGAACTAAAATAAACTGAAACAAAGTACAGAAAGAGAAAGATGAATATTTCTGATATTTAAAATGAAAGGAAACTGAACTTTATTTATGCAAATAAGAGTCTATACAGTAGCACAAAATATCTCCCAGTTTGAACCCTTATCTCTTAGAAAAGATAGGCATTTATAGCCTTTTACAATCAGTGTTAAAGATCCTAAAAACTTGGATCTGTATCTAAAAATAGCAATTCAAATCTAACTAAACAACTTGATAATAAAGACTTAATGACTAAACTAGCATTTGAATTGTCTTCAATCTCAAACTTCAACATTTGTATTCTCCATCTTTTAGAATCTGTGGTGTCATGAAACATGCAGAGGCACCTGTCTTGGCAACTGGATTTCTTCAGTTGTTCATAGTAGATATTTTAGGAGATTTGTTTAGCATGTGGTTCTCAAAATTCCCTCGAAACTCTGATGCAGAGTCCTTTACAAGCACTTTGGTATCTCCTTGATACTCTGGAACTTCTTTATAACCTGTGAAAAATGACCTGCTCCGTCCCTAGCTTCCAAAAATGTTTTTTCTTCTTTCACCATCTAACTCGCTTTATGTTTCGCTGGTTATATGGTGAAAGCGTTGCCTTTCACCAACTAACTGGTTGTAAAATTACGCTGTGCGCTGGTGAAATCTATGCCTTAGCCCAAAATGAACTTTCACCTCAAAAAACTACGATTTCCACAAAAATTCAATGTGTCTCTGCTTTATCCCCTTGCATGTTCACAACAACTTGAGCAAGCACTTGCAAATCTGGGTGTGATTTTTTCTTTTGCTTCAATTTTATGATTTTCCTTTTAAGGCGCTTTGCTAGCCACCATAGACTGTCGTAATCTTTGGTGATCTTTTGTTTTCTTTTCTTTTCCTTGACACTTTCACGAGCCATCTTTTCAAATGCAGCATTGGTTTCTGCAAAATTATCAGACAACTTCTTGTATCTTTCTTTTATTACCCTCTCTAAGACCTCCTACTGAGTGATCACTTCTTTGAGATGCTTGATTTTCTGTGTTTTCTTTGACTTAGTGCTCTTTGATGTTTCCCCTTCCTCGGTGTGAGTAAAGGTCTCATAATTTTGTGCAAACTCAATTGAGTGTTTAGGACTCTTGACGACAGGGATCTCATCTTCTTGCTTTGGTTCTGAGTCTGTATATGGCAGGTTTAAGATGTTTGTTCTCCTTTCTGTAGGCTGCTCTGTAGTAGTCTAAAAATTCAACTTTTTCTTTGACCTGTGAGATTTCACACCAGAGATTCTATCTTCTGGAGGTCCTCCTCTTCCTCGAACTGCTTTGAGGAGTCAATTGCTTCTTTCCAGCTTTCCCCTATTCATTCATGGGCTGAGTTTGAGTTTCAAAGCCCTCCCAAAATAGAAAATGTTGTCAGGTCCTTCCCTTCAGTCTTAACTCCTCCAGAATGTTCAATTTAATAAGGCCAAAGTGGCACAGAGTGTTCTTCATACTTAGGGGTTCAGCTCTAATTTTTTTACAGACCTTAGTTAAGCTCTTTTGCAAGAAGAAAGGTAGATTGAGGAGAGTTTTACCTGTGAAATGGTCTAAGAGCTTGAAGTGATACAACATCAATTTTTCATACCTGCCCTCTGAGGTTATGTAGAGTTGGATGCCCTTAAACAAATCCTGCCACTCATCTTCTAAATGGGAAACTAGCATGCTCTTTTTCCATGCATTATGCATGAATTATTCCTTCAAATATGTTCTGAAATTTAAGTTTTTGGTGGCAGTTGTTTTGAACCAACTCTGGCCCGATATTGGTAGGCTGGTGGCTGCAGTGATGGCAGCTTCATCTACAATGATCTCCAAGGACCCAACACAGGCCTTATTCCCATCAAACTTTTTAGCAAACTCTTCTGCTGTTGATTGATGATAGCCATTCTATAACCTTTCAACAAATTCGATACAACCTGCATTTGAGAAGTGTTTCTGCACTTATGGATGCATCTATAGGAAGGATAGACTGTCCAACTCTTTTCTAAGTAAAGAACCATTGCGTCTCCTCGCCATCTGCAAATCAAATCCAAAATGATTCTGCACACACAACACAACAAACTGCTATTCTGGCCGAGGTTCATGTAACCATAGTGACAGGTTCATTTTGGGAGCTAACACAAAGGATATAAACAAGGATTTGCTTGGCTAATGATGCAAACTGATGAGGTGAAAGAATTATAACACAAAAGTGAGAACCGGCAATAGGCTCAATATTGCAAGCAAGAACATGAGATGCAATTACAACTTAACGCCAAAAAATGTCATTTATTGTAATCTTAGCCTACTTGGTTTTAAAAAGGGATAAACTTGCACCAAATAGACGTCCTTTCAAATCCAATTTACAAGTGTGAAAGAGACAAGTTCACTCGAAAATCTTTTCACTTTTTGAAATGAGTCAGAAAAGATCTTAAATCAAACTCACTGTGGAGTCCTCTAGGTATAGGGCAGCATGTTTATGAGTAAGAAATGAGGTTCAACATAAAGTCATGTATTAGCTGTAAGGGACTCTCGATCCTACGAACAAAAATATTTTAATGGGCAACGAATGAAGTAGAGGATCTAACTAGGGTACCCATGTTTAGTAAGTCTCTACCATTTGATAACAAAACTTCTAGTTGTAGATAGAAGGTTCTGTGTCTCTATAAAATGGGTTCGTACCTAAGACATATGAGCGATAGTCATAGGACGATGCAAATGTGCATGGTGGATTGGATACCTATCCTATATGTTGGGTAACGAAAATACTTGTCCAAAGTTACAAATGGGAAACATGGCACTGAAAGCTGCAAGAATCCCTTGATAAAAATACAAAAACCAACTCCATCCACTGCCATATTAGTCTATTAGGTGAAAATATTGGATGAAACTATGCAAAGTGGGTAAAAAATTGCCAAAAATAGAAAAAACAAACAATTTTATTATACCATTTGTATTTTTTACCCAAATAGTGGATTTTGGACCAAATTGCATCTGAAGTTTGATTGGTGATTATGGGAGCTACGAGCGATGGAATCAACGACCGTCTGGACCAGGTAACTCATATTGCTCTCCTCTTCATTTTCATTGGATTAAATTTTGTAATTGGGTTCCATTTTTAAAGTTATTTAGGGAAAAATTTGAAAACTTAGGTGTATGCAGGCTACAGTTCATTGGGTCGCGTATACACATGCTTATACACGGATTTTCAAAACACAACCATCGTATAAGAAACCCTATATGCGTCTATGTACACTAAATATCGCGTATATGTCTGTGGATAATGTTTTTTAGTGGTTGCTAACTTAAAAAAGTGTTTGTCTCTTGCAGGATGGTGCTAGAGTGGAGAGAAAGAGAACATGAGGAGGTAGATGTTGCAGTGGAGAGAGATCTAGGGGCGCAAATGACCTTAAACATATGTGGGCTATACAATTTTGGGGCTCTCAAAGGTATGAAGGCCCAAGTGAGGTTTCTACAGTTTCTCATAGATTACTAGGATCTAGATAATGAGTGCTTTAACCTTGATGGACAACCATTAAGGATTGAAGTCGAGGACATCTATTTCTTTACGAGATTGTCACGTCTAGGTGAGGTGGTCAACCTCAAAGCCTGGGGAGATGGGAGTGGCACAAAAATTAAGGAATAAATAGCCGCTCATTGTATTGCAGGGACTGAGAAGGTAGGGAGCCAACTCCCCATTCGAGCGATAAACAATCTAAGTCTCAAGATTGTTGTCCTCATTTTCACATAGATCACTGGATCAACCTCTTTTCACCAGGCATCGAGGCCACTTATTTTCTACTCATTGGAGTGCTTGAGACCCATGGTGTACGACTGGAGCACCTCACTATTGGCCAACATGAAGAGCCAGCTGAAATAATGCAAACAAGGTAGTAAAAGGAACATCGGGTTCTCTTCTATCCTTTGTATCTTTTTCTTCGAACAAGTTCCAGGATTGGGACCTAGAGTTGAGATTATTCCGCATGGACCTCTCGATCTAGCCATGACACGAACAAAGGTGATGATGCGGTAGGGGGGAGGTAGGGTTCCAACACCCTACAATGATAACTTATTCTTCTGGTGGAGACGATAGGTGATATCTCTGGATGACTACCCTTACATAGGTATTGAATTTAGAGGAGATCCTGACATGCCATTACCACCAGGGTCCTCCTACGGAGACATAGGTATGTCAAAGTTTTTTAAATATTTCATTTTCTTGAATTTTTTTATAGGAAAACAAAAATATTTTTGGATGATGTTAAGTACTAATTCAACATGTATGTGATGAATACGTACGTCCGCAATGGCCAAATGGACTTCCACGACATTGTCGGAGGCATTGGGGAGACGAGGCAATGGGAGGGGATGTAGAGAGAGCCCTTGAAAACATGCAAAGAAACTTGTCTTGTTTGACACAGAGGATTCCTATGGTTCAGGTGGAGGATCTGTCAGAGGCTATGCAATGGTAGGTGTAGGTGTGCCCCATGCTTGGGTACGACTCTTTTGGAATCTCGCAAATGTCGTAGTTTTCTATCATGACACTCATCCAGCGCCCCAGGCGTAGATGTCATGACTATTGTGTGATCAAATCTATATGTATATTGAGGGTGTTAGTCCCAATTGTTTACTATAAACATCATATTTTTTGAAATATATATAAAAACATGGTTCTTCAGATTCACTTATGTTAAAATGTGTACATTGATGAAAATGTTTTCTTTGCTTTAGTTATGTGACAAATTCCAATCTAAAACAAAATTATCATATGCATCAGATATGTAATTAGAACTTCTAAGTATGTGATGATAAGTAATAAAATCAAACTGTCATTCCAAAAGTCATACCCATTGGAATCGTCGAAGTAAAGTAAAGTCATGCACACAGTAATTGTCGTTCAACTGACATACTACTAACTGGGATTCTAGGAGAACCTCTAAAGAGAGAATACAATGTGAAATGGCGTCGCGCAAAAGTTCTATAATGGTTCTATATTCGACCAAATTATTTGTGGATGGCCCTACGAATATGCCACTCGAATACACCAGTAGACCCTCGGGTGAGTAAACAACCCAAGCGGCGAAAGCCAAGTTCCGTGTATGACGATTGACCCCATCTAAAAATCCTAAGTAGACCGAAGAATCCATTGACATCTTGTTGGCAGCCACATATTTGTGTAGTTTCATCGATATTTAAAACACAATTTTGACGAATTTGTTTTTAATAGATGCCTCTTTGTGTCTCCGAAGACTTCAATTATGATTTTTGTTTGAAAAAACGCTTGATTGGTTGTTGTGTGTTTTGAGTTTAGTCTTTTTAATAAATTTCTCGTTTAATTTTTTTTTTATATTCATGACTATTAAAGCATGAAATTGAAACGAGCTTGGCATGAACACATCATATAGATTCTAAAGATTCTCCTTGTGAAATTGGATGAGTCTTTAAAATACCTAACAATATTAAGAGCCTTCAAGGGTATTGAGCATATCATTTTGTGAAATGTTTCTTTACCATTATCATATGAGATGATCATGTTTGGGTTATGCCTTGATCATTTTTCATTTGGAATTTTGACTGTAATATCACAGTCTAATCACTGTCTTACAAGACTGTTAGCCGTGCTCTGAAACAATTACACCCTTGTCCTACTTGCTTGAGCTTGCATTCATTGCATCGTTGGTGGTGTTTTGTTTTTGGGGTTAGGTTCTCAATAGAGGAGGTGGTTTTCAATTGCGTTTTTCCTCTGGTTCAGGGTTCAATCAACAACCAAAGTGGTAGTCATGGTGGTATTCTCCCGAAATCGTAGTTATCGGGCCACCTTCGATAATGAAAAACTTATCGCTCGTATTAGGTGGTTTCAAACATAGGATCCTCTTTGCTACACCTACTGGTATATCGTGACCAAGTCCATGGCCCTTGTGTTAAGGATAGAACCAAATGGCTAACACGCCTTGCTCTCCCATGATGATGTTGTGGATGATCTTGCGGTTTTCGAGTGGGTTAATTTTATATAGTTGTTTGAGGGCTCTAACCTTGAAATCGCCCAAGATTTCACTAAGACCTTTGACAGTACTAGGGAAAAAATAGGTGACTTACAATTGCAAGTGAGTGAGCAATCGATTGCACAAGCCATAGTCCTGTCACGAGAAGGATATCGTTGTTTCAAGAATCTAAAAATCGAAGGTATTCCTTGGAACTTGTTAATGATTTACAAGAAGTCACGCTACGATGTCAAAGGTACGCTCATAAACCTGTTCACGCCTCGAGGGAACAATTTGTTATTAATTATCAAGCAATTAGTTACCTGCGAGGGACGATATGGATTGGTATTTTTGTTTCATATATGCCTCTTGATGGTATTCTTAGGATTTAGTTTAAACATGCCTTTTTACCTACTCAAAATCCTTCAGAAGATGGCTAGATTTTATCAGAGGAAAAAACCTAATTCATAGTCCAGTCTCTTTCATCATGGCTTGATTTGAGTTTTAGTCATTTCCCATTTGTCAAAGGTAGGGGATAACTGGAAAAATTTCCTGATTCAGAATGGTTTTGTTCCACTCACACCTGAACCGATAAGCGATTCACCCATGTGTTTAGATGATCCTACCATCCCTTTCCCATCAAATCACTCTCTACAAGACCTTCATATCGAATTGCAACAAGACCTTGTGTTATTTACTGAAACCCCTATTGATTTTCATCAATCAACCAGAGACACACACCAGAGGCATGAATTCATCCCTAAAAAGTATTTAGAGGAAGTGTTGGATAAATTGAAGGGTAAGGTATCTGTTACTCCCAATCCTGGGCAAAGTTTGGTTGATATGAATGAAACTAAAACTAAGAAGAAGGGAAAACAAAAAATGAAGAGGGTTCAGGATATAGACTTCAATAACAAAAGGAACGTCTGACTCCTTTCTAGAATGGCCAGAAATAGACGTCACAAACACGAATATAATATCCACACCATTGATATTGAAGACCCAATCCCCATTGATGATACTAGTTCTGAGTCCGCTAAGATAAATTCACCCCGATACGATTTCGTGTGTAATTTTCCTCCTTTTTTAAGGGAACAAGAAGGTTTCTCACGTATTCAAAATGTTCTCAACAGACCAAACTCATCCATTTCCAGACATAGAATAGGTGTACTACGAAGGTTGGTTTTACTAGATCCAAAGATACTATCAAGACATTCCTTATCTACGGGCTCAATTAAATCAAGTAATGACTCGAAACTCAATTCTGGAAAAGGAAAATGATGATCTCAGAGATAACATCCAAAAAAATTCACTCAGATCCAACAAACGTTTAAGGAGATCGAGATATTTGATTATAAAAAACTCCACCAGTTTCAATGTTGTTGTAAATTTGGATTTGTCTAATGTTTCCTTTTCAAAATTCTAATTGGTAAATTCTTGTAATTCACGATTGGATTTGTTTAAATAATAATTGAATTTGTTTTCATTTTGTTTTTATTTAGACCAGCTATAGAATCGAAGATTCTGTAGCTTTTATTTTAATTTATTTATTTGATTGTTTTCTAATTTAGATTTCATTTTTCTTTGTTCTCAGGTGAACAACAGATCAATGTGAAAAGATTAAAAGAACGAGTCAAAATTTTGGAATACAATGAACTTGTAATTTCATTTTTGAAAAAACAATATTTTAATGATGTAACTATTTTTGAATAGTTGTCTCAACATGATTATCTTTATGGTTATTTTGTTTTAGTAAATGTTTTAGATATGTCTCTATCTTGCATGATATGAGAAACAGACTAGGAACTTGTTTTAAATAGCACTACCTGCCCAGGAATGGGGGAAATTTCCTCTTGGACCTTATGATGAACTTATTATTCTGAAACTATATGGGATATAGTTTACCTTTTGTCTTTCATCCTTTTGTAGACTGTGCAATGTTATTATTGTTTCTCATATCATTTCTGGACATGAAAATTTATTTGTATTCTTCTAGCTTTAGACTATTCTACATGTATCTTTTCATGTTGTGTTATTCTTTACATGGTTCATTATATTTTGGTTATTTTAATATCTATGACTAATATTCCATATATACATTCTAATTTTACATCTAATGTTGGTTAGTTGATAATATCATTCGTTGAAAGTTGGATTTGATTTCGATTTCAGCTTTTGGACATTTTAAAGTCACATGAGAAAAAATATATTTGTCTTTCTGTTATCATAGATCTATTCCAAAATATAAAATATTTCCTTGAGTTGATTCAGGAAATATCGTTCTTGCTTTTTGTCATAAATTTATACTTGACGACAGGTTAAGTGGAGCTTATATAACAAAGAAACACGAATCTAGCTTAGTACAACTGATCAACGTCAGGTTAGTTAGTTTATATTTGATTTGATTTGTTAATTTGCGAATGAATAATGATTACATCATTTAAGCTTTAATGCTTTGTCCATTATTGTTATATCATTTCTAATCTTATTCACTCATTGTTTATTATTTTGTCATTCGATAGTGCTAAAACAATTTCCTTTATTTTTTGCATCTTATTTTGATCTATTAGTTGAAAACAATCATTTTCATGAGGCTTTACTAAACCTTGTAATTGTATATATCTATTGTATATAATATTATTATTAGTTAAGTAATCGTATTAGTGCATTGATTGATAGGATTATACATTTAGTTAGTTTTACATCTTTTAATTCTTTTAAGAACCCTAGTTGGCTAACGGAGCCATAAAACCCGTCAGGGTATATAATTCCAAATGACATGGGTTAAATAGACAACCTTGGTCCAGATCTTCCCTTCTCGTTGACGGTGTGTCATAAACTCCCGGCAACACATCTACCAACCAAGGGAAAACTCGATAAGAAAGTTGAAGATAAAGGTAAAGGGAAAAGATATATACACTAAATTACATTAGTATACAAAGAGTTACACCCAAGATTGGGGCTCAAGTGTAATATCTTTTCAAATAGATCCCATTCTTGGGTTCAACCAACATGTTCCCTTTATAATATTCTAATTCATAGGCTTCTTTTTCTAGGACACGTCGCACGATATAGGGACCATGCCACATGGGTTTGAACTTGCCTACCCCCATTGGTTCTTTGGCTTGATCATATAGAAGTACCAAGTCACCCTTAGCATAAAAATGAGGACAGACAGACTTATCGTATTGGACCTTGACATGTCTTTTATTTTCTTCGATAGTCGTAGAGGCATCTTGCACTGGTCATCTAGACTCTCTAGGTATACGAGGTGTCGTTAGAGATCAGAAGTGTTATATAGGAGTGAAACTGCCAATCTAAGAGAAGGGATTTGACATTCAATAGGTAAGATCGACTCCACTACATGTACTAACTGGAAAGGAGAAAAATTGGTGGAAGTATTGACCGAGGTTCAGTATGCCCAAAGTGATAGATAAAGCATGATATGCTAGTCAGATTTTCTTTGGCTGACAATTTTATGCAAAATGGTCTTGAGAGAATTGTTCATGACCTCTACTTGTCCATTTTCCTTAGGGTATTAAGGGGAAGAATGACCATGATTAAAACCAATTTTATATGCTAGTTCTTCCATCATTTCATTCTGAAAGTGACTGCCTTGATCAGTGAAAATCTCACTCAAAATTCCGAACCTGTCTATAATTTGATTGAATACAAAGAAGGAAGAAGTATTCCCATCATATTTAACTGTAGGCATGTCCTTGGACCACTTAGTAAAGTATTCTATGGCCACGATAATGTGTTTATGCCCCCCAACCAAAGTTGGGTTGCAATCCACAAATTCCACCCCCACTTGCTGAAGGGACCGATGGTCATGACTGGATAGAGAGGGGTTGGATGAAAGTTCCTTTCTGAGTGAACAACTGGTAGGGGAGACACTTCTTAACAACTTCAATGCAATCTTTAAATATAGATGGCCAAAAATAACCATGTTGCAAAATTTTGTCGGTCGTTGCAAGCCCGGATAAATGACCACCACAAGCCCCACTCTGGAAGTAATTTAGAATAGACTCAGATTCTTTGTGAGTTAAACAACGACACAAGATATTGTCTACTCCATGATGATACAAATTGTCGTTGATGATAAGGTAGTTCTTAGCTTGGTATCGTATACGTCATCGGTCATCTCGCGAGAGATGCTGAGGGAAATTCAAGGTTTGAAGGTAGATAACAATGTCTCCATACCAGGGGTCTGACGACAAGAAAATGAAAATGTTTTCATCCTCAAACGAATCAACATGAATAACATCCTCGTCTAATCGAGGGAATTCATATATTAACTATGCAAAAACTAGTGATTTTTTGGACTTCACAGAAGCAGAATTGAGATCGAACTCTTATAGAATGACAATCCATTTATTGTACTTTCCCCCTATGATACGCCTGGTAAGGACGTATTGAAATGGAATGACATCAACAACCATAGTAGTTTTGCAAAGAAATATATAATGTTGTAATCGTTGGAATGCGTGAACGACATCCAAAGCTAGATTTTCAAAATGAGAATATTTGAGTTCAGGGTCGACTAAGTTTCGACTAATATAGTAAATGGCGTTCTCACGGAGCTCATCATCCTCCTGAACCAAAACCATCCCAATCGTCTCTTCATATGTGGCAACATAAAGCAAGTAATCTCTACTGTAGTATGGAGACTTTAGCAGAGGCGTCGATACCAAGGATTTCATCAAAGCATCAAAGGAATCCTGGGCTCACTCATCCCAGATAAAAGGAGTGTCCTTATTCAAAAGATGCATGAAACCATTAGTAATATTGGCATAGTTCACTATAAACCGTCGTAAAAAATTATCTTTCCCCTCTAAACCTTGAAGTTGGTGAATAGTGCATGAGGGAGGCAACCGAAGTATTTCCTCAACCTTTAACGGATCTACCATGATCCCAGTCTCAGAGACTAAAAATCCTGGAAGATGAACTGACCTAACGCAAAATATGAATTTATGAGGGTTCAACCGGATGTATTAATTGTGACATATTTCAAAGACTAGCCAAAGATTCTTAGGGTGAACCACTCTCTGACGGTAGTGATCAACAATATTGTTAATATAGGCTTCAAATATATTCTTGAGATTGTGAAATGTGAAGTTCATAGCACGTTGGAAGGTTGCTCCGACGTTTTTAAGGCCGAAAGGAATCTTCCAGTATATGAAAGTACCCCAAGGGAAAGTAAATGTTGTCTTATGTTGGTCCTCGGGTTTAATATGAATTTGGTTATACCCTAAAAATCCATCCATGAAAGAAAAAACTTTGCTTCCTACACACTCATTGAGAATATGATCGATGAAAGGTGTTGCAAAGTTCTCTTTAGGACAGTCTTTGTTCAGGTCATAAAAATCCATGCATACATAGATGGTTCCTTGCTTTTTATTCATGGTAATGGGATTGGATACCCATTTAGTCAAGGGAACCAAGTACATAAAGACAACATTAAGTAGTTTGTATACCTCTGCCTTAATAGTAGGGACCTTGCTCGGATTGAAAACTCTAAGACGTTTTCGAGTAGGCTTAGCATCCGGGTAAGTTTTAATCTCATGTTTGAAAATTCGAGGGTCGATTGCTGGCATATTTCTAATGACTAAGAGAATACATCTCAGAATTCCTTGAAGATTTTGGTGTAGATCAGAATTTATTCTAGCGAACAATCTCCACCAATGTATAAATTTCCAATCTTACCAGGGATACGAGAGATATTGTTCGTGATGGTACGGTAGATACTTGCCATGTTTCCTTTGGCATAAATGTTGTGCGTATCAAGTGGAACTATGACATGACCAACTATCTCTCTCAAAGTAGATCTAAAATCATCTTTCTTGATTCTAGCAAGCTCTGGGAGAAAATAAGAGCGATGATGAATATCATCGCAAGGTTTTTCAGAACCATTCATGGCCTCTATGATATCTTCGTCCTAAGGAAAAGTCTCATTGAGGCAGTCACATGAACAAGAAGATGAAGTGGACCATGTGGGCTCTATAACAATATCATCCTTGTCCGTCTGCGAGGTAACATGATCTGGATCGGTAAAATATTCAAGAACAACTTGATACACAATCTTTATTGCTGATAGTGGCATGGCCATTCCAGAATATGAGTGAACTTCACAAGACGTCGTCAAGGAAGGTAGGGTCCAAGGATCATTAAAATAGGAAGTGCGGAATGGAACACACCTCTCTGACGAAATGGGCCTACTGGACATGGCGTAAATATGGTGAATCGGTGCTGTGAAGTCAAAGGTACCCATAAGGGATGAATACATTCTGACACTGATATTCTCAATTGTTGGTTGAGAATTTTTTATCACGGGGATCGACGGTCCAACAAATGCACTGGGACTAGCATACGCAAAGGACAATTGATCGATCGTCACAATATTCCCATCGTGAGGAAAACAAAGAGTATGGAAGATGAACGATATGATTGCAGTCATAGCATAAGTCCAATTGCATCCTAGTAACAAGTTATAGTTGAGGTGCACATCAACCACCTCAACATCCACCTCTACTGTATTCCCACCTAATTGGAACAGAAAGGCAGGAAGAATATCGTGAGGGCGGAAGGAATGACCATCAAAAGCAGTCAACATGGTCGGAGACTGAGAAAGGGTCGAAGAGCCACGGGATTTCCAATAGACCAGGGACATCACACATGTTGCAATGCCTTCATCAACAACAATACACTTGATGGTATACTTCGAGTAACCCACGTGGATTTGGAATGCCACGTGGTAATGCAAGCGAGGCTTCACACTTGTGACGTCAAACTTAATAACTTTAGAGCCACAAGTATCTAGAGCTCCTAATGTAGATAGAAAGGCATTCCTCTATGAAGGGCACATCTGGAGTACCTCCAGATCCGACATCATACAAGGAGTTTGACCTAGGTCCTGAACAATATAGTAATTATGGGTAGCTCTAGCATTAGGATTGTGGGTAGAGAACTTGAGTACTCCTTTCAGAATACGAGGTAGGGGATCTATTTTTTCGATCTGTAAGGGAATCTTCGGAGGAGGGGGATACTCTAGACCATGTACAATCTATGGAGAACTGTAATTGGAAGATCGAGTGGCTACATTAACCTTAGATTTAACCATATTGATGCATAAATGGTCACTATCTTGCATCGGTGGGTTTTGACTCCCACTCGCCACATTTTTGGCATTCGAGGATATTGAGTCCATGCATTGGTTATGTGGAAAAAGATTAGTCAGCACAATGGGAGGTAGAGCTAAAAGCCTCACAACTTCCACGAGTTTGGGGCATAAATGGGTAAGGTGATCATCTGTATAAAGCTTATAGAGAAATTTCACTTTCATCCTTTGTTTCTTTCCCTCACCAACATTATTATTCAACTTCTCATTATTACCATTTTCCTTGGGTTTATTATTATATTTCCCACCCTTACGATTATTGTTTCGTCATTCTTTTTATTCCCTCCTGGTTGCTAGTTACCATTCGGTTTGGTCGACGATTTCACAGAGCGTACATCCACCGAATGAGTGGGATTGGAGGACACAGATGAAGTTTTCCCTTCTACAAAATGGTTTAGAGACAAGTCTTTCAAGTGTCTTATCACCGAGTCTGCAGATTTCACATTGATGGGACCTACAATGCCATCGGCATGAGGCTTGGGATTTTGTCTAGCGTCATAGTTTGACCTCGGTGCATCTGGAAGAATCTCGTATAACATCCCATACTGAGCATATATAATATCTAACTGTTGGGATTTAAAAATCCCTTCTTCCTCATATCTAAACCCGTACGTAGAAAAATCCTTCGAAATATAAGGCACGAGAGATTTAAGTAACCATTCTAGCAAGAATAAAGAATTCTAGGGATATGTAGGCCTTGATCAACCTATTTCTTCTATGACACTCTTGGATTTGATCCGAGATATGAGTGGCCCTATCCTGATGAAACGTCGACAGAAGTTCGATGCCAACATTGTAACGAACCGACAATTGGAAGTGGTTGAGGAAGGCTAAGACCAACTGATTAAAAAAAAATTATGCCCCCCCTGGGTAGCTCGATATACCATTTCACGGAAACCCCCGTGAGGGATCATTGAAACAATATTAACCGAATATAATCGTCATTAATGGAATTCGAAGAGCACCAAAATTGAGAAGTGGTAACGTGATCACCATGATCCTCACCAATTCTACCCTCAAATTTTGGAATATCTGAAGGAAGCTTAGTTGGGGCGGGGGGCCATGAAAAATCATGATGGATGGGGTCATTCGTTAACTTAGACAAGTCTGGAAGATTAAGCGTGGCCAAAAAAGGGAGACGTGGTTGCGACATATGGCCCCAAGCTCCCTAGAATGATTGTAGTTGGGGAATCGTAGCCCATATAGGGTTCTGGTAAGCACCATGGCCCTGTCTGGGATTATAAGACCCTCCTATGGACTGATTCATGAGGGGTTGGTTGGGCACCACTCCAATAGGAATGTTCTGATGAGGGTTGTAAAAAAATCCCCCAGCTGGAGTGGCTCCAGGTCTGGGGTTGCCCAAGGTGTGAAACTGACCTCCTCCGGGTGTGAATCCAGAGGATAAAGGTGGATTCATCATGCTAAACGTGTTGGTCAAAATCATTATAGAGGAGGTGGGTGTAAAGGACAAAATGTGAGAAGTAGCTTGTCTGCTAGGTTGGTTACTCCACCCATAAGAAACAGGATAAGACTTGGGGTTAAAGGGAGGAATGCCTCCAACAGTGGGAGTCGTATGTGGGACATGAGTTCCACCAAATGAGAATGGAGTGTGTGGAGGAGTTGTACCCCCAAGTCCAATGCTAGTATTTGTACTAGCCATTGGGATGGAGGTTGGAAACTATGATGTGAAATTCGACATACCATAAGAAAAAGGACTAGAGTCCATAGGGATGGACTAAACATTATAGCCCAGTGAGTGACTGAGAGACCCAAAAGGGTTCATGGCTATAGGTTGAGTATTCACTATAGGACGGGAAGTGGTGATGATAGGCACCTCTAGCACTACCATCATTATGGTTGAAGGTGTCGAAGGGCTACTGTTAACTATAGTAGGTATGGGAGTCGAAGGACTCCCAATATCTTATTGAATCGATTCAGTACTCATCTGTCTATGACCACAAGTTTGATAAGTGAAGGTGTGTGTACCATGTTTGGTAACTCTACAAATTTTAGAAGGCAAAGACTCAAAATGTGGTGGTAACTATAACAAGCGGCAAGACCTACAGGGAAGTTGGTCTGGATCCACGATGACTCAAGACTTGAGATATAAAAAATAAATCCTAAGGCCAACTAGTAATAAAAGATCACACCAAAAATAATCAAATGAACAATATGCACACAAACAAGATAAAGTGGTTGAAAGGGGCCTCCCTCTCTAAAGTGGGTATGCCTCACCCAAGAGGGGCCTGAGACTCCTCTACTAAATAACGAAGGTATTAGAATCATTTATAAGGGCCCTCGTGGGCTTAACAACCAGTCAGTCAGATCCCCCCAGAGGGGTAATCCTCCATAAAGGTTGTGTGTTGTCTGACCCTTATCTGACCCAAGGTACCTAGAGAATAACCCCTACAAGTAACCTATGTGGTACCTAAGTCAAGAAACTAAGAAACCATGGTATAACCGATGCACAAGCGAACAATATCAAGTCAGGTCCATTGTATGGGAAAGGTAACAAAGGCCAAAACATTTAAAGCACCACCTCTCACATAGGTAAAGGTACTGGCAAGATCCCCATATACGAATAGATCCCCAAAAATATATCTGACACTAAGAAGGTATCGAGGGGATATCCCTTCAAACAAACTCACATGACCTCATGTTTTACTCCGATGTAAGTAGATCCTCCTGATATTACCGATTATATAATGGATTTCTCCACTCCCTTAGTCAGACACGTATGTTGATTTAATATCCTTGGAGAAGTTAACTCACAAAATCCTATTCCAAGGCTCTAAATCCTAAGCTGGTTTGAGAACCCTAGAAAAATAAAATTGTTACTAATCAATTTTAAATTATAGCGTTACTTTTAGTGGCCATGCTTACTCAAAAAGGTTCGGTCGTGAAACTAATGATGTTATGACTCAACAAGTAAAATAAATGAATATGAATACAATGCAAAGTCCTAACTTCAATTCCAAAATAAATGATGTTCTTTTCAAAATGCAATTCTCAATTTAGTTTTGCAATTCTAAACAGAATGCAATCTTTCTTTACATGTACTAAGATCAATGATAAAGACTCAAAATATCAAATGCCAACAATGTAAAATGCCTAATATTTTTTTATTTTCAATACAAAATAATGAAAATGCAATGACTAAATAATAGCTTGATATAAAAAATCTATTGTATGTAAACAGAGACAAACCAAGTAGGATATCAAGAAGAAAACACCCAACCCAAGATGCAAGGAAAATCAAATGAAAAGGATGATGAGAAAGGCACCACCCAAAAATTCAACCAAAGAAAGGTTTCTTGTCATTCGACAGACACTTAACAGTCATAATAGAGACCCAAGATGACTCAAAAATCATCAAAGCCTACCCAACAACCATTAAACCCAGCAACCAAGCAACAAGGGGTGATGTAGGCGACTGTTCAGGGGAAAATCGCATATATACGCTTCTTGTAGAAGGACAACACATGTATGTACGCGATTGTCAAGAAAAAACCCGCGTATATGTGTCAAAACACAATTAAGCTAAGGAGAAGGCTAGGAAACTTAGAATCAGAATGAACAGAGGCTGTCAAGTAGTCATACGACAAGAAAATCAATATAAACAAGAGAAATATAAGGATAAAAACACTCCAAATCTCGAAAAAGAAGATTCTATCCCCAGTATGGTCGCCAATTATGTTACGAGGAAAATTATCTCTATGGCTAGGGGTAAACCACAACAGACGGAAATGACTGTAGAAATAAACTCTAATCTCAGGTATGCTATATAAACAAATATGATAGCAATACAAGATAAAAGGCCTACCTCATCCAGACGTTCGATGAAGTCCACTGTTGAGCACTTGACTCAAAGCAATACACCTGCAACTTGTCCTCGACAATCAAGAAATGCAAGAATATGGTGATAATATATAATGTTAACATTTTCAATAGCATAATCCATCAACATTCATAACAAATACGCCCATGGAATAAAAATTCAAATATTTGCAAGATATTAATTGGACGAGAAAATAGTATTTCTATTAAAATGTAATCAAAATAAGTGAATGAATTACAAACTTCCGTGTCGGCATGGTTCTGAACCGAGAAACTAACTTCCTTCCAGTTGGGCCCCCACCACTTCAATCTTCCAACAATGGAAAACTCATATAAGAGAGACAATGGGGTTCTCAATCATGTAGGGAAGAGCTTGGGGGATGAACAATGCGTTCAGACTTAAAAGGACAAAGGGATGCAAACTCAATATCAAGTGAATAACTTCTCCAGAGTAACTTTTCTCTCAAAGTTGAATTCTTCTCCTCTTTTCCATAGCTCACATTTGTCCCATTTGTAGCCTTCAAGTGGAACTGAAGGGTTGAGTCAAAATGTTTCCAGGATATGGAAGGTCAAAGATAATGGATCTCATGATGTGACAAGGAAACCTGACACCATTTTTTAATTTTGGGCACAAATACCGATGTACGTGGGTTGTAGTGGTGCAACATGTGTATACGAATGTTGCACTATAGGGAGGGTGTTTATATGTGGAAAAATATTTTTTTTAGCTCTAGGATTTTCAAAAAGGGACTTCAAGTCTGCATAGGTAAATGGAAAAAGGCCTTATGTGAAAGTTTGAATAGGGTGAGGCAAATCTTTCTATAACAAGGTGTAAACCTCTGATTGTCGAGGATGATTTAAATCCTTTGAAAAACACATGAACAAATATATGTCTTGAATACATTGCCCAATCAAGGAGTGATTGGGAACAAAAGTTCTCAAAGATAGAAAGATAATGTAATGCATGTTTGCATGAGAGGGAAGGTAACTAACTACCCATTATGGAAGGAGGACCTTGCAATACTCTATCGAAGTTGTAGCACGGTAAAGAGAGAAATTTGGTGTCCATGGATGTTGGCACCTTGGTTACCAATGAAGAAAGAATGCTTGAATGCATTCATGTGAAACTTTTAGTTTCATGTATGCTGATTTTAGTTCATGATCAAATGAATAAGGAAAAAAAATTCTTACTGTAATAATAAATGTGTATAAAGCAACCATGTGGTAAAAGGTTGGATGAATTTCCACCAAGGAAAAGTGCCTAATATTAAAAGTAATAATCTGAAAATTAATATAACGGTACATTGTGTGTGAATGTGGCCATTGATATTGGTACATTGATTAGATTAATTTTGATGTTTGATTTCATTTTGAAAGGAACGATATTTCCTTTTTGAATAAATGAACTTGATTGTTAGTATGCACAACTGTGAAATTGTTTGTGAACCACTACAAGTGTGCAATGAAAATATGATGTGCATGAGAATTGACAATTTGTTGGTTGATTGAAGAAGAAATTGAAAGAAGAAAGGTATTGGATGTGACAATGTTGTAAGTCCATGAATAAGACCAATGCATGTTGATTATAAAAGAGACAAACTGCTATGAGAAAGGGATCTCATACTTGTGAATTTGGTTATGTGCGAAACATATCTGATAATGAAAATGTGGAATTAGAAATCCGTGGACAATAGATTTGAAAACTTTGATAAATAGATGATGGTACCTCCTGGATTACTATATACATTTGATATAGGTGAGACAAAATATCTATCTGAAGGGACAAAGGATGACTGTAAAGATGGAAAGCATGATAATAGGCTATTATTGTGACATAATAACCCTAGGATGAGCCATGATCCCCATAGAATGATTTATTGTGGTGACACATGTCGAAGGGATGCTTTCGAGAGAGTAAGCATGATGGATGCCTCAACTATAAGACTTAGGAAGGTCTCAAAAATTCTTCTTGTGTGAGAAATCCGTAGAAAGGAAATACGGATCACCTGAGGGATTGCATAGTAGAGAAGGGGATGCTTGAGCCTAAGCTTGGAGGGTGAGTGACCGCAAGGAAGAGGAGACTCCAATAGTTTTTGTAGTATGTTGATTTCGATCATGCACAAAATGGGTATGTTAAGGAAAGAAGTGAGCCAAGTTAAGGAGATAGACATATTGATGCAGATCCATGAATTGCACAGATAAGAATTGTGCTAACCTGTGAATATTTCCACTTGAATTTAAACAACAATACAATGTTTTGCATGAAATGTTAACTAATCTTCTTTTTGTTGAAAATTGTTGTAGGCATGTGCTAAATTCCAAGAGTCTAAGAAAGGACAAGACTATTAAAAGGAAAATAACGTTGAAGCACACAAAAGATGAAGTCATGGGAGTTGTTGCTAAGAAGAAGACCGAGGACGATGTTCCTTTAAGGGGGAGGGGATTGTAACACCCCTGTTTCCCCCAACCTATAATTAATCATAATTTATGATTATCGTGCAATGGATTGCAAATATTGTTAATGTATTATTGTTTAATTGTAAACATCGACACTTGATTGATGGGTGAAGACTTAAAGTATTATCCATGATATCACTAGAGGAATGGGGGGAGTTTCTATTAAGTTAAAGGACCCTAAGCCACCTTACGAGATCATTAATTGGAAACATCTAGATTATTTCCCTTATCGCTGATATCAAGACAAGTCATTTAATCAGGAGGGGTTGGTAGTTGAACAACTAACCACCCCCATGAATGAGGGTATGGTAAATCTAGCTAAGACGACAAAAATTGTCAGCTAGAGATACAACAAAGTACCATTTTCTGCAACTATATTGACCCACGAGTTCCATGGAGACAAAGGGAGAAAAAGGGTAGTTGGAGATACCTCAAAAAAGGGGGGCACATAGCCTGGATATGCACACAGAGAGAGAGGGAATGAGAGGATTTTGTGCCTCGGAGGAAGATATTTTTGGAAAAGAATGCACGAGTGCGTGCAATAGAAGAATGAGAGAAACCAATAGAAGGGTTTGGATCCGGAGAATAGAAAAACCCAGAAAACCTGACCTAAGCTAATACGGTCGTGAGATCGATGATGGGAAGGCATATGATAAACCTCAAAGAGGTGTTGGCTAGGTGGGTGTAAGAAAAATCTCTTCCTCGAGTAGAGTGAAGGAGAGTAACCTTCAAACCTTACTCAGAACTTGAGAGAGATTCCCTAGTGGTATGATGGCTTCGCGTGACAGTGGCCAAAATGATAAAAGTGAATACATCGGAGCCTATGGTTGGGTGTGTTGGGTTTTTATATTCTTTGCAATGAAATTCTAGTCGAGGTAAATTAAATGTCAATCAAAGTCAAGGTGGATCTATATCAAGTCGAAGTCGAGGTGGATCGTCAGTGGGTTGAAGTCGAGGTAGATTGACAATAAGTCAAAGATCGAGAGAGTTTATTGGATAATGTCGAAGTAGAAGATATTGATAGAAATTAAACTGAAAAGAGGTCGAAGTGAGAGCATGAGATGACTGATAAGAGATCGAATGGAGGATGACTAGTAGTTGATTGGTAAACCCGACTTGGAGTCAATTGTAACAAAATCTCAAGATTTGTAGGATTTGTAGCCAATGATATGCATGGATCTGTAACCATTTTTTGGGTGCCAATATTTAGGGTTTTTCCTGTTTTAAAGCCTATAAAGAGGCATGTTGTAAGGACATAAAGGTTCTTTTTGTAAGGTAATCGTAGAATGCACTTTGGCAGGTTAATGCACGTGTAAGTGTAGGTTGTTGGTCATGCATATGTAAGTCGAATTGGCTACAGGGTTTTTCTTGCTTGTGTAAGAGGGTATGATGTCAATTGTGTCTTAGGTGTGGACCAAGGTTAGACATGTAACCTTTTATTCCAAATGAATAAGACAACAAGAGAGAAGAATTCTCAAAGGAATGTTGGTTTTCCCGGTTAAGGGTTTTTAGGGTAAAATCTTGGTGTACTTTGTGATTGCTTGTGTCAGTTGGTTCCTTGATTAAATTATTATTCTCTTCTACTAGGATTAGTGTGGAAGTGTCTTTCATTTCCTGACATGTGGTATAAAAGATTATTTTTCCCTTGAAAAGTGAGTTATCGGAGCGGTGTTATGCATTGGTGAGTATATCAGATCTTGATTTGCAAATATTGAATCTGCAAACTAAACCCTAGGTACAGTAAGAGTTGTAAGTCATAAATTGTGTTAAACATCATGGTAAAGAATGGCGAGAAATTCCAAAATAGAGATAGAAATATTCAATGGAAAGAATTTTGATCTTTGGAAGCTTAAAATGGAAGATCTTCTTGTAGACAAAGAACAATGGACAGTATTCTGCCTAGATACTCAAGTGATAGGCATGCCGACGAAAGAATGGGAGAAATGCAAAAGAAGAGCAATAAGTACAATTCAACTTTGCCTTGCAGATTCAATGTTGCTTAATGTCTCAGGTGAAGATTCGGTCAAGAAACTATGGGACAAGACAGGAAGCTTATACGAGTTGAAATCTATGGTAAATAAGTTGTTTATCATAAAGAAATTGTATCTTTTAGGGATGAGTGATGACAATTCAGGGTTTGAGCATTTAAATTCATTTAATAGCATGTTAATCCAATTATCGTATGTGGATATAAATATCATTGATGAGGAGAAGTGTATCAACCTATTATGTTCTTTCCTAGACTCCTAGGATAACTTAGTCGTGGCTAATGGGAGTTATACAACCACACTAGCACTAGAGGACGTGGGTTCTTCTATGTTTTCAGAAGAAATAAGAAGAAAGAACATGGAAGGATCGACCAAAAATGCTCTGGTAGTGAGAGGTCGACCGATAGACAAAGATAAAGGCAGATTCTCTGGTAGAAATTTTAAGTCGAAGTGTATATCTAAATTCCCAGTTCAGTCGATGTGATGATGCTGGCAATGTGGTAAATATGGGAATTATAAAAAAGGACTGTAATTCGAAGGCAACACAAGTCAGTGTCGGATCCAATGAGAAGAAGTTGTCTGAGAGAAATAAGAGCTCGGACAACAGAGATGATGTGTACCTGTTGACGGGCGAAACAATCCATCCGTCAATTGGGAGAGTGGAACCGGTCCGGGGTTGTCTAAATAACCCAAGCCATTTGGTATGGACCACCCTGACGAGTTTAATGGCTCCGTTGGCCGCTCTGAGGTCTCGTAAGGAAACCAAAGAGAAAGTGATCTGAGCTAAATAATCTAAACTAAGGAAACTAGAAACTAATAAAAACAAACTTAACTTAACTA